>VYXC01007095.1:4524410-4648019 GCA_013397175.1 Platysteira castanea
GGCGGGACAGGGCACACCGGGGCGGGACACGGGACACCGGGGCGGGACGCGGCACACCGGGGCCGGACGGGGCACACCGGGGCGGGACAGGGCACACCGGGGCGGGACACGGGACACCGGGGCGGGACGCGGCACACCGGGGCCGGACGGGGCACACCGGGGCGGGGCACACCGAAGCGGGACAGGGGTGGAACCAGCGGTTTCCCAGGTTAGGGTTGGATTCAAAGCGCGGTCGCAGGAGTAGTATCAAGGCTCGTGTGGCGCTTTCCTTCGCTGCCACACGGGCTTTAAGGAGGCGACACTGAAATGTTTGGGTTTTAACCGAAAAGCGCAAATGAAAAAGGTGAAGTGAGCGTGGCGTCTGTGGCTGCCTGTAATTCCATTTAAGTGTATTTATGGTATAAAATAGCTTAGGGATATGTTGACTGCTACGTGAGGAAGGTAAGATGACGTGAAGCTTTTTGGCAGGTAAATAATTCCGTGTAAACCAAAGGAATTCTGTGTTGGCGCCTGGTCCAGCAGCACATTTACGCTCCCAGCTGGTGCTGTAGATAGCGGTCAGCCTTGTCACCTTTAATACAGGTGAAGTTAGGTGTGACCTCAGAGCTTCAGGCTTGTCACCTGTAATAGGGGTGAGGTTAGGACTGGTGGCATCAAGACCTTCCCGCAGCAGAAATGGTGTCGGTGTCCCTGGTCCCCAGTCTGCCTTGTTCCCACAGCGCCGATGGCTTTGCAGTGCTGACTAATTTCCACAACACTTAAGCCAATGGTTTTTAAAAGGTCTCTTGTGCTGTGTATAAGAAATGGGTTTTTTATAGGAGCCTTTCAGAAAGCAATGGTTTTTTACAAGCTCTGCTGGAGATTCTATCACTCTCAGGCACTAGCAAAGCGTAGAGACTGATAATCAGGTAGATCACTTGAAACAAAATACCCCAGCAACAGCAATAGCGGCATCCAATTCTCCAAAAGTATTAGAACAGAATAAGTGCCCTTTGTTTGAGATAAACAGTAATAATTACAATCTGCTCTCCTGTGTGACCTACAGCAGGTGTGCATTGTCACTTGCAGAATAGGAAACAATGACCTCAATCCAGATAGCATAATGCAAACACCTCAGCCTGGATAGCTAGTTCTAAGCCAAACAAATTGTCATTGAAAAATAATATCTTTTCTTTAATATCTTTTTTCTTTAATTTATTAAAAAATAATATCTTTTAGCTTAAGTTTTCCCCTTATAATCCCTCTCCTACTGACTGCCCTTTTGAAATGGGCAGAAGTAAGTAGGATTTTATTTCTTCTCCAGACATGTTTCATTTTGATCACTGGATATTGCAGTTTCAGGTGTGTCTACAGAGGATTGCATGCATAAAGTTAATGAGATGATTCTTAATAAAAGGTACACGCTTCTTTATTTTTGATGCTCTAGTCTCCTGTTTCATGGGTGACATTTTTCATTAAAAGATCAAACTTAATATTAAGCCTTTAATTATAGACTCAAGACATCCATACAGTTAAGCATGTACATAATTTAAACATTATATATAAGTTCTGTTGAAGGCATGGGTCCCCTGTAATCCTTATAAGCAGTATCCTTTAGAAATTACAGTTTTGGTAGGGTGCTTTCACCAGCATATTTTGCATAGAAAAACACTTGCAGGGAATTGCTAAACCAGAGTGGCACACAATTATAATATGTATTTATACATGATGCTTTTGCTTTGGTTCTTTTTCATTACATGTCTTTATGCCTGCTTTGGGTTATAACATCAAGAAGGAGATCATGATCCAGGCAACATCCTAAGATCTCTCATAGATGTTATTCTGAAATTCAAAGTGCATATAAAAAACCCAGATTGACAGATGATTTTTAAAGGAATAAAGGCACTCAAAAATTAGTATTGTCACCGGGTAGAACTTTCAACACCCACTAAATGCCTCACATAGCACATACCTACAGACTAGGTGCCTGAGTGCTTAAAAGGTCAAGCTCCAAGTGTTGTCAAGACAGGGAAATTGATAATCCGCTCTTGCAATCTTTCTGCTCACTTCAAGGCTCTCTGAGTAATTAACGTGTTGTTTTTGTGTGAACACCATCTCATAATCAGCATCTCTGAAGTCTACTGCAGTGTGATAAAGCCTCAAAGGGTTTGCTTTTCTCCTGTGGATTTCATTATGTTAAATAACACGCTGTTAGATGAAGTCTTATCTCCTAAATTTTAAACTAAGACTTTTTCCTTGTAGCCTATTGGAAATTAATTAAGCTTTTGTAGAATGGATCTTCCTGGCTCAACAAAGGAGTGTGTGCTAAAAGTAGGGAAGTCTTGTTTGCCTTGAAACAATGGAAGATGACAGGGGTTTTTATAGCTATTTAGCCTTGATAACTCTTGCTGTTCTGTCACAGGACTTTGTATTTGATATTTTGCCTAAATCCCCGGCTTCTGAACTCATCTATTTTCATTATACTCAACTTTCATTTGAAAATTAATTTCTAGCCCTTCTTATTACAGACAGTTCTTGGGAAAGGAGGTAAGTCTGCTCCACAGGACAACCAGCCTGCACCAAGGAGCAAAAGGAAAACCTCGTTCAAATTTTATTTGTTTAAAATCTTACATATTTTGCAATTTTCTGTTTCTTTAAGACTGTGTTCATTGCTCTGTCTCAGTAGAGCTTGACAGCTGTGACATTTTTAATGAAAAGTCAGCATGTGTCTATCTCAGTAGCAAGAGAAAAGGAGAACGACATATTTTTTTTTGTGCATTTCTATATCTTTAAACAGGAGGGATTCTTTTTCTTCAGTGTTAATATCTACTTTGAGAAATCAACTAAGAAACTAACATCACTTGTAATTGGGGCCTGTCTGATTGAGGGAATATTTGTCTATAAACGAATAAGCAGCGAAACCTCCATAGATGGTTATGGATCCTACTGGGGATTTTTAATAGCAAAGTAATATATCAGAAAATATTTTAGTGAAAATTTGTCTTCAAAACTCTGATTTTTTTTTTTCTTAGCTTGCTGAAACTACTCAGTGGTTTGCTGTCAGCCAATTTCCCTCTCCCCTCCTTCTTTTTGAATGTCTCAGTTACTGTGTAACTGAAAGCCTGGTTTGTTTGTACAACGAAACCTGATTTCCCCGGGTAATTTATTCTAGGAAATGGTGATGTCTGGCGCAGCTAGGGACAGCAAGACTTTGTGTTCTGGCTGCAGCAGGTACAAAGGGCATGCGTGGCATCCTTGTTATTGATTACACATAAAGGAAAGCTGTGTTTCTGTGGGCACCAGAGGCTGTAAGACCACCAGGGGACACCTGAGCAATAATGAGCACCAAGTGTTTGCTCCATCATTCACTGCACCGGGAGAGAGGCGAGCAGAGAAACTCTTCAGCCAACCTGCAGAAATACTGGGGGTTGTGCTCTTTCTCTGGGACCTCCTGTGCTCAGAAGATGAGTTCTCATCGCGGGGTTTTATTCCTTTGGCTGGAAAGGATGATTGCCTGGATGAACCTCAGTTAAATAACCAGTAAGACGGAGATACAACAGCTGCTGCTGACGAACGCCTCTGAAGCCCATGCAGCTCTTCTGTCAGATCTCTGCTCTGCCTTTGCTGTTGTGCTGTGCAGTATCACTGAGCTTCAGAGTGCCTTTCACACACCTCCATATGGTGCTGTAAAGTGAAGTCCATAAAGGAACAGACTGCGCGTTTCTAACAACTTCACTAAACTTAATACAAGAAATGTTTCCTCCCCGTAACAATGACCTTTAAATGTTAACTGGCTTAAAAAAATAACATTGTCCTTTTTTTAAAAAGGGGGAAAATGCAATTCCTGGTGCTTGATTGTGTTACGGAATAACAGTTTTGGTGCTGTGGGGCCCAGTTCCTTTGCATTAAGCTTACAACAGTGTAATGCTTGATTAGAAGGAATTTATTCCTAATTTATGCCAGTATGAAAGAAGGCCTTTAATTTTACTAAGAGCTACTTCTGTTGCCTGTCTTTTAAAACCCACAGTCACATTAAATTATATTTCTAGCATATTGTTCTTAAAATCTGATTGTCATTTATACATATTTATATACATATATACAAATTTAAAATCACTACATTCTAGCTGCCTTCTTTTATTTTCACCTTTAAAACTGACTAAGCCAGCTGTGCCCTTCGGGGTCTATAAGCGTGAATCATTTTTATTATTTTTTTCTCTCTTAGGCAGTAATTACAGGGTAGTATGCTGTCTCTGGTTTTTAATATTATGGTGCCATTTTAATTCAAGGTGCAACGCCATTAACTTCGGCAGAGTTACACTGGCAATGAATTTGTCCCCAGGAGGCTTTTCCGAATGTTCGGTTCTTTCCTCGTGATTACCCGGAGGAATGGAGAAGAAGAAGGCAAGACAGAGGACCCTTTGAAAGGAGGAATGTAGTTCAAAGAGAAGGCTTGTTTCTGCCACTCGTGGTGCTCCATATGTTCCTCATTTGGGGTGGAGGTGGGTTAGACCCCGTGGGGCACACGTGCTGGGGCTGGGGGGCAGGCAGAAGTTTTACACAGCACATCTGGTGCACAGGTTATGTTCTTTCCTAGATGTAGGTACTGTACAAATGGGAAGAAAAAAAAAAAAAGAAGAAGAGAAAAGGTGGGAGGAATATTCAGACACTTTAAGTGTACTTCTGTGGAACTGCTTGAAAGTCAGAAAAAGGAGTAGCCAAGCGCTTAGATATCAAACTCATCATGATCGTCAGGCTGTCTCAACTCCAACTCAGATGCTTTTTAGATGTCAAGTAATTCTGCAAGTGGGGATGTGTGAATCAGTGCTACCATGGATAACCTATTGTTAAGATAGTTGCAAAATATGAAGAAAGTACTTGCATAAGTTTCTAGCACTAGATTTTACTAATACTCAATTTTCTTTTACAGTTGGATATTTAGTTTTGCCTCATTTCTCTTGTCCATATCCAGTCCAAAACATTCAAATCCTCTGCAGTATGGAAACACCAACTTGTAAGCTAAATACAAGTTTCTAGCACCCAGCTGAGTTTGGGAGGGGAATTTAGAGTATTTCCTCTTTGCTGTCAGGGAGCAGAGAGGGACAGGAGCCAACAGCACGGCCGGCAGGGTAGGGCCCCATCCCACAGCCCCCGAGCAGGGCTGGCCAGGGCTGGCAGAGCTCAGAGGGGCAGACAAGTTCACGGGGACGAGACAAGTCCAAGGCAAGGCAGAAATTCAGGTCAGCACGTGGGTCACTGCCCAGATGAGCAGGCACAGCAGGGCTGGGCAGGCACCGAGGGCCCCCATGCCTGGGGCAGGGGGCCCAGGGCTGGTCCTGGCAATTAAGGGCTGTCAGTGCATTCAGGGCCCTGACACGCACATCTGGTAGCAATTGCTGCTGTGTTTAAATCAGAAGCTCAGATCCTTGCAAAGCCCGGGATCTAGCAGAGGGAAGTGGTTTTGCCTTCCAGCGAAGGTCTAGCGTTTCTCCCGGGTAGGACACTTGATGCAGTTTGCCTGTTGCACTCCGACCGGTTGCCTCGGATACAAAGTCAAATATTCAACCTCTAAAGAGGATACCTAGGTCTCCTGTTTTACTCCCAGAGTCTCCCTGCTCAGAAGGGTGACATCCTCTGGGCACTGGAGCATTGCCCTGAGGCTGGCTCTGAGGCCCAGGTCTGAAACGTGCTGGAGATGTGCCATGAAGCCCCTGCTCCTGCCCATCCTCCTGTGTCTGTGTGCAGTGTGTGAGCACGCGCTCCCGTTCTGCCAAAGGCACTGAAACACAACAGCGTTTCAGGGTCTTGTTCCCTCTCTAGGCTGAGGTCAGTGGAACTGGTCTAAGTAATGCTCCCTCCATCAGATACTAAACATGGCTCTTCCCAGATGGCTTTACCAAGAAGCTGTTAGCACGGGAATTGTTCTCCCCTCTTTCTCTCGTCTTTGCATGTAAGGAGAGTTCCTGAATGTTCTTTGCAGCTCCTCCTAAGTTTAGGGGCCATTAGAGAAAGCAAGGTGTGAACTATAGGCCAGCTTTGTACTAATTCAAATTTAGTATGTCTTTTTTAGTGTTAAGTAACTGTTTTTAAAAGTTGCAAAACAGAATTTTCCAGACATTCCAATCAGCATTGAGACCACACTGTGCTACAGTGAAATAAGGTAAAAGTGAATTAGCTGAGCTGCACAGAAGCCTGCAGGATTTTGCAAAGCTGGCCTGAGCAGTCTGCTCCCTGCAGGGAGCACTCCTCTGTGCACCCCTGCGTTGTGCCTTGCCCTACACAAAACCTGAAACTCTTTGGACAGGGATTGTCTTTTCAGTTTATGTCTGTGCTGTGTGGTGGTTGGTGCTTTTCTGGGGGTCTGGGTCAGCACTGCTCCGAGCAGTAATAACTCTCCCTCCTGTTACTAAATTAGGACTTCAGATCATTCTTTCCAGCAAACAAAGGTTCCTGATCTTTCAGGGGATTATGTATTGGCTGCCACCCCTCTGCACCTCCATCTGCCCTCCCGGGGACCTGTGCCTCAGATGTCAAGGCACAGAATCCTCGCCTCCTTCAATTCTGCTGTAATTCCTTCTCCATCTTTGCCCCAGACTCCTGCAGCAGTTTCCTCTCCTGGAACCTTTCCACAGTGCTGCTGTTCCTGCAGCCCTGCTCACCCTCCCAGTCTCAGGTCTCCCTCTCCTGCTTTCTTGAGTTGTAGCTGTTTCTTCCCCATCCTCACTCCACCTGCAGAGCTGTGCTGTGGGGGCAATCAGCTGCTTAGCATGGCAGTGCTCAGCTGAACTTTCTGATGCTGGTGGGGAACTAGTGCAGAAGATCTTGCTGACTGCTCAACAGTCTAAACTTAAAAAAATTAGAGATATTATCATGGAAAATTCATAGTTCTGATGGAGCTTCTGATGGAGGCTCATTAAAAACGAGCTCAGAAAATCTCACATATAAATGAAAACCACACAGTAGTTCTTGGTGATTTGCTGAATATGATTGTTTCTTATTATGCTATGGCTGCCCATTTTAGGAATAATACACAGTTATTTTCTTGGTCTTAAATGGTAGTGTGGGGATACAACAAACCTCCCAAGTAAAAACTTTAATTAAAAAGCAAGCAGTAGCATCTGCTGCATATTGCAAGATAAGACTTCAGTAACCTGAAGAACTAAGCATGATTCTAATTAAATCAGGGGAAAAAACGATGAACTAGATATACGTTTTATTTAAGGATAGCAGTTATATAAGATATCAAAGATCTCATGGTTGCTATCTGATGGGAAATGTTGCTGCCAGATCTCACAGACTATTTCCAGGGAGTGAAATCCTTGTTCCACTGGTTCCAAGTACTGTTGATTCTGCATTCCGTGGGGTCAGGGCTTTGCTGTGGCTCTCTGCTGGACGTGGCAGCCCCGCTGGTCCTGCTGAAAGCTGCAGATGATCCAGCAAGGACGCAGTGTGTTCCCATGGCACAAGGAACCACCACACTGCGTGTGCTGCCACTCTTCCAGTGAGGCACCAACACAAACTCCTGACTATTTATGGTTATTTAAGGTCCCAGCGCACCTTTTGAAAATTAAGTCTCTTAATCCCTCTGTGCTGGCCAAAATCTATTTTAAGTGATGCCACTCAGCATTTCCTGTATTGTTCCAGGTGGAGATAGTGTTGGCTATTGCATCTTGTTTCAAACTGCGTGCTGGGCTCCTCTGTTTTGGAACAGCTGATATTTTCCAGAAGCACTGTGCTGCACTGATGTGTGAAGTGATCCCTGTGTATCCCTCCCTGTGTCACAGGAATGGAATGAGGATTAATCAATTATGACCGAATCATGATCCCAGTGAACTCAAAAGAAGGGTTTCTTTCCTCGGGTATCATGGGGGTCAGGGCTGGCTTATGTGTGGATGCTATTGCTTTGAGATGCCTGCATGGAAAAACAAAGGAAAATGCAAAGCATCACCTTGCTGAAGGTGTCTGTGTAGTGAGAATTCCTTTAGCCGGAGAGGAAAATGCATTTTAACAGCTGTTTCCTCAAGAGTTTAGTTACTTGTAACAGCAGGCATTATTGCGCTCAAGGAACTTTGAGTTTGCTGAACGTGGCTTTAAGCATGTGGTGCTGGCTGGCATTTGTGGCTCTGCATGTCCTGTGCATTCACAACATGCTCTCTTGTGCTTCCAGGGCTGGCTCCTGCTCTTTTCCCAGAACAGCTTATGCTATGGAATTGTATCTCAAAAGCCATGCTCTTAAATCCAGCAACAGTTCAGCTTTAAATACTGGAAAACATTGAACACTGAACAACAATAGCTGCAGGTTATTCTCTATGAGCAAGTGTTAATTATTTTGGGCAAACAGGACCTAAAAAAGAGCAATTGTGGCTAGATTTCTCAGAGTCTGCAAATATTTCTTGCTTAGATCTTCTCTCACACGCCACTTATGATGTCACATTTAAAACTGTAAATCCATTTACAAGTTGGACAAATGATATCACTGAAAAACATTTTTGCGAGATCACCTAACTTCTTCCATGCAAATATAATAATAGTACATCTCTCGTGCAAATATAGGAAAGAGTGGTCATTAACTATTTTGGGGAAAGGGTACTCACCAGATGGACATAGAGAAAGTATTCAGTCAGACACAGAGGAGCAGAAGAAGAGTAATAAATATTATTAAATGTGGGTATGGATGAAGATTAGCCTATTCCTGCAGGAAAACTATCAAATTAAACTTAGAAAAATGTTGGTACATTCACAACATAAATCATGTGCTCTTCTGCAAAGAAACAGTAAATGAAAAATAGAGGATATGTGTCATCCATACTTTGTAGTGTTGACTTCATTTTCTCAAGTATGTAGGAAAGGTTTTAATATATGTGTGTATATTGATATTTCTCTGCTGGCCAAAGACTAAATTAAAACAAAACATAGCCTGAAAGGTGAAAAACTCAATGTTTTTTTTTAGAGAATGGTGCAAAATATAGCTTTTGTGGTGACAAGTAGTTTTCTTCACAAATGAAAATTACCCCTGTCTGTGATAAATACCCATAGCTGACGTCCTGGGCCCTGCCAACTTCCAATCTCTGAGCCAGGTCTGGCTTCTCTAAAGTCAAGGTATTTTCCACTACTGGAGGAGAAAAACCTTGCATTGTGGGGCCACTTGTGTCTTTATGAACTCAAGTGAATTGTTTGGGGTAGTCACCACTACACCTCAACCGTCAGGTTTTGTAAATTTGTAAATTTTGAAATCCCACGTGGCTTCATTCCCACCTGGCACTGTTGGTGCTGCTCAGTCCTTTGAAAATTCATCCAGGCGAAGGATCCCAATACCTCAGCCCACAAGGAAACACAGAGGCCTTTGGGCATTCATGTAAATGAACCAGGCCTCTGGTGTGCTCAGGGAAAAGTCTTCCCTTTCCAGCTGGGCAAGCAAGGAGCTGATTACGGGTTGGAGTCCACCGATGAGTGAGTCCCAAAGAAACACAGAGAATGAGGTACTTTGCACCAGCCTGAGGTACGAATTCCCCCAAGCAGCCAAGGCAAGCAGTTCTGGAAAACTAAAATGCTCTGAAATGGCTGGCCCCAGCCTCTCTATCGCTGTAGTGCTTCCTTGAGGGAGTGACCCTCGGAGAGGCAGCTGGGGGATAAGGACCTGCCTAGTGACACACACAGGACCCTGGGAGAAGGGCAGGGGAGAAACAGGGCGACTCAGAGAAGGACAGGCTGAGAAAAGAAAAAACCAGTTCTCACTACAGTCTCCAGGAGCATCCCACATTTCCTTCTCATTCCCTCCCCTGGCTCCCGCTGCTCTGCCCTCCAGAGCAGCTGCAATGAGCCTGGGGG
Source organism: Platysteira castanea (assembly GCA_013397175.1). Classification (NCBI taxonomy): domain Eukaryota; kingdom Metazoa; phylum Chordata; class Aves; order Passeriformes; genus Platysteira; species Platysteira castanea. The sequence continues at coordinate 4,534,218 of VYXC01007095.1, forward strand.
GACCTTTTCCACCTCCCCTCCTCTTTCTTTCCCCGTGCAGCAGGACCCCCTTGCTCAGCTCATCACCCACACCAGGCACTGCTGATGTCCTGGAGAGCCAGCACAGCGCAGTGGGCTGATGAGGAAGGCAGCCTTGAAAATGCCACTCCGTGGTTGCTTGGAAATGAAATCCAACTTCAGTATTATTTTTGAGCTTCGATTTTCGAATCCAAAATTCCATGTGACGGAAAGAGATGGGTATTTAAACAGATGTCTGCAATTTCTTTAAAAAATAGAGATTGAGTTACAGATGGTAGAAAGGGCCTGAGAATTAAAAACTCCCGAGCTACAAGAAAATTTACATGTGAGCAAAATGTTTTGCTGAAATGTATGGTCATACACTTCTGCATGTTTGAAAATTAGGCTTTTTTTTTCACCAAAAATGTGAATATCTTTTCCCTTCCCTATTATCTGCTTCTCTGCTGCAGCCTTGGCTGTCACCATCACTGTGACAGCCAAGTCACAATATGAGGGTCCTGTTTCTAACAGACAAGACATACAGTTCTTTCCTGCTCCTTTCTCTTGTATAATTTGGCCTGCCAGGACCAACAATTTTGATCTGAATTAGTTTAAAAGAAAACTAATCTACCCTATTTGCATAATCAGTGCCTGATTGCTCTAACTTCCATTTTATAAAATGCAAATAAAAGGAGTTTTATGATATAAGCCTGGAAGGGAACCAGAGTCAAAATCTGTATTTGCAGATGAAATGGAACCTTTTTTTTTTCTTCTTCTTTGGGGATTTAAAAAGAAAACTCCCAAAATAAATTTTGAGTGAAAAAGCTGATAACTTCTAAAGTGCCATACGAAATGCAAAGCAGTGCATATTGGAAGGGGAAAATTGAGCATATTTGGTACAGTTTTGAGGAGCAAGTCAGGATCCACCTCATCATCAGGGAGACCTGTGAGCAGCTTTATGAAGATCTTCACTCGTGCATGTGTGCTCAATAAAGCAGTATTTGTGTGCACATGAAACGAGTCCATAGACTCAAACACGAGCTGTGAGGACACTTACATGCAGCCCTCCTCACCTACTCTGCAGAGTCCCAGCCTGCCCACTGCCAAACCAGGTCAGATTAGCACGGTCCCAGAGCAGAGCAGCAAGACCCACCACACACAGAAAAAAGCTGCCAGCTGACCAACCCTATTTCCTTTACAATGGAGTGGACATAATCGAAGTGTCAATGAAAACATGAAGAAGGAGAGCTGGGGTTATCTGTTGGTCTCACCCAGTAAGTACAAAGGAACAGGTCTGTAGAGGGAACAAGGTTTGCTCCAAGTGTGGGACCACCTTTACAAACGCTCAGGATCAGTGTGCACTCCCAAATGTGTCCCAAACTGGATTTCTAGCAGGCCAAAGTGCAAAGGATGCCTAGAGGATCTGTCCTGTTGGGATTAACGCTGACAGATGCTCTCTGACTCTGCCAGTGGTCAGCATCTCACACTCCATCAGCCTCTTACAATCTTGTAGCCATCAACACCTTGCTGGGTACCCACATTCAGGCCGGAGTCCTGTGGTGACTGCAGGGCATTGTTCTGGTTTTGCTGGCTTTCTTTATGTGTCCATGTCTTGTGTCTCTAAGATCTTATTTGAAATTGTTTTTGGTTGGCTGCATTTGTCTTTATTGAGAAGGCAACATATACCACAGTGTGACAGTGAGAGCTCTTTGCATTTACATAAACATCTGCTTTGATCTGGTACTTGCATATTTCACAGGACAGCTCCTAAAAAAGGGACATAGAAACTGGGCATGAACCTTCCGTGACTCCAGTTAGAAAGGTGCTTCCTGGCACTGAGTAATTATAAGAATAAACTGCGAAGAATAGTAAGAGAACATGCAACTTATTTTGAAGTAGATTGACAATTTGCTTTTAAATGACTTTCTCCCTTTTTTTGCTTTTAAAGACAGAAAGTAATCCTATTATTTTGGCTTATTTCTGAAGGAGACCAGAGAGGAAAACTGTTTTTTTCTTAGAAATCAGATGTCTTGCTGGAGGACTTGTTGAAGGTCTCATGTTCATTGTGAGCTCTGACATTTTAATTAAAAGGACAAGAGTGTTCATTATTTTAAGCAAACAGATCTTTTGTCCTAGTTATTTATTAGATATCAGATTAAGTAGGTTTTAAAAACAAATACTGTAAATCAGAGTGTTTTCAACAAAATTACTTTCAATCCTTTCTTTTCTCAGTTGCTCACCTTTAACATTTTATCCAGTGATATTATAATTACATTAGTTCTCCATTTGTCAGGAGATTTAAAAAACTAATTCTCTGTTTCAAATGTAAAAATCAAGAATTCCCCCAAGCTTATTTTGGTTAAACTCCTGGATAACGTTTAAAGCTAGAAAATGGTTGGTTATTTGTCAAAGGGGGGGAAAAAAAGGGAAATGGCACAGTTCTGTTGGAGTAAAAAAAATGCAGATTTCATCAGTCTACTTGAAAAAAAGAGAAAATCCCAGTACTGAATATTTTATTTAATACTATCTGCCATGGGAAATAGGGAGAAAACTACCTTGAAGTATAATAGTTTAAAAAGACCGAACAGCAGGTTTCCTGCAATAAAATTATATCTAAAATAAAATAGAGTGGCAGAAGACAACAATAGTGAAAGCCAAACAAAAGGAGAGAACAAAAACACTGAGAGAGAGGAAGAGCCCAGTGAGCTCTTTGCTTTTTATAATGCTGGGTACATGCTCTGGATTGTTAGATCAGCTTGCTGAAAAGGATATTCACCCTGTATCTAGGAATCAAAAAATTACATCTTTAGGAGGCCTGTGGGAATAGGAGAAATTTCTCATTTAGAGAAGTTAGATCCATTTACAGAATGTGGGTATTTTTATTGCTCAGCTTGAATCCTACCAAGGGATCCTGTGCCTTCAGTATTTGGAGTGTTCCTGAGCGTGCCACAGCAATGAGGGCACACTTGTGAATACTAAATGAGGACTGAATTACCCTCCCGTTCACATCCTGCGCCCGAGCCAGCTCGGAAATGAAAGATCATCTCACATATGAAGCTTGAGAACTGATTAATTTCGACAGCGTATTTATAGTTCTCATTTACAGAGAACTGAAAATACCTTAAACAACTGGAATACTAAATTACACAAAAATAACGTAAATCAATGGGAGCTATGCACAAATTAGGACACAGCGATGGTGGAGAGGTTCAAGATGGAACTGTCTATAAAGAAATTGCTTAATTCAATACTGATAATGTTAAATGGTTTGCATGAGATCTGGGCCTTCCCCAAATCCATGGGACTTTTACCACTGACTTAAAGCGAGGACAGGACTTCATCCTCTTTTTGGCAGAGGAAGGAGGACCACAGCAGCGTGCCACACTTTGGAAAGAGGAGTATCTCATCCATTTGGAAGAATAGTGGGAATTTCAGATGAAGGGACTGCACTTACAGAAACCCAAATATGAGCAGAAAACTGGGTTAACTTGCTGTCTGCCAGGGAAAATGTCTCAGGGTACTGGAGAAATGGGACTAAAACCCTGTCTCTCATAGAAATAGTTCTGCAAAGAGCATGAATGAAGTGGGAAGACCTTAAGAACAAAAGCAATATACAAAATTTTGTATCATGTGAATTTCACAGCCAATTATGCTTCCATAAACTTAAGCCTTATTTTCATAACTGGGGCTGAAAACTCAGTCTTGAATGCAAGATTGGAAAAGATTAAAAAATTAGGAAATGCTAAGGCAACTGCAGTTTCAATTTCCAATTCTCATCTTATCCTGACACACATAGTGAGTGCATTACTCCATTTTGATCCAATTCCATTAGATACTTGTTAGTCACATGCAGCACTGGTTCATAAAACACAGCTCTTGGATACTCACCAAAATGAGCTAATTAATCAGAGAGGACCAAGACAATTTCTCTCTGATGAATGGAGTATGTAATTTAACAAAATGAGGTAAATGGTGTAAAAACAGTGTTATAAAATTCTCAGATTCATGGTGAGAGTTTTTTCCACAAGATTGTTGGGCTGCTGTTTTTCCCCTCAGAGAACATTACCCCTCACTGTTTGCCCTAGAAGAGAGGAATGGTCACATCAAAGTGATATTCAAGGATGCAGGCCATCACGAACACGAAAGGATTGTCACTTTTGCCATGGCTTCCTCAGAGGAAATGGAACCTCACCTTCAGCTGGTAGAACAGGACACAGGAACTTTTGACATCAGGTAAGGAGTTAAGTCTCCTTCAACATCCACAGTAACCATCTGACCACGGTGAAGGGAGCAGGTACACAGGAGAGGTGTCATCCCACAGCCTCGTGAAAATGTCTGTGTAATTCCCCCTGCTCCTTTCCCCCCCCCCCAGTAACATGGACTTTACTGGAGTGTATGGGATTGAAATTCTATTTTGGTGTTCCAGACGTCAGGAAATAGTTGTCCGTCAGAAAGGGCGACAGTCCCATTGTCCATAGCTGGAAGGTGTTTGGTTGCTGGCTAAGTTTTCCTTTGAGGATTCCCAGGAGGTCCCGAGGTAATACTGGGGGCACCCCCAGCCATTACACACGAAGTTAAAGCAGGCGAACATAAAGCCTTTCCCACAGCTTCTAAACTTTCTTGGAAAGAAAGGATAAATCAACGTGAGATTTTTTTTTAAAAAAGGATGAAAATAATCACTCTTGATGGCAGAGTATTAATTATAACTTTGTGTGGGTGAAGTTAAAAGCCTGGCTTATGTGCGAATTGGGCGTCTTTTCTCCACGAAAGAGTAAGAGTGTCTGTGTACACAGCCCTATGAACACCCGGACGAGCAGGTCCGGGGCGCTGCTATGGATTTGTGTCCTGTGATTGCCGGCCAGATGCCAGTGTCACCCTCGTGGTTGGGTAGCCATGACACAGCTCTTCCGCACTAGTCCCATTTTTCCTTCCCTGGTTGGGAATCATCCCTCTATTTATTTTCACGAAACCTACATCATTTTGGGACCCTGTGTGGCACAGATTTGCAGCGGGACTGAGAAGGGGCAAAGGAGATTCGGTTCTCCCGACGGGATTCACCCTCGTGGGCAGGGCAGCCGGGTGGGTGCGGTCCCTGACCTGGGCTGCGGGGCTGGGGCTGCCAGGGCCGGTGGCCACACAGGGCTGGCACGGCCCCGTGGCTCGCAGGCTCCGCGCTCACGGAGGGAACGCGGACCCGGAGCGTGAAAAGACGCGGGGAGGGCGTGACAGTGGCAGAGAATCGCCCGCCCGTGTTCCACCGGGCATCCCTCGCCGTGGCATCGCCTCCCGCCGGGAGCGCATCCCCGCGATCCGCGCTCGGAGCGCGCCGTGCCCGCGGCGCGGAGCGGGGGCTGCCGGCGGGGCGCTCCCGGTGCGGGACAGCCGCTCCCGCACAGCCGCTCCCCGGGCTGGCCTCGCCCCTCTCGCCCTCGGGGCTCCCCGGCCGCGGGCGGGGCCGCNGCCGCCCGGGGGTGCCGCCGCCGCCGCCGAAAGGTGCCGAGACATGGGGTGAGTCCGCCGGGCCCCGGCCCCGCGTGGGCGCCGCCTCCGCCCCGGCCCCGCCGCAGGTGCGGAGCGGGGAGAGCGCGGCCGCCCGGGAGCGCTCCCCAGAACCGGCGTTTTATAACGTAATTAATCATTGACGCCCGCTCGGGAGCCGGCTCCCGCCCGAGCCGCCGGCGGAGCGGGCACGCCGCGGAGGAAGAGCCCCGGCGGCGAAATCCCCGCTGGAATGAGCGGGGAGGGGCTCGGGATGTGGCTGAGCGCGGGCTGGTGGGGACCGGGGGTCCGGACCGTGGCCGGGCGGCTGCGGGATGTGCAGCGAGTTCATTGTCAGATGTTCCACGCGCTGGCTCAGCGAGAGCTCTGGCTGCTGGAGGCACACGATAAACTTGCCTGAATTGTGCCAGGTGGTCCCTCATTTGTGTGAATATTTTCCCCTTTTAAATTTTTTTTAACATGCCAGGAGTCTCTCACCACATGTGATGGCTTCTTGGAGAATTCAGCTTGGTCTGTCCAAAATTAAGTCCTGCATTTTTGCTGTCCTCTAACTTACATGAGGGGACAAAAACCAAATGCTGGCATTAGGGCAATTTGTGAACTAAATATCGGGAAACAGAGGTTAAGGTTGTGCCTTTGGCTTGAACTATATATAGGTTTGAGATCCTCTCGACCAGAATGTCTTGGGGGATTCCAAACCCACTCATTTAATTTACTTTATTTTTATCCTATTATGTTCTCTTACACCTTTTCCTTGCCTCTCCTCACCCCCCTGTGGCAAGTAATCGTTCTCCAGTTTCTGAGCTTCCTCTTGCTGCTTTCAAAGGTCCAAATTCCCACTACAGATCTGTTGATTGTTGTCAAAGTGACACAGTTCGAGACTATATGACTAAATAATGAATTAAAATGATATGCATGTATCTGAATTTGATACCCGAGAGTACTGAATAGAAGTACAGGGGCAGAAGGAGAAATAGGATCTAAGTGAGTATGTCCACACGTTTCTCTTCCGGATTACAAGGGGCTCATCTGCTTCTTAATTATGCAAAGTTTCGCTGGAAAATAAAAGAAAAACTGTCCTTGGGGTTGGAGAAAGGAGTATCAAAATCTGTCTGGAGCAGCACTGCCCCGCAGAGTCCAGGATGGTCAGAAACATCCATCCACGGGAAACTTGCCTCTGCCACTCCACCTGGGTGTCTCTAAAGGCAGATGTTTTTGTTGTTGTCATTTTTAACCATTTCCATAGTGGTAGATCAGTTTCGCTGTGGCTTGGAGAGAGCTGAGTGGAAGATCCCAGTGGTCCCCATCCTTTCTGTCACTCAGTTGTAGTTCTGGGCTCGGTGTGGTCCTGCTCTGGCTCCAGAGCTGTTCAAGCTGCCAAGGACTTGAAGGCTTTTGAGAGCTCTGGTTGTGCTCCTGTCTGTGCTGCCACAGGCACTGTCAGGTCGTGGTTGTACAGGGAGCAGGCACATTCACCAGTCTAGGGCAATACCCTGATTTAATGTGTTTTCTCAGTTGTTTCAGTCTTACACTGGTGCACGTGAGATCAAGCTCCCGGAGTCGTTCATTCCGGGTTCCTGCGTGGGTTGTACCCACTCCTGCTCTGTTCAGAGTTCAGACAAGGTGTTTGGTGAATATGCATTTTTCCAGTGCCTCACTTCATCATCTTGCCATTCACCTTTCTGATCCAGAGAGCTTGGAAGTGCGTTTATGATAGCACTGCTGCAGTCGTGGGTTAGCACACATGACGCGGGAGCAACCTCCCGGTTTTCTTCCGGCTCCATCTGTGCTGCAAATCCTTCACCTCTGCATGCTCTTGCTTTTCCTTCTGTGAAACGGGCACCTCTGTACTCACGTCTTTGTGAAGCAGGTTGTGGTCAGAACGCAGAGCTCAGTCCTTCTCACTTGGACGAATATATTTTGGCCCAGGCATTTGAGTAGGATTTGCTTCCTGGGCACATTTTGGTGTCACATATGGGGCATGTACTCATAGAAATTGTGCCAGTTTCTTGATTCTTAGCTCTTAAAATGTTTTTTCTTTTACTTTCCTTTTTTTCTTTTTCCTGGGGGTGACCATTGCTAATGATTCATTTAAATGCTGCCTATGGATTTGGCAGTGACTGATGGTGCTATGAAACCTGATACAGCTACTTGAGCTCAGCAAAGCAAAGCTATTTAAATTGCTTATTAGCTGCGAGCTGAGCTATTTAAACTGTTGGTTTAGTTCAACTTACTAGGCAGCAAGGTAATGTCAAGTTTTACAAAAGCAGTTTACATGCTTTTAAAAAACCTAATGCCTGTAATACAGGGGATCTGAAAACAAAGCTGTAAAAAAGTGACCCGGAAAAAAAATCTGATCCAGTGTCCATAAAAGTCAGTGTGAAAGTTGCTGCTGACTGAAAACCACTGTATTTCGGTCACGCCACTGTAAGAATCTCGCTGGACAAATCTGTTTTAAAGGGAATGAATCTTTTCCCAAATCACCTCTTTCTTCTACCAGCATATCTGATAGCTGCTGTTACCTCAACCTCTCAGATCTTAAACTTCAGCTATTTGAAAACCACAGTGTAACACATTTCCAGCTGTAGAAATCTGTGTCTGTAAATACCACCTGCTTTTCTCTTGCTGTGGCAAGCCAAGGGCTGACACAATCAAGGAGGTGTCTCTGATGTTAGTGGGCTGTACCTACTCATCTAATAGCCATGGTCTGATTCACCGTGACCTCAGTTTCAGCAGTCTAAGTTAAATTTACAGTCATAAAGATGCTTGAGGTTTAGGTATTAGCTGATTTAAGAAGGTGTTGGATAGCTGTTTCATCTGCGGTTAAATTCTTTTATTATTTTCATTTCTTTAGTATCTTTGTATTTCCTTATCTATCCATTACAAATAATTTCTGTTACGAGGTGTGTGGCAAGCATCTGGTTTAGATTAGACCTGTAAATCTCTTCACTGCTGCAGAAGCTGTTATTTGTATTATCTGTTGGATTAAAACTCAACCGATTTAAATACCCTCTAGCATTAAAATTGTGTTTTAATTCTGTTTTATGAATCATATCAAAATGACCATCAGGCCTCTGAGTGTTAGAAATTACTGCAGAGAGCTGCACAGCCATGGTGGAATGCAGCTGTACGGGTTAATGGTGAACTAGCTCACAGCACAGCTTTCTTTTGGCCAACGTGAGATGTCTTCTCTTTGCTGCTTCCTCAGGGGCTGGTGGGGTAATTTAGTCCCCTCCAGCTGGGATCTGTCCTTACCTCTCCAGGTGAGCTTTGAGCCAAGCACCAGGAAGTTTGGAAAAGGTTTCCCAGCCTGGATCAGGCAGTGGAGTAACCTCATCTTAAGGAGATTGGTGTCTTGAACAAAACTCAGTTCCCCCTGTGATATATTCGTGGAAAGGTGCAGTTGGGGCTCTATTACTGAGGGCAGCCATATGCAATGTTTTTATTATGCACTGACATTTAAGAGATTGGGAAACTCTGCCTTGCTCTCCTCCCTTCTGCTGTCAGCAGTACCAATGTCCATCAGCCAACACGTGGCTTTATTTGGGGAGTGAAAGACAAAAACTACTGTGAGGGTGAGGAAAGGAGATGAACAAAGCAGAAGATGTGATTCTCATGTTATAGGAAGGCAGTGATTTTGGAGGGGGTTCACTTTGTGGTACCAGCGGCACTTTAGAAACCATGGTGATAAGCTTTGCCTGGAATAGTGTTGTTGTAGAGGAAATTCACCTTGGCTGTCATCCAGCTCCCGCTGAAATCCATGGGAGTCTCTCACCAGCTCCCTCCAAAGTTTGGCCAGGCCGTCTGTCTGCGAGGGAAGGGGGGACCCTGGGGGTGGCAGGCAGCAAATGGCACCTGGCTGTCACTGCAGTCCCTCAAAGCAGGGCTGGGACAGTGTGCCTGAATACAGCTGAGTTGGTACTGTGAGCTCAGGGACTCCTTTTTTGAGATTTTAAGGTCAGCAGCTTCAGTTTGGTCCCCAGCATAGCTCAGGGGGGCAGATTATGCCCAGCTGGTGGTGGTTTTGGTGTTCAAGGAAAGGGACTGAGGTCTGTTGGGTGCTGAGGCTGTTCATCTCATGGTTTTTGAAGCAGCTGGCTGGGGGTGCTTGATTCTTCACAGCCTTGGTTCCTGACATAGCTATTTCCATCTTGCAGGGTAGATATAAATGGGTGTTGTTCTGACTTGGGGAATTCTGTCTCTGCACAGATACAGGTGTCTGTACAAACGCCAGTGGAAAAGTCAGGCCCGGAGAACTTTGTGTTCTGGAGCAGTATTTGGGTTCTCTGAAGTGACAGGCAAGCTCCATTGACCTCAATAGCATGTAGTCCCTTGCTAATGTTGAACTCATTTATTTAAGGTTAGAGGGGCAGGGAGCTTGATGGGGTGGGTGAAAGAGAGAAAAAACCAAAACAGATAGCTAGATCTTTGTAATGATTTGTGCATGCTTAGAGTTTTGGTGTGGTTGTGTTCAGGTGAGTGAACAAACCTGTGACAGTGTTTTGTCCAAGTGACTTTGCCTCTCCCAGCTGTGTGAGGAGCTCAGGGCACTGCAGGCAGATGCACGTAACTGAATTTCCAGGGTCTGCTGCAGGTGAAGAAGTGCAGGTGAAATTTGATGAAGTGCTGTAAGTCCTAGGTTACAATCTTCATTTGAATTAATTACAGGTTATCCTTTCATTCAAACAGCCACCCTGCCCTCAGTAAACTGCAGGGTCACTTCCCATGGCAAGAGTGAAACCCACACCTACCAAGACTCATCAATGTTCATAAAATTACTTCATCTTTTGCAAAATTAATACTTTTCAAGTGTAAAATAGAATCGCTCAGACTGTTGAGTGTTGCTGAAGTGAGGACTTTGCAAGAGCCACATCATGGGAGGAGAAATCTGCCAGTACCTCAACTAGTCTGAGTGCTCTGCTGCAAATTTCTTGGGCATTTGCTCGTGTAGACTGTGCTGTAGAAAGAGTGAACAGAAGGACAACTTAATGCCAGAAGTCATCACAGTCAACTTGCTTTTAGCTGCTAACCTAATTAATTACCAGTGTTAATTTGATTATCACTTGAGGAAAATCTTATAAATAAAATATTCTCCACAAAGTTGGGATGTCCCTCAAGCCCTTCTTTCTATTTGAAAAGAGAGTGGTGAGTAGGTCTCCCGATAACAAAGGCATAATTTGAAATGTTAAAAAGAATTACTTGATGTTCAGTTCCTTTAAGCTGAAACTTTTTTAACTGATCCAAGATCTGATAAAGTGTCTCAAACTGTTCAAACGTATTCCCAGCATGACTGAAACAGGCAGAGGAGGACAGTGAGTTTGCTGAGAACCCAAGAGCAAGGGCATCAGCCTGGTTTTGCATCTGGATTTTCTGCAGTGCCGTGTACTCATTTTATTCGTTCATTTGGCTCTGTTATTGCAGTGCCTAAGATAAATAGCCTCACCCGTGAACATTCACTTAGGGACGAGTAAGCTTTTTGAATCAGCTCTTGGTTTTCCTGTTGACTTTGTGGGAGGGCGTGTGCAGAGGGGGAAGGTCCTCATTGCTCAAGGTTGCTACGTGGTCAAATCTCTGTCTGCTTTCACCTGGCGTGCTCCCCATCGCCTTTTGCACTCTGTGCACTGCAAATACAGCGTGCCACTTGTTTATCCTGTGATTTGGCCGTGGCTCTTTGGGATGTGAACGTGCTCAGAGGGGTGTATTTCAGCTGTGTTTCTCTGAGAATTCAGCTGTACACCGTAAATAGCTGATGATCCTGATCTTAAACCTCAGAATGTGACAAGGGCACTGCCTTCAAGCGAAGACAGGAAGTGTTTAAGCTTGAGCCTTAAAGAAGCCCTTTTAATGGCAGGAGCAATTAGTATCTGGGAATAGACAATTAGTATCAGGGAATAGACAATTAGTATCAGGGAATAGACAATTATTAGTATCTGGGAAGGTTGCTGCTGCACCACAGCCACGCACCGCCCCGCACGGCTTGGGGACGGTGAGAGCAGGGCTTGTGTAATACACACCCATGCAAAATGTGCAGGATGAGATTGGATGATGCGGTTGATCTTTGATTGTATTTTTGGTGACACATCCTAGCTGCTCTCTGCCTGTTTGTGAGAGGAATCTGCCCGCTGCTGCCGGCTCGGATGCTCTGTGCTGAGCTCATGTGTGACACGAGGAGCTGCTGCTTCCTCCTCATTGACGTGGCAACTATTAGAGGCTGCTGGACCCTCTGCATCCCTTGGAACTGCTTCGTAATGGTAATTTTGCCACTGGGGTCAGGATTAAAATGAAGATAATATTTTAAATAATTGATGCTCGAGGCGTTTTAGGATTTGTTTAAAAAAGAAAAAGGGATGTTGCTGGCTGACATCAGCAAGCGGGACAGCCTGCTTAGTGACTCATAGGGGAGCAGGAGCTCTGCTGTGTAGGTGTTGTAGGATTTGTGGGCTTCATGTATGAAGGCTAGCAAGAGCTCTAGCTGCAAAACAACGGTGGCTTTGTCATGGGGCAGGAGCAGATTTGAGACAGGGGAACGAGGGGAAAGAGGGTGACAGAGGTGTGAGCAGCAGTGAGCGCTGCTGACTGTGCAAACCTGTTCCCTTCAGTGGCACCACATCCTCCTTTCCTGCCTCCTCCGTGCGCTGATCTGGTTTTATTTATTTGACGTGGCTTATCAAAATGCAAGATTGTAAGAATTCCTGAAGGGACAAACTGTTTCCTTCCCATCTGGAAGTTTCACTGCAGCCTGCGGGATTTAGAAACTCGAACCCTTCTGCAGTGCAAGAAGAAAATTTCTGGAGAAGTTGCACTTTTCTGCCTCTGCATCAAGAGGCCTGGGAGAGCCCTGCAGAGCTGCCAGTGTTGTTCCCCATTAGCATTTTCATTATAGTAGTAATAATAATCCTGCAACTGCATTCTTATCAGGCAGCGTTTAGTACCTCAGTGCAGCAAGACAGCAAAGGCCTCTGTGGAATACATTTAAAAATATGTAGCCAGCTTGTAAAATATTTTTTCCTGAAGCTGCTTCTGCTTGTACTGAGGATCCTTCCTGGTGGAACTGTGAAATGGTGCTGTATGAGCACTTACTGAATAAATACTTGTTGTTTGCTTAACGCTTTGCAGTAGATTCTCCTCAGATATGGAACCACTGTATTTCTTGTGGGGGAAAAAAAATAGAAAATTTTAATCTTGCTTGGCTCTGAAGGGAAATCTTGATTTTGTATGTGGAGGTGTGAGCATCTTATTTTTAGTATTTGATTACTTGTTGTTTTATCCCTGGAAGAAGGACAGTGTAGGCAGAGCTGGGGTGTATTCAGAGCTTTTCCTGTTGGAAGGTAGTGCTTCGAGGTGCACACTGTCTCCCCTCATGTCAGCTGTGTTGCAGTGACTGAGTCAAGTTCTCTGCTGTTGGAGAGTTGCTCTGTAATCTGTAACAGCAGCACTTGTGGTTGCCTTTGTTTCATTCCCTGGTTTTATCAGGCTTTTGTATTCCAGCTTCCCACTGTGAAGCTGTGGCACACATCTGAAATGTCTCTCTGCAGTTGTTTGTGGGAGCACACGATCTGTGTTGTGATACTGAAAGTGTTCCATAAGGGTGTTGGGAAAAAGCTGGAGAAGTTCTCCGAGGTGAGAAGTGCAGCGTGTCCCCAGCCAGCACTCGGGGCTGTGCTGGGGCACTGAGCTGCTTGGAGGATGTGTGGGAAATGTGGGGAGAGTCTGGCACGTTCTTATCATTTATTTCAGAGATGGTGGTGTCTAAAGACGAGGCAGGAGCTCTGTTCTGGTGGGAAGTTCAGTGGTTGTCCCTGTGTCCCCCAGCCAGCCCAAGTCCTACAAGTCACATAGATAAGTTTGTATGAATTACAGATTTAAAACTTGTTCCATGCCTCCGAGTGGCAGATCTGGCTGGCAGAGAGTTGATGGCAATTGCTCTTGGAGGATCCTACCTTTTGGGGTAGAGCTGCTGCTGGCATGCAGGATGATGGGATGCCAATCCTGAAGGTGATGTCATCAGTCCCTATTAGCTTAACTTTTCCCCAGAGCTGTCAGTTTGGATTATTCTGGTGTCCCTCCACAAGCTCACTTCCAGTGTGTAGCATGTCCTGACGTGGGAGTGGGGTTTCACAACCTGAGAGCCACAGGGCGGTCAGTTTAATCTCATTCCACCTTTATACAACAGAGGAGGTCTAGCCTCTTCACCCTCTCTCTTAAACCCTTATGCAGCATCCATGCACTTCCCTTTTTTCACTTTTTTTTCTCCTCTCTTAATATTCCTTGTGATGAGTCTGCATCTGGTGTGGTCTGGACACAGGATGTACCTAAGCACTGCCCCTCCAGGTAAAGCCCCTACTCCTTACACCCTCACAGGGTCCAAACCCCTGATTAAAAAACCCCAAAGCTGAAATGCTCGTCCCTGACCTACCAGAAACCTGGAGGTTTCTGCCCAGACAGGACAGAAAGTGGGCAGTGCTCCTGGGCACAGTGTTCAGCAAGGGCACAGCTGTCCCCCTTGGAGGTACAAGGAGGAGATAAAACAATCTTTGCACTCAGTTCATGTTAAATTTGGTGATTGTCGTAATAATCCCCTCTCCTCCAGCTGCAATAGGGACAAATTTATTCTTTTATGAAATAACAAAGGAAATTTAGTTGCCTAAAACTTTACAGCACTCAGGTGAATGAGAGCTCTCTCTTTTCATGACTGTTTTATGCTTGACAGCTGTTTTTCACTTACATAGTCCATTACAGGAGATAGCTGATTTTCTGTTGCCTGTTGTTTATAGAGTTGTTCCTCATAAACTTGTATTTAAAGTATCTTCTAAAAATGCTCATTCATAAAAACCACTCTAATTTGCTTTATGGTCCTTCTCAAGGAGAACAGAAACTGGCTTGACTGAGAACAGGGATCTGTCACTTCACTACACCCACCCAAACTCAAGGGAATGGAGTTAAAAGCTTGAGTCTGTGATCTCGGTTACAGTGAAACACAATAGCTGTGAAGTGAGGACCAGATCCCACGCTCCGCTGAGGGAATTGTTGGGTTAGGAGTTATTTGGGGTGGATGGGGAGGCTGCTCATCTCCTCCCAGGCAGATCCAGAAGTGTGTATGTGCCCGTGCTTCCCTGGGGAGCTTTTCTTTCCCCTCTGTGCCTCTTTCACCTTCCCCATTTGTGCTTTGGAGCAGGGGAAATGGGTATTTGTGCACAATGTGAAATTCCACTTTGTCTTCTGAGGGCCCCGAAGGACAAACAATGTCTTTAAAGTTCCCATGTGATCCTCCAAGACACTTTCCCCAGACAGAAGGTTCTGAGCATGTGTTTTCTGAGACCTTCAAAACTGCATATTATGGGAGATGCCTCAGCTTTCAAGGACGTGGTTGAGTGCAGCCTGATGCTCCCAGCAATCTCCCTCGCCCTGCTTCGCCTCCCCAGACGTCTCTGCAAAGCCTGTGGTTTTGCAGAGGGCTGTAGGGACAACTTCCTTCATCAGCTGGACCTAAGCCTGGGGTAAGCACCTCTCCTGTGGCTGTGGTTACCTGCTTTTCCCTCTACAGGGAAGGTCTGTTCTGAATTTTTCAGCCGCAGAGTGATAACCTCGCATACGTATTGTTCAGATCTTTGCAAGAACTTTTCTGCATTGAGTTAGAAATTAGCATTTCAAATTCTATGGGGGAGAAGTTGCCAAAGTTTTTTATATTTTAAGCTTAGAGCTTGGAATGGAATCAAAATATCTAATCCACTTTGCATTCCCTGCTTGGTCTTTCCTCCCTGCCTTATGAATTGGCATCCCTGTCCTTCGGAGGGAGAGCAATATTGTGCAACTCTTCAGGGCTCCTCTTGTGAAATACCAAAGGAATATTGCAGTGATTTCCAACACCCTTCCCAGTAACTGCTAAATTAGCACAAGTGACATGAGGTTGTACTGGAAAGAGTTTATGCTCATCAGCTGCTTTACAGGATGACCTCTGAATTATTGGCCAGAAGACAAAACAGCCACACGGCGGCTGGGAGCGGTGTGGGGTGGTCCAGTGCTGCCTGATATCCCACAAAAGAGCAGATGAGATTCCCGTGAGCTTTACAGGTGGTCCAAATTCTGCACCTTGGAGTTCAGTTGCTTTCCCCCCTCTTATTTTTCTTTTTCCATCTCCTTTTTGGCACTTCTCCTTCCCCTGTGGTGACGCTGCAGCGGGTGCTGCTGCCCGGGGGCACAGCCTGGCCGGAGCCCAGGGTGGCAGCAGCTCCAGGCCCGGGGCAGATGGAAAAACACAGAGCTGGGCTGCCTTGTCCAGGGAGAAATCAGCAACCGAAAGGCTCTTCTGCTGCCTTTCAGGGGGGGTAAAGCTTCCTAAAAAACCCCTGTATTTAGGGAAATCTGCAAAAGAGGCCTTACAAATCAAATGGATTTAATTCTTTGGGTGCGAAAGTGTGAATGTGTGAAAAGCACAGTAAGGATTTCTCACGAGTTGGCACCTTGTCCTCAGTGGCTGAGCAAGTACTTGATCCATGCGGCATACCAACACCAGGCATTAATTTTAGATCACAGGGACTGTGAGGAGTGCAGTTTCCAGCTCTTGACTTGCTCTATTTTACTTATGGCAAGTAGGGGAAACTGATACATGAACTTTTTCTCCCCCAGCCAGGGAGGTGGCTGTTTCCACTAGCAAGGACTTTCCTGTCATGAAAGTGCATGCAAAACAAATTACTGCAGAACACAAAACATTATTTTCAATCCTATTTTAAAACAAATAAGTGTTCAGAACTCTGTTCTGAAAGTGAAGCAAAAAATCATTTAACTTGTGTAATATGGATTTATTGTTCTCGCATAACCATCTGTGGAGAATTTGAGCTGGTTTTGCTCTCATTCGTTTGGTATAAATAAGCAGTAACTTAGAGCAGAGGAGGATTTGGGTGTCCTGCACGTGTTCTCCCATTGCTCTGAAGGGTGAATTCACTGCTGCATAAATTTCACAGAGGTTCAAAGCCCCACAGCAGAAGTGCTAGTGAAGGATGCAGCCACCAGCGTGGTGTGCCAGTGGGGTGTGCACCAGCTCTCCATGTTTCAGCTGCAGTTGGTGACACCGAGCTGCCCGCTCGGGGCCCAAGCAGTGCTGCAGAACTGATGCCTTCCCTCAGCCACCTAGAAACAGAGAAAAAATAGAAAAATATAGAAATTAAAACCTAAGGCATCAGAACCTCGCAGTGGTTACGGAGCTGGCAGCGAGCAGGGTGAGCCTCCCGTCACCGCTCAGCTGGTTTGGTTTGTTTCACAGGATTGCTGGGGCGTGGTTCTGTCCCCTCCCAGCTGGTTCCTCTTTTGGGAGCCGAGGTGAGGGTAGCAAAATGCATTTAGTGCATGTGTGGTGTAGAATGTATGTATAGAATGGTCTGGGTTGGAAGGCACTTGAAAGAGCATCACGTTCTCACCTCTCTGTCATGGGCAGCTGTGTTGGTAGAGGACACAAGAAGGGAGACTCTGACACCTGCTAGGATGAGCAGAAAGAGGAGAAGGAAGGGACTTTATTTANGTTCTCTAATCTAAACTTGCCCTCTTTCAGTTTAAAGCCATTCCCCCTTGTTCTTTCACTACGTGTCCTTGTAAAAAATCCTTCTCCAGCTCTCCTGTAGCCCCTTTAGGTACTGGAAGGCTGAAGACCCCAACTCTTCCAGCCTGTCTCCAGATGAGAGGTGCTCCATCCCTCTAATCATCTGTGTGTCCTCCTCTGGGCTCTCTCCAACAGCTTAATGTCCTNGCAATACCTGCCATCACACAAGGTTGCTGAAAGCCTCATCCAACCTGGCCTTGAACACTTTCAGGGATGGGGCATCCACAACCTCTCTGGGCAGCCTGTGCCAGTGTCTCACCAACCTCACAAGGAAGAATTTCTTTCTGTTCTCTAATCTAAACTTGCCCTCTTTCAGTTTAAAGCCATTCCCCCTTGTTCTTTCACTACGTGTCCTTGTAAAAAATCCGTCTCCAGCTCTCCTGTAGCCCCTTTAGGTACTGGAAGGCTGAAGACCCCAACTCTTCCAGCCTGTCTCCAGATGAGAGGTGCTCCATCCCTCTAATCATCTGTGTGTCCTCCTCTGGGCTCGCTCCAACAGCTTCATGTCCTTTTTACATTGGGGGCCCCAGGCCTGGATGCAGAACTCCAGGTGGGTCTCACGAGAGCAGGTCAGAGGGGGAGAATCACTTCCCCTGACCTGTTCTTGGGATGCTTCCCGGAGTGTGGTTGGCTTTTTGGGCTGCAGGTGCTCATTGTGGAGTCAGTCCTTCTCCAGAGGTCCTGTGTTCAGGGTTTGGGCAGTCCCTGCTGGATTTGCAGGGGGCAGGGCTGGGCAGTAACTTCAGTATGGTTTCCACCAGAGAGAAGAGATGGGATGAGAAGCAGCAGGAGAAGGAATCGCGTGTCTCAGTGCCACCAGCTCCTCGGGCAGCTGGCAGAGAGTGGCACGACACGGGGGCTGTGCAGAAGAGCTGCAGTGAGGCACAGCTCCAGCCCGGTCCAGGAGCTGCAGAGAGGCACAGTGTGCCCTGCGCTCACAAAGCCCTGAGCTCCAGCCGGGCCCATCGATAACCGCGATCCCCGCGGGCCCTGCAGCCTGCACGGAGCGGGGATCCTGGGAGAGAGCCCAGCCCCCGTGGGCCGCCCTGGCCAAGCCCATTGTTTTCATCTCCCTTCCTGGAAAAATGATTTTAGATCTTCTCATCGTTTTAAACATTTGGTAAGTGTTAATATACTTTGAGCTCGGTGGAAATAATCACCATATGGCTGTAAGATCTGCCATCTGTCCAGAGACGCTGGAATACAATTAGTCCGTGTAGTCCATTTATCAATCCATAAGTGACAATATTCACAGTCCTGGCAACTTGGGCTGCTGACAGAATCAGCACTTGCACAGGCCTACCTGTCTGCCCTTATTACATCAATATATAAATGAGATGGAAAAAATCCCAGCATTCAGCTGTGTCCTTCACCCTTGACAGGGAGGAAAAAAGTCTGTATTAGTGTAAATGAGACTGAGGAGATGGTATGCCTTAATTTTTGTAGCACTAATTGGATTTTTTAATGCCTAGTAGACTTTAATTTCATAAGGCAAAGCCAGATTTATGTGCAGTCTTTCAATCAAGACACACTAGCAGGACAGAGTTTATCACAGACAAAAAAATATGATGTCCTCTCCTGTTGTATTAATTTCCAAGGCACGAAAAGCTAAATACTACAACCGTAAGAAAAGTCATCATTAGCATCACACAGGCAAGAATTTATTTCCAAGGTTTCTTGTTTGACTTCAGAAAAGCGAGAAGAGAGTTTTTCAGCAAAGTGAATATATATATTTTTTAAAGGTCAAGGCCTTTTGGTTTTAAAGCTATTAATGATCTGACATTATAAGGGTTCTGACTTTTGGCTGCTCCTGCCAATCTCTCCCCTGGCCTGTGTCCTAGCATGGCCCCTCAGGACTGTCACCTCCTTAAAACTGGGGTTAGATTTGGAATAGCTAATGCATATCCAGAAAATAATTTGAATGTTTTATTTGGTTTTGCTTATTACCCAAGCTCATCTTGCATAATAAGTTTATAAAAGGCATGTGTGGTATGTTTTGTTTATTCTACAAATTTTCAGCCAGCCCACACTAATTTTTGAGACTCTGCTGACAGGGAATTGTAATTTTTTTTGGCATATTTGCTTTATAGCTGTAGTTTTGGAACCTGCATAGCTTGAAAAATGCTGATACTTGAAATTAAATCCTTCCATACCCCACACTTCGTGTAACCTGTAAGTAAGCTACAATGTTGGAGGCATTAACATGCAGAAATGGGAAGTGCCAAGGGAACAGGTCTGTAGGGATCAGAAACAGGTGGCTGTTGAGCTTCAGGAATTTCTGTGATGAGTTTCTCCCAATGTTACCTGCAAATATGTACACTTGGCAGTGTTAGCAGGTTGCAGAGGTTTAGTTTTGTGGGGTTGGTGGCAGGGGAAGTGGTGGTTTTTTGTTTTATAGATACTGTGCTGCTCACGAATAACCTGTTGGTTAAGTTTTTCAGGTTAGTAGTTCTTGTGTCTGAAACTGAGGAGATTGCCAGAGGAGCCTCACTTTAGCGCTGGGGCTGCTGACAGCTTTTTATACCAACAAATAATGTACATCTCTGAGATCTGTACTGTAAATCTGACGGCTACAGATGGTGTTACATTTTTAAAGATCAAAGTGAATAATGTTAGCTTCTGAATGTTTGAAATTCCCTTTGTATTTTTAACTTGGAGCAGAAGCAACGTGTCATTCTGTTACCTTACAGGCTGCTAGCAAACACACAGGAGCTGTTTCCCCCCGTTCCTGAGAGCTGCTGCCTGCCTGCAAGCAGCAACCACAGCCCTCTGCCTGGTGGTTCTATTAGTGTGCTAAAATCACCAGAAAATGGGAATCTGCTGCTTTTTAGATTGTCTGATGTGAGCTGCACTGAGTGGAGGCTGAGGCTGGCTTTAGCCATGCCTGGTTGTGCCCAGCACCCTGCCCTTGCCTGGCTGCAGCTGTGGGGTCCCTGGCTGGGAGCACAGGGGCTGTGCTTGCACTGGAACCTCTCTTTTCTATTTTTCATACACTGCCTTTGGTGCTCTTGACTACGTTTGGTGATTTTTGTCTTCTAGATGGTTTACTCCAGAAGGAGTTTGGTAGGAACAAATCCATTTCAACGTGGCAGTGCTGTTGCCAGCCTGGTGCTGTTCTCAGCACGGACAAGTCAATACACGCCCTGAAAACCCAGTGTGGGCATTGCTTTGCATCTTTCTAATCTCTTACAGAGCAAACTGCTCATCCTTTAATCGCTTTTAATTTTTACATCCTTAAGTTTCATTAAGGACGTGCAGCCTTGTATTAGACCATCTGTTGGTAGCCTTTTCCTTGCAGTCTCGTGGAGTGCTCAGAGGCCAGGGTGTTGTTGTCCCAGGTGCTCTGGCAGCAGCCTGGGTGGCAGCGTGTCCCAGCACAGGGCACAGCCGTGTCCTGCCCATGCTGCTGGCACGTGGTGGTGGCCACCAGGACAAGCAAAGCCCCGTCGTTTGCTGCTGGCCTTACAGCTGGTAGAAGTCCTTATTTGATCCTTCAGGCAGTAGATCAAAAGGAGTTATACAACTTGTTCTTTAAACTGAACTGATTGGCTTTTTTTTTTCTTTATTTTCCTCCCCTAGCGTAAGTGGAAGAAAAGCCTCAGGGGAGAGCATTTGAATAGGGCATGGGAAAGCATATCGATAATTACACGCATGGATTAGTGCACAAAAGTACTCCCCTCCAAGGATCTGCTTAGTGCTGTGGCGTTTGAAATAATGGAGTGTTTAATCATATTATTTTGCAATAGTGAGGCTTTGATTACGCCAGTGATTGAACTCAACTTTTCAGATTGCTTTGTGTGAAGATAGCCTCATCAGCCATGCAAATTCCTATAGCATGGGAGGAGGAAAAAGTCATAAAGATGCAGCCCTGGTGGTGTCAGTGGGTTTTACATGCTCACACATGGCCTTTCAGTCCAGTCTTCTGTTTGTAGGTGCCCTGCGTTTTGATCATATATCCTCTGACATTTAGTCTCTTCATTTTGTAAACAGGCACCAAATAGCCCATACCTCAAAGTACCCCAAGCCTTCTGCCGTGCAGAAGTACAAAGGATTTAAAGAAGTAATAAAGACTCCACTGCTGCATGAAAGGAATTTTCTGCTTGTTTATAGATGCAAAATAAATTCCTTCCCAAGGCTGGCTGCATGGGGTAGACTTTGGTCCATGCAGGGATGTCCATGATCCAGAGCTGGGGATCTGGGACACCCCCTTGTGCCCTTGGCCTGTGCCAGGCTGGAGAGACTGCAGGGAAGGCACTGGCAGGGAATGTGCTCCTGCTCCTCCAGACCTGCTCTCGCCATTCCAGGGTTTACACTTTCAATTTACAATGGCATCTCTCCCTGAAATATTACAATGCAAACATTGTGCCACAGAGGAGGCTGTGCTGGAAGCATTAACTCCGCTGGAGCTGGGGTGGACAAGGAGGATGTGATTTTTAACCAATCCAGAGCAGTAGGGTGACTTTGGGGGGCTGTTCGTGTGCTGATCCAGCTTCGTTTGTCACGAGGGTAGGAGAGGTGCTGGGTGTGAACAGAGTACAAGTATTTTTTCCAGTTTGTGGAGTTTAAATTCACATCTTTGCAAATGGGAGGCTGTGGTGGCATTACTGAGGTGCAGATTTATGGATCCCCTTTCAGTGTCTTCTCAGAAAAAATCTCTGAAGTGATCAGTTACACAACCAGTTTCACACACGTGTTAACTTGTTTTTTTTCCAGTAAGCAACCTTACCTATGGAAGATTAGTTCAGGGTCCTCTCAGTTCCTGTGGCTCGTGTATGAGTGTTTATTCAGAGTGTCTTGAAAGGTTAATAGACCTCTGGAGATAGCCCCAAAATAAAGCATGAGCTTTCTCAGTGCCCAAGTTAAGCCTTTTAATTTGGATATTGGCTTCATAAAGGCACAGTGGTGTTGTGAGACCTCACAGATGTTAAAATGATTCTCATACTGAGAGCTTTTGTCCTCAAGATTTATTCTTTTGGATTTACTCAGCAGCAAATAAAAGATGAGTTTAATTGATGTCTGTGCTTTTAACAGACAATTCTTTAGCTGGCTAGTTTTATTCTTTTTCTAAGTAGCTGGAACTATTATGTTTCCTACA
Source organism: Platysteira castanea (assembly GCA_013397175.1). NCBI lineage: Eukaryota > Metazoa > Chordata > Aves > Passeriformes > Platysteira > Platysteira castanea. The sequence continues at coordinate 4,556,402 of VYXC01007095.1, forward strand.
AATGCAAGAAGCACTATTGCTAATTATATTCTATTGAAATTATAATGCCTGTAAATGAAGGCAACTAAAAAGATGGATTTTTTGCACGAATTTCATATATTTCTGCAGGTGAGTTTATATCAAATCTAATATCAAGTGGGCACCAGAGAATCATGACTGGCTATTTGAATGAGTTGCATGACCTTGCTCTTGATTAACACTGCTCCCAGATTCAGCACTTCAGCCTCATCGTGAGGAGATTGGCCTGCCTGTAAAATGGGAATATCAAGACTGAAAAGAAGGACTTTGAGTAAATTTTGTTTTTAAAATAGCTGTTTGTTCCTCAGTCTCTGTGTTTTTGGGGCAATGTAATTTTTGTCCTAGCGACCTGGGTTTTCCAAAAGTCATTCCCTGTACTTTCCTTTTGGAAGGGAGTGCCACCTGGGCTTGACCACTGAGTACTGACAATGGCACTTTCAGGGGTGCCTGCATACTTTTTTATTTTGCAGAGAGAATAAAGAGCAGCAAAACCAGGGTGCAGTTTCCCCCTGCTAGCCCAGGCCATCGCTCTGGGGCGGCTCTCCCATCCCTGTTCACAGCTGACAGTAAAACCTCCCTCTCTCTCAGCCCCGTCTGGCTCGGGGTTGTGTCTCCATCCTCACGAGCGATTTTGGCTGTGGCAATAACTGAGGAGGAAGGGCTGCTTGCCCTGCAGGACCAGTGGGAGCTGTGATGCCTTAGGTTTTAATTTCTATATTTTTCAAATCCTGTACTGCCCAGTGTGTAACTCTAAAGTTTCTTGTAGCTTGTTAGCTGCTCTCTCAGGCCAGATAGACACAACAAAGCCTCTCTAAGCTTGCTGTTCAAGGACACTCGGGCTGTCCTAGGCCCAAAAGGTGTAAACTAGGACCATGAAAGAGGTGGAAAAATTAAAGAGAGCTGAAGTTTTAATTAGTGAATTTATGCTGATATGAAGATGGACCAAACCTATATCAGTGTCAAGAACTCGTGACTCGTCGTCCATCTCGGGGTCCGTTTTATGGAAGCAGCCTCTGGCTCCCCAGGGTGTACCTTGAAGGCCTTCAAATAAATACCTACCTTTTATTCCCTTACTCCTGTCTAGTCTCTGTTTCTAGGTGGCTGGGAGAAGGCATCAGCTGCGGGCGGGTGGTTTGCAGGCTCCCCATCCCACCTTCCTCCACAGCGTGGAGGAGCAGCTGCCGAACGCACTGAGGGCCTCTCTCTGCCCTGTGCAGACTGTTAATTCTTATAACCATCTCTTTTGCTGAGCGGTGAATATTCAGCTGTTGATTTAGCCTTCTGAATCCACAAAGTCAAAAACTTCCCTGGGTAGATGTGGTATAAAAAACTGCCCTGCAGTGGTAGTAACAGCAAAGCTGCAGAGAGGAAGCGAGGTGATTAATTTTATTTCCAGGCCTGCTAGTGGCTCTGTTATCCTGGGATGCCATGTTGCTCTCCGTGGCTGTTTCCTCAGGTGCAAAACAGAGCCATTACCCACCTGCTCTCCTCATGCTGAGTTTTGCACCCTTGCAGGTCGAAACGGGCTCTGGTTTGCTCCTGCTGGCTGCGTGCACTGGCACCAGAACCTGCCTGTGGCAGCCGACGAGATCTGAGTGACCTGGATTAATTAGCATATGGCACTTTGGGAAGAGAATAAACTGCCTGCTCTTGTAATGCCAGTTTGCTGCTACCACATCCAAAAAACGCACAGATTTAGTGTCTGCCTCTCCCCAGCTCTGTGTATTGGCCATGCTGAGTGGGCCCAGGCTGCTGTCCTGGCCCCTGGCCCCAGCCATGAGCTGGGCAGTGATGGGTGTTGAGGGAACAACATCTCAGGCACTGGGCTGAGACAGCTGAATTTGCTGTGTTTGTGGCACAGGGGATCCACTTGTCTTGACTGGAGAGTGTGCAGTGAGGTCAGAAGGGGTCCTCTGACTTCATCCTCGGTCATCATTAAGAAGCTAATTTGTGTGGTTCTCTTTTTTTTTTCTGAAAAGATTTGATCCGAGACGGCACAAGTGTTGAACGCGTAGAGGTAACAGGTTGGAGGATAATGAGCTCTAATTTTTGCTTGGAGTAAAGATTAATATTGTGCACAAACTGCAACCACTGTGCTCAGTGCTGTGTGTGACACCATGAACTGCAGCTTTTCCCCACAGCAGTTATGTCTTCCTCAAAGGCCTGCCTTTACTTCAGTTTTGGTGTTTTGGGGAGAGGGCTTGGTTGTTTTTTTAAAGTTTGAGGTGTGCGTGTGTGTCTGGGAAAACACAATAAAGACACTCTCACACCTGCTAGGTTCAGCAGAAAGGAGGGAAAAGGCAACTTTATTTACATATGTCACGTCTTATAGAATTCTCAACTCCACAAGGGATTGGAGAACATGTCACTTCCTTCCCAATCCCACTGGAGAAAAAAGATGCTCATCAAAGTTCTCTTATCACAAAAGGAATGAAAAACAGAAAATACCATTAAGTAAACGTTGGCTATTATTTACATGAAACTGTGTGAGAAAGAATTCTGACTCCAAGATTATACAGAAGGCTTTAGCAAAAACCAGGGCAACATGCATGTACACACAAGTGAGCAGAGTGACAAGTAGATTTTCACAGGCAGTTTTAAGGGATCGTAACTTGCCTGGACTTCCATCGAGGTGAGTATTTGAAATAGGAGAAAAATCTCCATCTGTGGGCTCGGGGGCTGCCAGGCAGCAGTAGAATCTAGAAAGGCAGCAGCCTGGCAGGGCAGCTGCACACCCCGAGGCCTGGGCACCCCAGTGCTGGCACTGCTGCAGCCAAAGGGTGACATTGGTGACTTCTGACCTCTTGGAGCGTGGCTGCAGAGCTTGCTGCTTTCCAGGGGGAGGGTGTAGGTGTTTGATGCTGCTTGGGACCGAAGGCAGGAGTTTGCCTCGCCAGCGTGCTCGTAGCCTTTTGAGGCAGCAGCAGTGCTGGGTGGCTTTGGGAGCCGGTGGTGTCACCGTCCCATTTCTGCACAGGAGTTGAGGGCTGCTGTTGGGTGGCCTGGTGTCACCCTGGTTTTTCTTAGCCTTCTGATAATTTACATATTTGGAGTCAGATTTTTACACACTTTCATGTAAATAATAGCCAATGTTTTTTTAACCGTCTTTTCTGTTTTTCATTCCTTTTGTGATAAGAGAAAGTTTGACGAGCATCCCTTTTCTCCAGTGGGATTGAAGAGGAGGTAACATTTCCTCCAATCCCTTGTGGAATTGAGAACCCTAGAAAGTATGAGAAATGTAAATAAAGTTCTCTTCCTTTCCTCTTTCTGCTAAATCTAGCAGGTGTGAGAGCCTCGTTTCTTGTGTCCTCTACCGACACAGCCCGGTGGGAGAGCCGTGCCTGGGCAGGGGTGGGGTGGGAACAGCTCTCTTCTTTTTAGCAGCATTGCTTGGTTTTGGATGATCGTAAATAAACACAAATGGCACTCCAAACTGCAATATATGTACATAGGGGATTAGTTTGTTTGGTTGGACCGTCAGGCAGTAGTAGCAATGTTCAATGCAAACAACTATTGTCACCAATTTTATCATGTTGTGTTTAGCAAATACGATTTTTTTTGTATCATGACCAGCGATGGGGGATATGTCACAAAGCAGGATTTTGCATTTGTATCTACTCGTCTTTCTGGAGAGATCCTCATTATCTAATACTTGTTACAGCAAATCACTGCAGATCTGCTGGCACTGTCAGGTAGTATAAACTCGGCGTGTGCGTGATGCGGGTCTGTAGCAGGAAGCACCACATTCCAAAATCTCTGCGCTGATGTCTGCAGGCATGTGCATCCTCCACCAAATGGGGGAATATATGAGGACGTGTGCTTTTAAAAAATATTTTTTATTTCAGTTGATAAATTAGCCAGCTAATGCAAAGTTGTCTACAGTTAGTGTGGGGAGAGTGCAGATAATCCTGTGCTGTAGACCGGGAATCCTTACCCCAGGAATTGTAAGCGATCTGCTCGTGAAAGTTTTTAAAAATGTGTAATTAGTGGTTTTGCCTCTGGTGGAGTACCAGAGCTTTTGTCACAAGTATACTTGATGTTCCAGATCCTACAAAAGTTCTTTTGTCCCAGTTACTTCACGGCCAGTGCATCCACCTGATGTGCACCGGGCACCTCGTGCCTCTGAACGTGTTTGGGTGCTGATCCCACGGGCACCCACCTGAGGCACCGTGTGGTGTTTGCTACCAAGGATTGCTCCAGTACAGAAGTGTTCACTCATCAGTGCCTTGTCCAGAGCTGGAGCTGGCTCCACGTGGCCCCACACACGGATCCAGGATCCGTGGCTCTCCCTGAGCTGTGTCACAGCTCCGTCGGCCACCGACATCCCACAGCTCGTGGGATGCTGGCTGCCAGTCAGCAAGGACTCTTTACAGCTGAAGTGATTTAAATCGCTGGTTGTGCTCATGATTCAAGTGATAAACAAGGAAATTTGAATTAAATAATTTGAACTTTTCCTAAGTGAGAGCTCATTCTCGTTGATTAGGCAGAGTAATACAAAACACATGGCTTGCAGCTAGTCGCACACTTGTAAAATTTGGCATGGTTGTACATTAACCAGACAGTGATACTGTATCTCACACAGCTGTGGAGCACTTAGTTAGCTCCAGGATCTTATGGTTTGCTTTTTAAATTCCTCAGAAAAGATTAATGACATTAAGGGAGAGTGGTTGTTTTTTACTTGAGATTTGGCTCATATGAAGCAAGGACAGAAATCAAAGGTCGACTAAAATGTGTAAAACCGTGACTTGAAAATTGCAATTATATTTATAAAACGTGCTTGCCATATTTAATAATAAAAAAGCATTTTCTGTCTTAAATTATATTACTGAATAAAGAATTACTAGGTGTGGTTTTCTACTTCTCATGTTCTACTTTTCAAGCAGCTTTACTCCGACCGTGGATGTTACTTGTCAAATTGATTTTTAAACAGTTGGGGTTTTTTAAGAGTATTTAATCAATCATTAACGACTTTGTTTAAAATTCATGAGATTTTAAACATTCATAGCTTCTCCTTGCCTTGGTGTGTGGGTCTGAGCCTGGCTGGCAGTGCTGCTGCTCCTGCCTCCCCGGGCACAGCAGCGGCCTCACGGCAGGACCAGCTCCCAGGGCTCAGACCATGCAGCACATGCTGCAGGAGTTTCACGTTAGCACCGCTGTTGTTTTATCATAAAAGCTGATAAATCTCTGATAAAACGGAAGGAAAGGAACCTTGGGAAACGAAGTTATTCCTCTGCCAGCAAAGTGCTGTCTTGGACGTCAGAAGTTACAAGCGAGTAAGACAGAATTATCATGCTCAACTGGGAGCTCTGTAGGGCTGTGGTAAAGAGTTTTAAAAGTTCCTAATTTAGCGTTTCACTTGAAAATCGAGTGCCACGGTTTCGTGGCTGCCTGTGTGTGCTTCAGTGGTCAGAGGCGTTTGGGAGGCAGGGCACATTTCCCCCGTGCTCAGGGTGTGCCACGGGAGTTTGTCAGCGCTGGTGGCTTTGCTGTCCCACCAGGGTGTGTGGTCGTGGCTCCAGCTCCTGGTGCTGCATCCTGGGCTCTGCCCATGGGTTTGGGCTCCTTGGGGCCAGAGCTGAGCACAGAGCTGCAGCAGGGCAGATGCAGCCACAGAAATGCATCTTCTTTTCTTAATGATTATACAGCAGCACCAGGAAATGCAGGAGGTTGTGTTCTGGGGGTGCTTCTTCTTCAGGGAGTCAAAAGTCAGTCCAGGGGCTTTGCTGACCTCTAGCACCTATGCCAGAAACAAACTGGCCCTTCTGAGTCCCAACTAAAGGTCAACAGATCAGCTACCTCCAATGATCTAAAATGTTTAAGTTTACACATTGCATTTTCTTATTTTTAATAATTTATCAACTAGCACACTATTGCTGTGAGACAGAAAGACAAAATGCAGCTGGGCTTTTTTGTTGTTGATAATCGTGGGATTAGAAACAGAGGTTTTGCCTTTACTTCTTAATAAGAGAATGAAGGGACAGGTGGGTATTTCCAGCCCCGAGCTTCACTATCCATTGATTTATCCCCTTGGATATATGTGTACAGCTCCTGTTTCAACAGTAGCAGCTTCAAGATTCCTGAACAAGTGGAGATAGATAGTTGTGAGGTCTCTTCCTTCATTCTACTTTTATTATCTCCAGATTTACTTTATATGCTCACTGCCCCTGCCTCAGAGCAGCTAGGCATAGTTTTAGCAGTGTTTTCTGGTGTAGTGAAGATAACGTAGCAGTTAAAGTTGTTTGTGGAATAGGTTTGCATGGATAAATTCCTAAAATTTAGACTGCAATATTTAGGTCATATTACCATATTTTTAGTAGAGTCAACTGAAAATATACAGCTATGTAAAAGGCGAAATAACTTTCAAAATTATTTTTCACTCAGGGAATGTACATTTCTTAAAAGAGTAAACAGCTTGGGGGAAACTTCCCCTCCCTGAATTTGTTATTGCAGACAAACTCCATGACCTTTGTAGGTGTTACACTGCTAATCCTTTGTAATGGATAGTGGAAGTATTTTAAAATGTTAAGGGAACCCGCCCCTTCTTTCCACCCAGCTGAGGGTGGCATCGATGTTGGCCTGTGAAACGAGAGCTGGGTTCAGCAAGTTCCTGATAAGAACTGAAGCAAGTGCTACCCTTTGACAGCTGTAATATGACAGTCCCATTGTCATTTCAATTTATTTCAAATAAGTATTTTACATGGTTCAGCACAGCTGTCTGTCCAGGAACCTGCATGGCAGCCCCTGGAAAAATGTAGAATTTTGCTTTAGTCTTGCAAGGAGAAAACCACTGTTTCATTTTTTCCCTTCTGAGGCCTTGCTGGGCTTTGCAAGTTCACTCCATCTTTTCTGGGCTAATTGTACTCTTAAATCACTTAATCTGTTTGATATTTGCAAATTCACTCCCCTGTAACTCAATTTAAATTTCTGGGTGGTAACTCTATTGTAGTACCATTGGTTTTGAATCCTGTTGTAATGCTGTCAATTCATGGTGTAATATTTTGTATGGGACAAGAATATACTGAGCGGTACACTAAATATAAAACGTGATATACTGTAGTTTTTAAGAACCAAAAGCATAAAAATGCATATAAAAACTCAGTAAAGCTTGATTTGCAGTTCTCTTCTACTGCTAAACTTGGGTTAAAGGTGTAGTTGGTAGTGAATTTAGTTTTACGGCATTAAAGAAAGCCTTAATTCTGATCTTTGACCTAGATGACTTTGTTTGTATCACATTTGGTTCTTCCGGTCCTGCGTCGTCTCTGCCTTTTTGTGTGATTTGCACGGCCACACGTTGAAGGTAAAACAAAACCCCTCCATTCTGTGCACAGTGTTCTCGAGGAGAAAAAGCACCCGAGGAAGGCTGGTGTTTAGGAATGGGATGTCAGGGGTGCCACGTCACTCACCGAGAGCTGAACAGAAAGGCAATATCTGTACCAACACCGGGGTTCGGTTGTGTTTCTTTTCCCCCTCACTTCCCAGGATGATTGACTGGTTTGCATCTAATGAAATTTTCATGCGCATCCACAGAACAGTGGGATTCTGAGGAGAGAGATTAATATTTCAGTAATTGCACCGTGCCTGTGTGTCAGTGGAGTCCTTGGTGCACCCACAGAGGAGCCCTGGCTGGAGGAACTGGTTCACAGGAATGTCAGGAGGAGGAAATCCAGCTGTGGGGGGCTTGTTGCTTCTGGCAAAATACGTGGATGGGGAAAGAAAGAAAGAATGCATGTGAATGTCCTTTCCTGGAAATGAATATTTTGAGGAAAAGATGGGTTCTGAGTTAGTATAACACGGGGAGAAAAAAGCCAATTGTTTCTTGGGCTGTGGCAGTAACTTTAGGGTGCTGAATGCCACTTAGTGATGCCAAGGAAAGGTGCCCAAGGGTGGAGCATGGCTCGGCAGTGTCACTGCTCTGTCTTTTCATTTGGGGGATTGCCAGGTGCTCTCTGCCTTGTGCTTTCTACGAGCCTGGTCAAGGCTGGGCTGCTGGGACATTTCACCTTCCGCGGACTCACGCATCCATTTCTCCTGTGCCTCCCTATTCCAGAGAACAGCCCATCTTCACCACCAGAGCCCATGTCTTCCAAATTGACCCCAGCACGAAGAAGAACTGGGTTCCCGCAAGCAAGCAGGCTGTAACTGTTTCCTACTTCTATGACAGCACGAGAAACAGCTATCGGATTATCAGTGTGGATGGAGCCAAGGTAGGAGGCGGGAGGTGCCCGGCGTGTTTCTGTGCGGGACTGTCAGCCCTGGCTGAACACACAGGGGCTGCACTAAATGTGTTACCAATGCTCCATTTTTTAATAGAATCCATTATGGAGACTTGTAGCGGTGACTGGGAAAACACAGGGCACCCTAAAAGTGATTTTGCCCAGCTTAGTTGATTTTTTTTCTGGCGAATTTGACTTTGTGATCAGTGAGCCAAGAACTTTCAAGTGTCCAAATTGAGTCGGTAGCATGGTATCTAAACCAGCCACCTGGTTACCACAGGTAACCTTATCTACCACAGCGTAGATAAGGCTGAGGCCTTTTTGGTGATAAAAATGTTCTTTCTAACAGGAGCGAGCAGACAGATACACGCAGACTGTAGCTTTTAATGTAAATGCCAGCTGCATATTCACTTCTGCCTGGCTGAACTATTTACAGTTTAGTACTTAATTTTCTTCAGCTTTCGCACTGAGTTCATCAGCCTTGGGTGACAAGTTAGGCATGAAGGCTCTTCCCCCAACCTTTTTTCTTAATTTGTTTTGCATTACCAGAGAGTGTGCTGAAGTATTTGCTGTAAGAATCCAAATCAGTCAGACTGAATAGGTTGCTCAGACAACTGGTTTTATCACAAACTACATTTATCCCTCTGATTAGTCCCTCCAAAGTCACTTGATGGGTGACCACTTTGCCCTAGCAGACCCCAGTCAGAGGTATAAATGAGAACATTTTGCTCCTGTACAAAAATCATCGGTCATTTCTGCCAGAGCACAAGCCACAGGGTAACAAGATGAGTTTACAGCCTGTTTATCTGTGTTCCTGTTTGGATAAGGATGTTAAAATATCACTGTTCTGAGAGATAAGAGATCGCAGAAATCATCCCTGAACAAAGCTTTCCTATTTGTCATATGCCTGTTTCCCATACTTGTTTTTCCAGACACCTCCTGTGCTATATTTGGTTATATATTGGCTTATAAATCAGCCATACTGCCTGCTTTAATTGATGGTAATGTTTCATTGACACCAGGACAGCATTAATATCTCCCTGCACCACTGCTGTTAGTGCTGGTGCTCTCATTCCCAGGAATTTTGGGGTTTGCAGCTGGCACAAGCAGCCCCGGGCCCTGCCAGGGGGGCTGAGCCCCCCAGGTTTGCTCGCACCCCACGGATGCTGGTGCTGAGGCTGCTGCTGGTGGGCTCTTGGCTTCCCAAACCCGGGCCAGTGCCACTTCCAGGCCAAAACTGCTGCACTCGCAGCAGCGGGGCGCTTGATTCGTGGGTGTGCATGCATGCATTAAGACCAATTAATGAAAACAAAGTAATTACTGTGTGTGGCGGGGGGAAGCTGCGGGGGCAGCGTGCGGCCGCAGCCAGAGGTCCTGCCCCAAACTGCAGAGTGTGTGCAGAGAACGAGCTGGGCACCCAAGCTTTGCTTTGTCACCTGCTCAAAAGGCACCCAGAAGGAACATTTCCTCCCCACTGCCCTTTTTAACATGTCCCAGAAGAAGGTGAGCTTGCTGTGATTAGAATTCTCCCCCGGGGCTTCCCAGGCACAAATCAATTGCTGGCCACATAAATTATTCCTCTTGTATTGAATCTTTGCTGGTTAAGGAACAGGTCGAGAATAGATGCTACCTTCATGCTCACCTCTGGAGAGCCCCGTGACCCTGTCTGTCCATTTTAAGAGCACTAATTTGGAAAAAAACCCCAGTGTTTGTGCCAAAATAAGTTATAAGCTGCATTTTTCCCTTCAAACAGCTATTGTTTAGTGTTTTGACCTACTTTTCCAGGCAAAAATGAAACTGGGTAGAACTGTAAGGAAGAATATAGGCAGCTTCAGAAGATGGTGTCCTGCTTTCTGTACATCTCATTAGAATAAAGTCTTCCGTGTGTCGGCAAATACCAGATGGATTAATGTGACAGCATCACTGTGGGCATAAGTTATGTCTGTTTTAAGGACAAAAAAGCTGAAGCTCAAGTAACTGGAGGGACTTGGCCCTAGAAGGAAGGCAGTGATGGAGGATGTGTGTCTCTTACAGCTCTCCATCCTTGTCTGCTCTGCAAAGGGGCTGTTCTAACAGTTTCTTTTAGATAAATATATGTGATTCACATTGGCTTGCAGAGAAATTTCAGTTAAATCCAGCTTGTATGCAGATGTTGGATTAATTTCAGGGGGGTTTTCTTTTCACCTTATGTTGACATTACATACTAACAATGAAAAATACTTTGAAGTGATCAAGAACACAGGGTACTTCACTTACAAACTGGTCGCCACCTGGTTGCATAAGCTTGATTTTACTTCAGCGTGTCACCCTGGGCAGTGTTGAGTGGTGGAGGAGCTGGGAGCTGCCGTGGCAGAGCACGGGGCAGGCTGTGCAGTGTCACCCCGAGGAGTCCTTCCCCCCTGATGCAGCCCTGACCCGATGGGCTGTGATCCTCGCAGGAGTGGCCTCCTCGGGCAGCTGCTGCTGTCCTCAAAGGTCCAGACCCTCTGCAGAGCCCTGTCCTTCAGGCCCATCCTCTCTTCTCCCAGCAGGCGTAGCCTGTCCCCGTCTCCTCCTTGTCCCTTGTCCCCACATGCCCGGCATGCAGGGCAGAGGGGAGCAGCAGGGTTTAGCAGTGGGCTTAAGGCGGGGATTAAGGGGACTGCTGAGCCAAAGGTGTAAAAATTGGTAACTCAGTTTGTGAGCCAGGCTGGCAGAGGAGCTGCTGGACTCTGCTGCCCATTTCAGTGCAATGCTGCCTTCACCTTACCCCTTGGGGAGGGATAAGAGAGTCAGGATGCTACAGATGGAGGTGGTGAGAAAAATGGAATAGAAAGAGAGCAGGGTAAAGGTAGGAAGCAGAGTGAAGTTTAGGGAGCTTAACTCTTCCCTTGCAGAGGGGTATGCAGGAGTCTTATGCTGAAAACCAGGAGCCCAGTGTGCAGGCCAGCCAGGAGAGAGCATACATCTGCAGGGGCCAGGTTTCTTCCAAATCCTCCCATCCCATTAAAATAAACCCATAAAAGATAAACCCATTAAAATGCCTGGGGAATGAAGCACTGCAGAGAGCAGACCCTAGATTCAAAACAGCTTGTACCACTTTAATTCCTCGTGTTTGCAAAGCTGAAGACAACAGCTCCTCTAATTCCTGCGTCTTTCACACAAAAACAGGTGCTGTGGACAGGAGCTCACAGTTTATAGCAAAAGATTTCACAGATACCAAACGAGAACACGCTGGATGATCTTAACCAAGATAGCGTGACCAAACAAGGGAATAGATTAGTGTGTCTTTTAATTATGTTATAATTGACTTGTATGTTGTCAAGCAAGTAATTTCATCATGTTTTAAGAAGTTTCTAGCCAGAGGCTAACTGCAGCATAATGAATGCTGGAGGAAATGGCACAGTGAAATGCAAGGGCACACACTGATTCAGAGTTAATGAGGCAGCCAAGAGACTTCACTGTGTGAAAGTGCCCAGTGTTGTGGACAGAAGTCAACCCTGTTGAAAAAAAGACAAAATTTGGTGGTGATGCGGGGAGAACGTGGACTTGTGAGTGTCCACTTGCTGTGCCGTGAGTGGGAAAAGCCACACACGGGGTTCCTCATTAAAAGTGACCTACATTGGCCTGCCTTTTGGAGGCAAAAAGGAAGTTTGACAGTATGAAAATTATGCAGACCAGTAGCCTCTGCCATCCTCGGGAATAATGCATGGTAGTACCCTGGTGGGTGGGTTTATTTATTTTTTATAAACTGAAAATACATGTTATCCAAACAGTAAGGAGAGAGAGGAATTTGAGATGGAAATATAATCCCTCAGAACCGAACCTCTGCCCTCTTTTCAGGTCTCCACGCTGTATTTCTACAAAACTTCTGATTGCAACAACATCAGTTTTCTCTTTTGAGAAATGAGCTGTTAATAAGGAACATAAAGCTAGCTTAAAAATGAATAGCCAGCAATAAAGTGCATGGTGAGACACACTGAGTTGGCAGCAGCAAGGAAAAATGATGCAGCAAGAGTCATCCCAGGTGCCAGTCCCAGGCTGTCTCTGAGAGATGCTTAAACATGACCAGAAAAAAATTAAAATCGGGGTTTAAAAGATGACTACATTGCAAGAGTAATCGTGGTAAATACGTGGTACAGAAATAAAGGCTGTGTTTCTGAGGCTGACACTCATTGCCAGTTACTAGTTCATTTAAGAGTTTATGACCTGATAATTACCTCGAATATTGGAGATCAGCAGCTAAGTTGGGCATAAGTGTGTGAAAGTACTGAAGAGAGAACCAGAAAAATTGCTGTGCTGGGAAAGCAGAATCAGTGGGTCTGTTTCTGAAGTAAACTGCAATTAGTAAGAATAAGAACATGGGCCAAATTTTGCCAATCAGTATTCACAGAGTGTTCCCCAAAGTGAATACATTTTTATTTTATGCTGGGATGAAGCTGTTTGATCGAGTGGCACCCATGCAGGGGACAGTGTGATTTACAGAGGACAATGAAGCTGGCAGGGACAGAGCCCCAGCAGCCTGTGGCAGCAGATATCTAGGGAGGTAAGGAGGGGTGATATGTGAATCTGCTGATATTTGAAGTATTCCTGGCTCTCTGGGTTCCTGTACAGGTCCTAATTGCTGCCTAATTTAATAGCTGCCCACCTCTTCATGACCACGCTTCTCTTGTTGTCACGACTGGAGGCAGGTGTCCTCAGCACACAAAGAGGAAATTGAGCTCTCCAGTGATGTGTTCAGAGGCTCGAAACAGATCTTTTTCTTTCCCCATGGAAAAGGAATTATTTTAAGGCATAGTTGTTAAAAATATCCTGGAGTATTTTGCCAAAAGGTGGCTCTTAGATTTGAGAATCTTTTCTTTCAGAGGAAAACAATTGCAGGGTATGGTAGCACAGATGAAATTCCTTCATCTGGCTAGATATTTCTATTCTTTTTTTTCTCCCACTGACGTAAATTCAGCCACTAAACCAATAGCAACTCTTTCTCAGGAAAAAAGCCTACCAAGTAATTTATATATTACGAGATTTTTGGCTCTGAATTATAAAAGGCATCTGGCAGCGTGTACCTCACCAGGGGTCTGCGTTGGTGTGGCAGCATTTAACTCTGCCTCTGGGACCTCATGGGTATGACTTGTGATAATGTGTGGCAGCAACAATCAAAATATTGGCTTCTCACTTGGCATTCAGAGTGTCAGCGTGTGCTCGCCGGACCCTGCACCCGATGCACTGGGTGCAGTGATGGAGGGAGTTCTATTTTTTAAATGCCTCCTTTTTCTTAAAACCCCGAGTTTTCTAACTACCTATTTTTTCAGGTTTAGTAGTTCTGTAGTGGCACTACAGAGGGTGTTTTACAGCAAAGATGAAGGGATGTAAAAGTACACGAGAAGTGACCTTACAAAGGGGTGTGTTGGCATTTCTTTTATTGTGCACAGATAAATCCTGAGTTAAATGCTGCGATTTTGAAAGGTGTGGGTGAGGGTATCAGTGTGTTTTGTCACACAGGGAGGGAGATTCTTTGGTTTCTAGTTTTGCCTGCCCTGGTTTTATTTCTGGCCCTTGCTTGTCGGGAGTGCTGGGTGCTGTGCCCCGGGGGAGCCTGGTGCTGCTGGGGTCCCAGGTCACCCTAAAGATTATTTTCCTGACTGCAGCCCTGGCAGGACTCTGATTTCCAGAAAGTCTCTGCTAGTAAAATATGATTAAACGAAAAGAATATATTTTTTATTCCATCTTTTCAAAACTTTTTTTTCACCAGCGGGTAACTGGGGCAGATATTCCTTTTTTTTCCTAAAACTTCTTCTACCATGCTGTTTTTGCCCTCCATGCAGTTTTCTTCCAGTCTGGGTGGCAGATCTTTTCTGGTGGCCCCCAAAAGTGTGCCAGCCATAAAACGTGGAGGGGAGCAAGGCAGGAGAATGATCTCAGTATTCCTTAAATGTCTGACACTGAGCACCAACATGGAAAGGATCTTTCATCCACAGGCAGCATGTGACACTCTGGTGACCTTTCCTCAAAAGGCAGCGTGTGACACCGTGCCCAGAAGGCACATCCAGCTTAAGGGTGACACTGCATCAGGGCAAACCAGGGCACAGGAGTCNCAGCAACAATCAAAATATTGGCTTCTCACTTGGCATTCAGAGTGTCAGCGTGTGCTCGCCGGACCCTGCACCCGATGCACTGGGTGCAGTGATGGAGGGAGTTCTATTTTTTAAATGCCTCCTTTTTCTTAAAACCCCGAGTTTTCTAACTACCTAATTTTTCAGGTTTAGTAGTTCTGTAGTGGCACTACAGAGGGTGTTTTACAGCAAAGATGAAGGGATGTAAAAGTACACGAGAAGTGACCTTACAAAGGGGTGTGTTGGCATTTCTTTTATTGTGCACAGATAAATCCTGAGTTAAATGCTGCGATTTTGAAAGGTGTGGGTGAGGGTATCAGTGTGTTTTGTCACACAGGGAGGGAGATTCTTTGGTTTCTAGTTTTGCCTGCCCTGGTTTTATTTCTGGCCCTTGCTTGTCGGGAGTGCTGGGTGCTGTGCCCCGGGGGAGCCTGGTGCTGCTGGGGTCCCAGGTCACCCTAAAGATTATTTTCCTGACTGCAGCCCTGGCAGGACTCTGATTTCCAGAGAGTCCCTGCTAGTAAAATCTGATTAAATTAAAAGAAAATATTTTTTTATTGCATCTTCTCAAAACTGTTTTTTTTTTTCCCAGTGAGTAACTGAGGCAGATATTCCTTTTTTTTTTCCCTAAAACTTCTTCTACCATGCTGTTTTTGCCCTCCATGCAGTTTTCTTCCAGGCTGGGTGGGAAATCTTTCCTGGTGGTCCCCAGAAGTGTGCCAGCCATAAAACGTGGAGGGGAGCAAGGCAGGAGAATGATCTCAGTATTCCTTAAATGTCTGACACTGAGCACCAACATGGAAAGGATCTTTCATCCACAGGCAGCATGTGACACTCTGGTGACCTTTCCTCAAAAGGCAGCGTGTGACACCGTGCCCAGAAGGCACATCCAGCTTAAGGGTGACACTGCATCAGGGCAAACCAGGGCACAGGAGTCCGGGTTTTGGCCTCTGCAGCTCTGGTTTCACTGATCCAATATTTGTACCTGTCCACAAAAGAGACCTCTGTATGTTATAAAAGATTTCCAATACTGGTCTGGCTGATTATTGTAATACAGAGATTTAAGCATATTTGATGGCCTTCATCCCCTCTTAATCACAGAGTGTTATTTCATGAACTGTTTGGGCTAATTGCAACATGACTGTTAGCACTGTAGCTGACACCAGAGTCAACAAATGGAACTAATTAATGCCCCATATAAAAATTATGGTGTATCTTTTGGGATACAAAATATGGTATAAAATATAATTTTAATGCATAGTCCTGTCTTCCAGCGTGCACAGTCTGTGTGCTTGTTGCAATAAACGTCTCATTGCTTTTGTGCTACTGAGATGACTGCTAAGTAAAAACATTAGCTGTGGGTTTATGATTGTAATCACAGAATCACAAAATACCCTGTGTTAGAAAGGACCCACAAGGCTCATTGATTTCAACTCTTGCCTCTGCACAGGACCACCCCAAAAAGGTAACAATATATAAGAATAGAATAGATAAATACTTTACTGTTGGGACAGAACGACTTCACTAGTATCAGTGTGTGTATGCTGTTAATCCATACTAAAGCCTTTCAAACAGTTTGGTGTCATTTCATCAGGTGTGTTCTGCACTTTTCCTGGTTCAGATCTCCCAGCTAGAGAATGGTGCTTGTCTGCTGGAGACATCCTAATACCAACAGTGCTAAACAAAAAGCTTTGTAAAAGACACTTGAAGAGTCTCAAGCTGCTTTTTGTGGTGCCTTTTGGCCTTGTTGTTGCTGTAAGTAATGAAACTGCATCGAGCTGCTCTCTGAGGTGCAGCTGCTCCTTTTGTAGAGTTCTCCTTCGTTTTGTACAGTGATCAGCTTGAGAGCAGAGCATCTGTCCTGGCCTGAGGCAAAGCCCACCAGCCTAACCTAGGCTGGAGCCTGTCTTTCACTCAGACACTGGAACAACTTGCAGTAAATAATTAGTATTTTTAATAGCTGTTTTCTGATTTCATTTAAAGGTGTTAAGAGTTGTGGTAATACAACTTCCATATTTTTTAGAGCCAGTTGGAATGATTCAGAGAGAAGTCTCAGTTTCAGGAGCAGTTGCCATCAGTGGGTGATGCTGGTGCCTCCTAGGCAGGGGCTGCTTCTCTGGGGCAGCACTGGGCCAGCAGCAGCCCTGCAGCTGGGGGGCAAGGCAGGAGGGTCTGCCTGGGGTGCTGGGTCAGGCACCTCGGAGGTGTGGGGTGTGCCCCAAGTGCAATTATCCAGAGGGATCCTGTGGAGTACCAAAGAGAAATGTGGATGTTGGGCTCAGGGGAAGTTGGAGCAGGAGAGACTCAGACAGAAAAGGGAATGGACATTTTACCACGAGGATCAGTATCTGGGGTGAGCACACAGAGGTGTGTGCTGGAACCTTCTGCTCCATGGACCAGGACTTCATATTCCTCTCAAAGACATCTCCGAAATAAGAGTGAATGAAATTAAGGAAAACAGCAGTCTCTGATGATCTTAAAACATTTATGGTGTCTGTGCTAGGGGTGTACTTGGCTTGATTAAAGCTGCTAGAGTTTTGGTTTCTCTCTGAACATACAAATAACCTGAGAACATTTTCTTTGGAATTTAGTGAGAGAGAAACACAGCACAAAGGAGAAGCAGAGCTGTCAGCCAAGGATGAGACTACTCACTTGCGTCATCCTTTATTTGCTTAAGGTGATATCAGGTATTCAGAAGTTCAGGCTGAGGGGAGGTGCAGGGTTTAATAACTGGGGGGAGAGTGCATTGCCTGGAGCTGTGTCTGCAGGAGGATTGTCAGCAGGTGCTAAGACAGGTTTAGAGAGGTAGAGCTGGTTATATTGGGTGCACTTGTGTGAACAGGTCTTTGAGTATTCGGAGGATGAGAACAACATGGTTAGGGCTTAACTGCAGTAGGAATTTCAGAACTGCTGGTACTGGTGGAGGCGAGCCCAGAATAGAAGGAGAAGTTAAAGATGTTTGCACAGAAAAAGACCTAGGACTCCAGGTGGAGAAGAGAACTTGTCCAAAGCTGAGAAAGGGGAGCCAAGTAAATGCCAGGAAATTTGGTGGGTCACTTGAGATTGAACCAGCCAGAAATCATGATCATCTGCTGAGGTTGTGTTCTGGTTTAGAAAAAATTTAAAGTCTAGAGCTGTAGAACTCATATCACTTAAACATTTCTATATTAATCTCTTTCCAAGTTATTAACTCTGAAATGTGAAAAATCCTCTGTTCATTTCCTGGCTTATTTCTGGAAGTAAATCCTTCAGAAGCTGGTTTGTAAGCTTAGGAGAAAACATACCAGGGTGCTGTCAACAGCTGTATCCTTGACAGAAGAGCAGGAGCACATCTGCCACTGTTTGTTCCTATCTGGCTCATTTTTCTGCTTGTATGTGTGTTTTGTGTGTGTCACTGCCTCTGGAAAGACCACACACAGCTGATTCCAGGAGATTGCAAAAACCTTTCCAGAAACAAGATTTGTTACTCACTAAAAAGAAAAGATGAAAATCCATGCTAAGGATTTCTTGCACTTACCAGCAAGTTGGGAAACTTTGGTCTGGGTACATTTTTCCTCTTTAAAACCCCTCTAAAATTACTCAGAAAAGCTCTGTCAGAACAGGTGTTTCAGTAACTGGTTGGTGGTTGTGCCATTCCTGCCTTTCAGAAGGGACCTTCAGGCTTTAGTGAGGCTGTTGTCATGAGCTTGAAGAATGCAGAAAATTACCAGTGCTTAAATAATTAATTTAGGGATGTGGTTATACTTATTAAATTTCCCCAAACATAAATATGATACATCTGTGGGAAGTTTTACATTTTTTTTTCCTAATTATTGTTAAAGCAGCCTTCTCCCTCACCCCAGTATTACTCACTAGGAAAAAAACAAGGAGTCTCCACTGTGTCCTTCTCCCTTTCTGTGATAAATTAGGAATCTTCTCATATGAAAATAATACACAAGCATCTTGCTTTATATATTTTGTAAATTGTTGCATGAAATTCCTGGGTAACAGTTTGTTCCAGAGGGTTTGAAAACCCTTGCTGCAGATTTTGTTCATGAAACAGCTGCTGGTGCTTTGAATCGTGTGGGTGGGTGGATGTGTGTGCTGTGCCTAAAAGGAAAAAAAAATTCTAGTCAGATGTCAAAGCAAAAATAGGAGATTTTAGAGATTTAGACTGGGTGGAGGAGGTGGGAAGCCAACTCTGCAGAGATGTTAATTACCTTGGGAAGAAAAAGAGAGCAATGGAGTAGGTGTAGTGGGAGATTTACTTAATAGAATTCACACAATCATGAACCCACTTCTGTTGCATTTAGACAGGTTCTTAGTGAGGGCTTTACAACAGAGGTATTTTATCAGAGGAAAAACAGTTATTAGTCTTTTTATTGAGGGGGGGCTATTTTTACATCTCTTTTTATGAAGGAGGACAAGAATTACATGGGATATGTTTTTTTTATTCGTTGTTTTTTGCGGTTAAAAATGAACCTCATCATTCACGGAATTATCCTGGGGATGCAAGACAATTTAAGAGAGAGAAAAAAGCACTGTGTGCAGCTGTGGAAATGGCCCTTTTCCCCGTGAAGCAGCAGCAGCAGCACATGGCAGACTTTACCCTGTGCAAGGAGAGTCTCCTCTCTGCAGAGGGAGCTCAGCTTGGGGGGTAAATCCCCGGGGTTGCAGCAAGCCCTGCGTGCCTTGCAAGGTGTCCTGGCATCTCCCTCTTTGCAGGAACCTGCAGCTCCCCTTCCACTCCTGCCTCCTGCAGAGGTACCTGGAAGCTTTTGGAGCCCGGTGATGGGTGAAGTGTGCTGGTAAAGGCACAATAAAGGACACGCTCACACCTGCTGGGTTCAGCAGAAAGAGGGAAAAGAAGAGACTTTATTTACATTTCTGATACTTTATAGGGTTCTCAATTCCACCAGGGATTGGAGGACATGGCACTTCCTCCACAATCCCACTGGAGAAAAAGGATGCTCATCAAACTTTCTCTTATCACAAAAGGAATGAAAATCAGGAAAGACAGTTAAATAAACGTTGGCCATTATTTACATGAAAGTGTGTGAAAATCTGACTCCAAGGCTAAAACAGAAGGCTTAGCAAAAACCAGGACAACAGGTGAAGTAGCTGCTAGGACAGAAATTCTGTGTAGGACAGAAATTCTTGAGAAGCAGCAGCAGGGCAGGCTCACTGCACCGTGGGGATGAGTGAAGGGTCACCAGAGCAAGAGCCTGGCCATGGCTCCTGCCGGGTGTTGCCTGCCCTGTGCTCAGTTCCCCATTGTGCACCAGTGGGGGAGTGCAGCAGGAGGAACAGCAAAGTGGAGAAACCCAGTGCTCTCCTTGGTGTGCACTCACAGCGCTCCCAAATCGAGTTATTCCACACCCTCAGCCCGTCCCAGGAAAAGTGCCACGCACGTGTCAGGTGCAGCAGGTGAAGCAAAGCTAGAACAAGTGCCTTTGCTGCTTCCAGTTTTGTGTGTCTGTGTGCTTCCCTGGCTTTACTCAGTGTGGTGGCCTCAGCAAGGGACTCTCTTTGGTCCCTTTATTACGTTTATCTTCATTAACAATGTGTGTTTGTGTGTGTGTGCACGCTGGCTTTCCAGGACTAGGAATGAGATGAGCAGTTTATCACCAGTGACCCACTGGTGAAAAGATGTCACGTCCTGTCTAGAAGCAGAGGTGGGAAGGATGGCAGGCAGTGCAAAGGATAATGCAGATTGTGGAAATGTAGGTGGGCTAATTCCACAAAAGTGCTGCTGAACATTTGGGATAAAGGAAGAATTTCTCTGTAAATCCACCTCTGACTCCTCATCTTCACATCCTGTCTCACAAGCCCTTCTGATTCACGTCGACTTGATGAGCTGGAAGAACCTGCTGAGCCTGTGATAGATATGGCCAGAGGATTAGCAGCTTCTTTTCCTTCTGCAATTCTGTTTTTAGACTGGGATACATCTTTACTGAAGATTAGCAGCCTGGTGGGTTGAGGAAATTAAATTTCACAAGGGCTGCAAACTGGAAGCACATATTCAGAGGTGTGAAAATGAAATGGGGAGATTTTAATATAGTCATAAGGAGTAGATCCTATGGCTTGGACACTTAGGGCTTTTCTGGAGGTGTGGTTCTTTCAGAGTAACAGGTGATGTGAATTTAAAGTGGAAATTCCAGAATAATTCCTAATCTGGCACTCTTGTCCCAGAATAAGGTGCCCTTTTCTGATTTAATTTAACACAGTTCCAAAATATATTGGCCAGTACATTTATTAGCTATTTCACAGCTGTTACTTCAGTCTTTTCCTAGGCAGAGAAGCTGGTGGCAGGGCTGGCATCATCAGCCAGGACACGGCTCATCACCCCTTGGGTGCATGTCCTGGCGGTGTGTTCATCCTCATCCTCCTCCTCCTCCTCCTCGGGGCTGCGCCAGTGGCTCTGCCAAATGCCCTCTGCAATCTCTGCTCTCCTCCCCGAGTGGGGAAATCTCTGCTTTTCCCTGCTGTGGGCCTGGCGAGCCGAGGCTGGATGGGGATGTGCACCGGGAGCGGAGCTGGCAGAGCCCAGCGCTTTATCTGGCTGCCTGCTCCCCTCCACTAGCCATGCAGCAGCTTGGGAAGGTGCATTTCCAGGAGCCACATCGACTTTTCCCCTCCCGTGCACTCTTGTGGTGCGGGGTATGCGAGAGTGGAGCCCTTAAAATGCTGGAAGTGTCCCCTGAAAAGCAGCAGCAGCTGCATTTGGGGGCTCCGCTCGCACACTGCGAGCAGCAGGAGCTGCCAACGCGTTTTTCCCCTTCTACACACTCAGGTCGTCTTGTGACCTCTTCCTTCGTGGTTTATTTGGTGCTTTCTCTCCGTGGGAAGGCAGCAGGATGGGTGTGTTTCAGCTGGTGAATGTTCTGCTCTGCACCAGCTTATTTGCATTCACTTTTATCTGATGAACGTTCCCGGCGCGTTCCCAAGTGTCCGGAGTCATTTCTGGGTGATGGGGCGCTGCCCTGTGCTCTGAACGTGCTTCTGTGTCATCCTCAGATAAAAATTCCGGTCTCTCAGGTTTGATTTTCTCCCAAAGGAAGTGAAATTAGTGTGAGATTTTGTTTGGCTCATGCAGGTGTATCAGGAATGTTTGCCATCTGATATATTTGCATGTAGGTGAGCGCAGAGGCAGGTTTGTTTTTTTTTTTTTAACCACATGTAGGCAACTGAGTATGATGAATGGGTTTATTATTCTGTAAGGTGCTTATTATATTATGCTTCTCTTTACCTTTGTCTTTAGGGAGAACTCTTTAACCACTTCAGGGATTGATTGCATTTGATTAGAGAGTAGTTTGTCTTCTGAATCCATTATCCTGGATGAAAGTCCACAAGTTTATTCCATTTTATGATGCAGCTGGAATTGCACTCTGTGTGTATTATACAAATGAGGACCAAATGCAGAGTATTTTGTAAGGGCTCATTTGAATTGATGAGTGGCCTTTTCTTATAGAATTATCATGCAGGTAGGGATGGAAAGGAGACTGGAGGCTCATCCTGCCTGCAGCAAAATAATGCCCTTTTCCTTCTCTCCTTCTTTTGAAATTGGAAAATTTGAAAATTCTGGCTCATACTTTCACCAAAAAAAAGGGAAAATTTTCCTGGTTTATTTGACCTTTCCTGCTGTGGTGGTCACAAATGCTCTCCCCTGCCTCCTGCCCCAGCTGAGCCCATCTGCCCAGAGGATGGAGCAGTGGTGGGGAGCACTCTCCTGCTCTCACCTAGCCTGGGAGTGGGGATAAGCTGGCTCACCTGGCAGGAACACCTGCAAGCCTCAGTTCTCATTGCTCTCTGGAATCCCAGCACCTTTTCTTTCCCCTAAACACAGCCAGAGTGATTGTTCCCGTGGCAGTGGAGTGGCACTGCTCTGAAATGATGGCCAGGTTTGTGAGTGCCCAGGCAGAGGGGGTGGATAAGCACGAGGTACCCGCAGCATCCATCTCCTCTGAACTCACAGAAACGTGAGCTCTGCTTTAACCTCCTGAGCTTCTGCTTAGGTTTTCACTTCTCTGTAGGAATGAGCATTTCTGAAGTGCCTGACTGACAGAGGAAGATTTAAAGGGAAGGGTAGAGCTGGCTTCCAGGCAGTTTCACTAATAGCAGCTTATTATAAATTTAACAGATGAATTGTCACTTTCTGGGAGGTGTGTGCTCACCACAACCTTTCCTTGGGTTCTCCACTGGCCATAGAAAAAATTAAATTCTGAAGTGCTCAGCTAATGTAGTGCATTTCACTGCTCAGTAAAGTGTTCCTTGGTTTACAGTTTGCAGCCTTCATTATTCCTTTTATCACATCTGATAATATTGAACTGTGTTGTAAAAGGTAACTTAATGTGAGGTTTTTTATGTATTTTTATTTTCTCAGTCGTTATTGTAGGAGGTATGGAGGAATTTTATTCTTCTGAGGGTCAGCTCTCAGTGAGTGAAGCTTTTGCCTTTCAATCAAACTGGTCATTTTATTATTTTTTTCCCCCAGATGTCTAAGTTGATAGGCACAGCAGGACTGAAATAATACATTTACAATTGGAATTTCTGGGAATTTCATAGTTTTTGAAATAAATTCTGTAACTTGACACACTTGACAATTGTAAGTGGTTCATCTGCCTGATGTAAGATTTTTTAAACAGAAATACACATATAGCACTTGCTTTAAAGTTTCTGGAAAGCACCCTGGTTTTTGGGGGTAGTGGCAGCTTTTCCTCCTGTTCTTTTGACTCTGTACCATGAAATCCTTGTATTATCACAATCCCTTTGCGTTGTCAGACCCCTGCATAAAATCTCTGATCCTCTTCTAATTTACGTTGCTGAAATGACACTTGGATTTTATGCTGGCTTAGCAGGAGGAGAGCACACCTGGGCAGCTCTGCTCACCCCTCTGCCCGTGCCCCGGCCACTCAAGGAGAGGCCTTGACCCTGAATACGGGATCACAGAGAGGTTTGGGTTGGAGGGGACATCAAAGATCACCCAGTGCCAGCTCCCCTGCCGTGGGCAGGGACACCTCCCACCAGACTAGGATGCTCAGAGCCCCATCCAGCCTGGCCATGAGCACTCCAGGGATGGAGCAGCCACGGCTTCTGTGTTGGCTTCAGGGTCACCTCTGCTCCTTGCCCTCTTTTTGTCCATGTAAAAAGTTTCAGGGGTACCACTCACTCTGTCCTGATCCTTCTGATGGAACTTCCAGTGGTGGGGAAGGGCAGAAAATCCCAGGTTTGTTTGGAAGTGATGGCTCAAAAAGAGGGAAGTCAGTTGAGTGATTTTTAAGACAGCAAATGACAGCGTCAGCACAGAGGTCTGAGGTCAGGGAGGGGATGGAAGCACGTAAGGATCTTCCTCTGGTGAATTTAATTCACACTTTTTGCTAAATGTAAATGATAGCTTAGGAAAAAACTGCTTGGAATACGTAGTAAATGATGTTGCCAGGATACTTCCTGATCATGTTAATTAAACTGTCCCACAGATTGGGCTTAATTACTGCATAATTTGCATTTTGGAAATGATGGCGCGCATTACTAAAGAAAGCTCTTATTCTCCTAGCAGAAAGAACATTGTACATGAATTAATTTCCAGGGGAAGAAGTCGCTAGACTCAGATAATGATGTATCTTGAAAATAAAGTTAAAATTTTTGATAATGAGCTCACATATATCTCATTCCTTTTAGCAAGATTACTTTTTATATTTGTTCCAATAAGTTCCTTAGAGACTTCATCCACCAGCCTTCCTCTTGTTGGCTATTTCTTAGATTACAAGAACCACTGTAGCTTTCAGGATTGCTGGTGATGAAGCAGGTGTTATTTAACGTGTGTAAAGGGGCAAAATATTTGTTCCGAGGCCCAAATTTGATACTGCCTGTGCATTGCTGGTGATGCACTTCACCCCCCTCCCAAGTTAAACTCACTAGTAAGTTACCAGCCTCTCCTTGTCTTGTTTCTTCTTGTCTGTTTTGGTTTTTTTAACTTCTGATGTGTCTCTGGGATCCTACTCGTGGGGGCCTGAGGACAAATGGAGAAATGCAGAAATCTCCCTCTCTGCCCTTCAGGTCTGAGTTTGGGTGTTGCTGCTGGATGCTGTGCCTGGCGGCCTTGGGCAGGTGTCTGCTGGGGCAGTGGGAGTAGCTGTGTGGCTTCCTAATGCAAAAAAAAGAGGATTTTGTATCTGCATTTCTGCCAGGGCAGTTTTTTAGCTCCTGACCCTGCTGTGAGTTCTGTGACGTTCCTGCAGCCGTGTTTAACTGCAGGGCTGTGATGGTGCTTTGAAAAACAAGACAAAACATCGGAACTCCTGCAAGAACTAAGGCGAGAAAAAAACTGTTGTGTTTTGGGGGGGCAAAAAAAAAATCTTCTGAACACAGCAATTTCCCAATTTAGCCCGCTAATTGCTTTGGATGATGCCGTTGCTAGGATGTGCATTTCCGACCTGGCTTCCGCGTTTTAATTCTTCTTTGCTCTGTCTGTGACCAGGTGATCATAAACAGCACCATCACCCCCAACATGACCTTCACCAAAACGTCGCAGAAGTTCGGGCAGTGGGCGGACAGCAGGGCCAACACCGTGTTCGGGCTGGGCTTCCCCTCCGAGCAGCAGCTGACCAAGGTAAAGGGCTCCCGGGCGTGCTGCAGAGCCTCTCCTGCTTCCCCTTCATGCAGACCTGCACACCTCCAGCCCGAGTGTTGCTGCAGGTCCTCCTCGGCGGGGCAAGTCGCTCGTCTCCTGGGGTTGCCCGCTGTCTGGGGGTGGCTGTGAGTGCTGCTGGGGGCAGGGGGGCAGCCAGGGAGGGCTGGTGTCAGGCTTGCTGGCAAAGCTGCCTCTGCGTTAACACCAGACCCCTCAGCCCGAGTTTGGTATCAGTGAAACACTTCCCTGGACTGGGGATTGGATATATTAACAGGCTTGTGAAGGCTAGAGCAGCCTCTTGTTCTGAATAACCAGCACCTGAAAATACTCCTCTGTCACTGGAGCAGTGGTCTTGACAAGTGCTTATCAGGCAGCTGAGATGATTGTTTGTTCATGCAGTAAAAAGCTTTGATATCTAACACGTACCTGACTCCTGAAGCGTTGGCTGCTTGGCACTGGGCTTCATCAGTGACCTTGGCACGGTGTCCTTGGGCATGCCACAGCCTCTCACGTTGCTGTGCTCTCCCGTGCTTTAATCAGGAAAGGATCAGGAGAACAAGGTGTTTCTTGTGATGTCCAAAGCAGCAAAGGCAGAGCGCTGGCCTAGAAGGCCTTCCCTATCAAACAAGTTGTTACGGGAATTTTAGTAAGTCTGTCTTACTAGCTTTTCACAATTTCTAGAGAACTGCGTTTTTGCAAGTGTTTCTTAAAGGTAAAAGGTATTTTACTCTTCATGTATTAAATTATTTTTGGGCTTGGGATGCCCATCAAAGTGCCCTGGCATTAATCTGTTCTTCAAGGGTGATCAAGGCATGGTGTGCAAAGCTTGTTTAAAAACGAGTTGCTGGAGATGGGTGTGTTTTATGATGCTTACTCAGGTGCACAGGACTGCTCACCTCTGCATATTCTTCCCTCCTGGGGCAAAGAGGGGTTCATAGTAGCTAACAAGTCGTGTGGGAATAGGGGAGGATTAAAATGGACCTGGGGGAATAATTCATTTTGAGTAGCAGATCAACATGATACAGGGCAACCTTTGGACACTGAATGAGAGAACCGGCACCTTCGGGTGGTAATTTTTAATCCTGGAGCTGAAGTTACACCTCTGCCACGTGGCACGTGTCCACGCAGTGCCTCAGTTCAGGCTGGGGCTGAACATGCACCGTGTGCCACGTGGAGCAGCTGCTGCTGGGTCTGGCTCAGCAGAAGAGAGGCAGATAACATAACGAGGCCCTGGGCACGCTGTAGGGAGGCAGGAGGTGCATTTGGGGGGCCCTGCACCCTGATCAGAGGAATTTCACCCTCTTCTGCAAACCTGTTCAAACACACCCTGAGGAGAAATGAGTTGCTGGTATCAGAGAGCAGCTCGTCAGCGTACACGTGGCCAGACTAGAGCCTGTCTGAGTAACATCTTGTGTGGGCACAGGGGCACCAGCACCAGCTGGGTTCTTTCCAGGTCATTTTGCACATTTGTTTGCGCTGCGTGATCTGCTGAAGAGCCCACTGCCCAAAGTACAACCTTCTGCTTGCATGAAAGGCTTTCCAAATCAGCAGAAAGACTTTTTCTGGTCGGAATATTGAGAGGGAGCTTAAGGGGAGCACTTCTGAAAATAGCTTGAGATGATCTTTTAAAGAAGGATAAAACCCCAAACTCTTGACAGTTATCTGGCTGAAAAATGTAAGAAAACCTGGTTTATTACCACCCTGCAAAGCAATGGGACAAAGATACTCCTTTATTGTCTATGCTTCTCAGTTTAATTATTGAGCCATTAGTAAGAAAGATCAGAGTTGGGAGTGAGATTACAGCTATATAAGTGTATTGGGAATAGTAAAATCAAGTTTCATTTTATATTAATATCATTATACTCTTATAAAAGATATAAATTAAACCTTGCCTATTTTACGGGAAATAATTGAAGTGCTTAGTCAGGAATTGGAAGGACACACTAAAACTCCACTAAACCAGAGATCAATAGCCCTGGCTTAAAATAAATATAAATAAATAAAGCTGAAAAACGTCTGCTGAAAACAGCGGATAATAATGAGGCAGGAGAAGAGGCTAGCATGCCTAAAAATGCCTGCATTTTTCAGTATATTGCTTGGCCTAATAAAAGATATTGCCTCATTCTAATGCCTTGCTTCTCTTGAGATACTTAAAGCATTAATCCATACCTACAGGGAAAAGCAGTTCAAATTAAACATGAGCCATTAATGAAAGCTGCATTCCGTGACCCAGTAACCTAATTACCATTCGCATTGATTGGGAGAATCCCAGGGCTCGAAGCCCGTGTCCTACTCAGGGTCCCTTTCCCCTCTTGCAGGGCTCGCTGACCCCTCCGTGCCCCCCTTTTCCCACCCTGTGCCTCGGGAGGGTCTCGGGGGGATGTTCAGGCACTGCTGCAGCCAGGCTGGGGCAGGAGTGAGGAGGAGCTGGCAGAGGCAGGGCTGGTGCTGCACAGGTGATGCTGCACAGGTGATGCTGCACTGTGCACACGGAGTGCTGGAGGAACATTTCTGCTGGCCCTCGGGGTGCTTCGAGGCTGCCGTGCTGGGTGAGGAGCTGCAGGTAGTCAAGGGCAGAGGGACAGGGATTTATACGGGTGAGAAACCCTGTGCCAGTAAAGGACACAGTAAAGGAGGCTCTCACACCTGCTAGGTTTAGCAGAAAGAGGGAAAAAGAGGGACTTTATTTACATTTCTCGTACTTTGTAGAGTTCTCGATTCCACAAGAGATTGGAGGACATGTCATTTCCTCCTCAATTCCACTGGAGAAAAAGGATGCTCATCAAACTTTCTCTTATCACAAAAGGAATGAAAAAGAGAAAAGACGGTTAAATAAACATTGGCCATTATTTACATGAAACTGTGTGATAATCTCTGACTCCAAATATGTAAATTATCAGAAGGCTAAGAAAAACCAGGGCGACAAAAGCCAGTAAAACCAGACTTTGCACATCATAGAGCAGCTGCCTCTGGGCCCTGGGAAGATCTGGGCTTTATTTCTCTGCACTCCTGCACGAGATGTGTGCCGTGTGTGTGCCAGTCACTGCATTGCAGGGCAGCAGAGCCTGCCCCAGCACACAGCACAGCCCCTGGTGCAGCTGGCACCAGAGCTGGACACACCCTGGCTGGGACAGTGTGTCTGGGAAAACACAATAAAGACGCTCTCACACCTGCTAGGTTCAGCAGAAAGGAGGGAAAAGGCCACTTTATTTACACATGTCACATCTTATACAATTCTCAACTCCACAAGGGATTGGAGGACATGTCACTTCCTCCTCAATCCCACTGGAGAAAAAAGATGTNTCTCTGATTCCAAATATGTAAATTATCAGAAGGCTAAGAAAAACCAGGGCGACAAAAGCCAGTAAAACCAGACTTTGCACATCATAGAGCAGCTGCCTCTGGGCCCTGGGAAGATCTGGGCTTTATTTCTCTGCACTCCTGCACGAGATGTGTGCCGTGTGTGTGCCAGTCACTGCATTGCAGGGCAGCAGAGCCTGCCCCAGCACACAGCACAGCCCCTGGTGCAGCTGGCACCAGAGCTGGACACACCCTGGCTGGGACAGTGTGTCTGGGAAAACACAATAAAGACGCTCTCACACCTGCTAGGTTCAGCAGAAAGGAGGGAAAAGGCCACTTTATTTACACATGTCACATCTTATACAATTCTCAACTCCACAAGGGATTGGAGGACATGTCACTTCCTCCTCAATCCCACTGGAGAAAAAAGATGTTCATCAAACTTCTCTTATCACAAAAGGAATGAAAACCAGAAAATACCGTTAAGTAAACATTGGCTATTATTGACATGAAACTGTGTGAGAAAGAATTTCTGACTCCAAGGTTAAAACAGAAGGCTTTAGCAAAAACCAGGGCAACAAGACAGAGCTAATTACTGCCACTTCCCGGGGTAAATAGTCTTGTTGGGTGCCCATCTGCCCCGTGCTGAGGGCTCATCCTGGGAGAAGCAGGGGAAAAGGATGTGTGTGCTGTGGGTCACAGCACAGCCGTGCTCCCCCGGGGCCGTGGCATCACCCAGCCCTCTGCAAACCGAGAGGGAGATGAAATATTTATGAGCCTGCTTTGGGTGGGAGCAGCTGTTTCATCCGATACTGGCACAATTTGTCAGTGGGAGACATAAAATATAATGCCAGACCAGGCACTTAAAATTTATGCGTACAAAATCATGCTTTTTAATGTATAAAATGCTAAGGAGGTCTATTTGAATATATGTGTATTTCTCCTGGTGGCAAACTGACTGCAGATTTGAACAGCCTTTAAATAATTTGTGAAATGCACAGTAGCATCCTCGAGCCCCCATTAAATTTCACTGCCCAAGACTCCTAATCAGGCAGTGCTCCTGGGCTGCAGCTGCCTGACCAAAAGGCTTCACAAGTGTTGGTGGCAGCAAATCTTGTCCACATGGCAGCTTAGTCACACAGCTTCCTGGGGCGTGGGGAGACATGTGCTGTAATCCATGATGGACTTTTGAGGTGGTATTCAGTTGGCATCTTTCCTACTTGAGTCTTTTTTTCTTTTTTTCCTTCTGATTTTGGGGAACTTTGCCAGAGGGCGAGCATGGAGGTAAGGAGAAGAAACAGTAGGAATTTTTTTAGTTGGTTTTGGGTGCTTAGATTTTTCACTGCTCCTTGAGACCACACTTACCGAGTTTTCATTTACTGAACAGAAGATTGTTTCACTTTTTCATTAGGAATTTGACGTTCAGGAAGCACTCCCCTTTGTTGCAATGGTTTGAGGGCTCCAAGTCAGCTTAGACCTGGGAGGTGAGGCGTGATTTTGTGGTACCCATTATTTGCCAATGATTTGTGTACTCTGATTTCTCCCAGTGCTTTGGCCTCGTGGCTGTGCCACACTCCCAGACAGCCTCGGGCTCTGAGTGGCTCCAGAGCCTCCTGCTCTGCTTCTGTGCCATGGGTGTTGCAGAGCTGGGGCTGGCACTGCCCCACTCGGAGCAGCAGTCACTTTTTAAATGCAAATGTGTTTATTATACATGTTGGTGAACTAGAGACAGGGCTGGAATCTGTTATGCAATGAGGTCATTATTGGGTTAGTATTGAAGATTAGCGTTGCTCAATCGTATACAATTTTTTATTATGGGAATGTGGAAAAATGTCCTTTTCTTCCCAGCTCAAATAATTTTTCACAGTGGTCTCCTGTGTGCTTTAGGAAGATAGCTGCAACATAAAATTTGATAGATCGCTTCCAATTCTTTTTGTCTGTTCATATTTCGTATCACCCGTGAAGAACCCTCATAAATTTTTCATACGTAAGATGAAGAGATTTATTGTAAAAGAGAAAGATTTATTATAAAGGACAGACTCAAGGCAGCCTCACCCTCTCCGCGAGAAACACAAACGCAGAACTTAGTGTTGATATAATATTTTGGAAATAATCAGCTGGCTGTAGCTGCTCTGTCACAGCAGGAGAGATGCTCTGTGTAAAGTTAGAGTTAAATCACTGAAGGCACGAGCATAATGTGGTTGTTGTTAACGATCTGTGGAGTGCCACGGAGGCCATCGAGTCATTTGTGCTGTGGTGGCTGCAGAGCCATCAGATGGCAGCTGCTGCCCTCCGAGGGCACACGCTCTGCATGTGCCATGTCAGCTGTTGCAGAGGGAGCAGCCGGCTCCCAGAGCTCCATCCTCACTCCCCAGCATCACCTCAGGTCACAGGGGACACCCAGAATGTCACCAACCTTTCAGAGGGTGCCCGTCCGTGGGATTCATGATGTGTTTGTTGGAAATCGCCACTTGTGTCACACAAAACACAGGTGCCTCCACGTGTAACTCCAGATTTCTTTTAGACCCAATGGAGATTTGTTTATTGGCTCTCCACAGTCCCAGCATTTTACTGAGAGAGCGCATGCTAAATACCTGCTGGAAATCTAAAGTTAGAAGGTGAGATTACTAACTGAATAATGGTTGTTCCTGTTCTTCCACTGTAAAATTGGATGGGGTTTTTCGTGCTTTCACTTACAGTTTTTTCATAAGTGTTCTGAATTATCCAAGGGTATAATGGCAATCCTTTTGTTCACAAACTGTGCAATAAATACATCTGTTTATATTTTTTATTTTTAAAATGCCTTGCCATTTTAGCATTTCGAATTTTTCAAAACACAGGCAAGTAAGACCAAGCAGTTTTAGCTGAAAGATAAACTTACCTATTCTTATAGTGGATACATTTTAATTTTAAAAATAAATTATGTATTATACCTCTTTTTCCATCTTTGTAATCCTCCTTTTAAAATTTTAAACACTGTTTAAAGGGTTTGAAGCCCTGCAGCCCTGCCTGGCTCTGATAGTACTTGTATTTCAAGAATGCCAGGCTGGCTTTGGAGCAGATGTCCTACAGCAGCTCACAGAGGTTGGGATTGTTACCTTCCATCTTTATATTTCCTTCCCCTCACCTCCCCCAGTTTGACATAACCGTCTTACAGGGAGCAGTCAAGCCTTTATCTGAAGTCTTCTACCTTTATTTTTGAAAGTAGTAAGAGAATTAGACCAGAAAGGCGATGTTTTCATGTGGCTCCATCATCCATTCAGATCCTCCTTCTTCTCCTTTTTCCTGTGTCTTGATAATCCCTTGCTTACCTCCTGCAGGTGAACTTATTTGCATTCTTTAATTGAATTCACTTGCTCTTAGGGATAGAAGACATTGATAATATTTTTATCCAAACGTGTGTCTTTAATACTTTTGCCTTTGTCAACACCAAGGGAAAAAGAGAGGGGGAGGAAATAAACAGAACCGAATCAAACCAGGAGACACCAACAGTTCCTTTTCTTCCCTGGGTTTTTTTTTTCCTGTGGTTGGCCAGAGTTATAGAGATGTCCCTCTTTTAGAAACACCCCCATTTCTTTTGGAAGAACCATCCCGCCAAAGAATTAAAATGCTTTTTCCTGCCAAATTTTTTTAATTAATGAAATTAGTTGTTCACTTTTGGAGATCTAGACCATATAAAGATAGCAATCTTAATGGTTCAGTAGATGATAAATCGTATTAACAGATATCTTTCATGGCTTTTTCTAGTTTGCAGAGAAGTTCCAAGAAGTAAAAGAAGCTGCCAAACTTGCAAGGGACAGATCTCAAGAGAAAATTGAGACCTCAAGCAATCATTCACAGGTTTGTAATTTAGCTTTAATACCTGTACACATACAGGATAAATAATTTAAAGTTAAATTTTGAAATGGACTGTGCCAGCTTCTGGCAGCCAGCTTCAAGTATATAAAATGGAGCTTGCTGAAGGTAATTGTCAGCTGCTGGACATTAGCATTGTCAGAGGAATATTTTTCATCCCTCCATGTGCTTTACTTTCATTTAAATCTAATTTTTTCAGCAGTCCTTGAGCTGTTATAACGTTTTTAATAACAGGGAAAGCCATGCATCCTCTGATTTGCACTGTTAAACTCAGTTTGAGTCACTGGGAGCTAGGTCAGCGTAGCGCTTCAGCAGACAGTGAAGGAGATTGGTCGATATCCTTCTTTTTGTCACCTGTCCACCCCACTCCCGTGGGCATTTCTGTCACCAGTGGGGAGCCTGACACTGACTGTGTGTGCAGGGTTCCCTTGCCGAGGGTGGGAAACTGTGCTGTGGGAACTGGGGCAGTGCTGTAGGGGAAGCTGGAAGAAGCTCCTGTTGTGCACCTGCACAGGGCACTCTGCACACCTGGGGCCACCAAGGGTCCGGGCAGAGCTGGGTTTCCCACAAACTGAGGGAATTGAGTGTTGGCCCAGCCTCTCTGCATGGCTGGCTGTATTTTTGTGTGCATTGCTTTAGGTTCAGCAGGTGTTCCAGGCCTGGGCTCATGTTTGGAGGAAGGTTGGGTAGATTTTGATCAGAGAGGAATTCAGATGGATGATCAGGAAAAGCAGCTGAATGGTTTTAGTCTTGCAACCACCCCCGTTTGTGGGGCCCACAAGTATCAATCTGAGTGGCTGACTTTGGATACTCATGTTGTGAAGATTTTGGTCGTGGTCTTTGTAGTTCACTTTGTTTGTTCCCTGTTGGTGGCCAGCAGCCAGCAGTGTGTGAGCAATATCTCTTTGGAGGAGCAGTATTATTTTCATTTGTTTGTTTGTTTTGCTTTGTGTGTTGTGTTGTTTCATTATCTTAAAAAACCCAAACAACCTTTAGAAAGCACAAGCCTTATCAGGGAAAAAGCTTTTAAAAACTTTTGAAGACTTTAAACTTCCGTTTGTGTATCATTATAATTTTTTCATTCTCTTTAAACAGACCAGCTTTGCAGCCAAGATGAAAAGGGTATGTGTGTGTTCCCACTGTTCTGCCAGGAGAGCCGAGGTCTCAGCCAAGTGGTGTGGGATCAAGATTACAAAGAAATTGGTGTTGTGGTCTTGCAGGAGATGCAGGAGACACCCAGTGTTGGTTTGTGTGTTGTGCTGCAGGAGTCTGGACGTGAAACACCATCTTCCACTCGAGCCTCAAGTGTGAACGGCACAGACGACGAGAAGGCATCACATGGTGGCCCTGCTGAGGCACATCTCAAATCTGAGAATGATAAATTAAAAATTGCTCTAGCCCAAAGGTGAAGTTCCTGTAGAACCTAAATTGCGTTGGAAGAGTGTGCTGTAATTATCTGATGGATAATGGTATTAACAGAAATCATTTGAATTGTAATTAATTTAAAATGGTGCAGCGGAATGGATGAATGAGCAGATTTTAGCAAGTACCTCCTGGTATCCAGTTGAGAGATATTTACCATTTTGTTTATTCCTGATGTAGTTTGTGAAGAAATAAGCTCTCTTTCATTCTGCTGATGCCAACTGTTATAACCATCTTCTTTCGTGAAGTTTTAGAACTACAGAAATAACATTAAAGCCATAGGGGAGCAATTGCTGCTGATGACATGTGAAGCCAATCTTTCTTCCTCTTTGAGCTTGCTACACTTACTTTGATGAAAATAGATATGGATATTTAAAATTATGAAAGGGAATGAACTCAACCATAAAAAGTTGAAGTGAGAAATATAATTTCATCAGACTTCTTGGAAGTCTTAGGGGATATTTCTAAATTGTGGACAGAGCCCCTTGAAATCACATTTTTTGCTATTTGCTTTGATAAATAATTTGAAAATGCTGAGAAGAGTAATTTGCAGCTGTAGTGAAAATACAGGCGTTGCAATATGCAAAGTTACAACATGAAAATAGAATAATTCTCTACTGGGATCTTGCCTTGTCTGCCTCTTGCATGTGAATGTGTATCTGTGAATGGAAAGAAAACCTAACAAGACCAAGCCACTCTTACAAAGGTATTTAAAAAACAAAGCATCACTGTAAGCAGCATCACCCAGTGAGCGATTCCAAGGCTGCATAAATTATGTCTGAAGTACAACATCTCTCTTTATTGACATTTCAGTAGCTCAGCCTGTTTCAGGCCATAATGTCAGCTCATTCCTCTTGCTGAGGACACCTCCACAGGCAGGCAGCAAGTAGCACACAGGGAGTTTCAAAGCCTTCCTCCCATTCACCCTCTAATCTTGTGCTGCAGCTCGAAGCTTTGGGGAATGAGTAGTTTAATTCTGCAGCATTATGTAACACTTTCATAGTTAAGACTCAGCATTAAGACAAATTCAAATATAGATCGTGTCAACCCCCTGGAATCTTCCGTTTGGGATTGCTGTGCCATCTGCAGATGTGCAGAGTGGATTCGGGGGTGCCAGGTGCCCAGCCCCAGGTGACAGGGACCACGCACTGCCAGGGTGGGTCCCCCTGTGCAGATGGGCAGCTGGGCCCTCCAGCCTGCTCTGGCAGCAGGGCTCTTGTTCCAGACACACAGGCCACTACTGCTGGAGTTGGTAGATCCCTTTGTTTTGACAGAGACAGCCAAATTAAGGCTTTTGTTCCCAAAGGCAGTTACACACATCTGAGCGCTCTTCATCTCACTGCCACAAATTACTGGTGAGCACGCCACAGTGGGGGAGTTGGCAGGCAGGTAAAGAGCAACGACTCGCAGGGGTACAAGGTGAAACCACCTCATGGTGTCCTGTTTTTCTCAGTTCATCCAACGTGAAGAAGTGGGAGACGGAGCTGCAGTCGCTGCGGGAGAGCAACGCGCGGCTGTCCACGGCCCTGCAGGAGTCGGCGGCCAGCATCGAGCACTGGAAGAAGCAGTTCTCAGCCTGCAAGGAGGAGAACGACCAGCTGAGGGGCAAGGTAGCAGAACACACCCAGGGGAGAGCCGCCCCTGCACTCAGCTGCTCCCACCGTTGCTCTTCCTTTGGGGTCTCTGCGGCTTTCTGGCTGTGTGTGTTGGGAGATGAGTTTGGTCTTGGGAAGGGAGGTGGATGGGGAGTGCAGGCAGTGGGGCAGGGAGGGATCAGAGGAGCTGCCACGCCGTGTGAGGTCCCCTGCTTCAGGATTTGGGAGACTTGGTGTCAGCAGGGCTTGCTGGCTGGGGTGAGAAACCAGAAAGGTTCTAAAATGGGGCTAGAATTGCCCTTTCAAAGCACACTTAAATACTGCCAGATAGGGATGAGCAGGAGTGGTCATGGCCTGGTCACCCACAGGAGCCCAGCCTGGGAACCACTCAGTATTAGAAGCAAATCCCAGCAGCATGCAGGGGAATGAGTTATTTCCTCAGCACTGTGAGCACTAACACCTGGCACATCTCACCCAGAAACCTGCCAGCAGGCATTGTCAAAAGCCTTTTCCCCTTCATTACTGAGCACATTTCTCAGCTGTGTAAGATGCAGGGTTAGCAAGGGCTGCAGCAGAGAACAGCTCAGAAGTTTAAGTTTGTGAAGTGTCAGTTTGGAGTGGTCATTAGTTCTGTCTCTCCCAGCCTGTGGGCACAGGGGATCCTGGGCACGGGGGATCCTGGTTTCTGTGAGCACTGCTTTTGCAGGGATAATTTCACCCTATCCATCCTAAATGTTTTTGGAAGAGCTGGATTCTTTTCCTGCTTGCTTAGGTGGATCACTGGGACATTTGAAGTAGAGATCAGACTGTATCAGTCTGATGAGGATATTTTTTTGTTTAGTGTTTGCTTTTGAATAGGGAAGGAATTTCATGTCTTTTTGTGTGTCAGTAGGCTGCAAGTAGTATTTCAGTGTTGAGGTGATTTGGATTGTCTGTTGGCCCTGAAAATCCTTGTGGAACAACCTTTTTTCTGAGGCAGACACTGCCTATTTACTAACTTGTGTTTTATGGGTGCACAGTGGTAACAAGAGATCAAACCAGGGCTGTATTAACTGATGTTACATTAACAAATTAATATTAGTTGTTACGTGGTTTGGGTTCCTATATCCAATCTCCTGTGGATAGGGGAGAAGTGAGAGACTGGAACAGCATTTTACAGGGAAATACCGTAATTTGAAGGGTAGATTATTTCCTTTTCTGTACTGCTGCAGAGAAAAGTTGTTCTCAGCAGCACATGCCACTTCCCAGTAGCTGTGCTGGAGATGAAGAGATTATCAAAACCCCACCTTGCTGCAGCTTCAGAGTCACCGTGCTGGTGGCCAGGCTGTGCAGCAGTGCTGTCTCTATAATGTGCTGTGTTCCTCTGAGCAGGGAGGGTTTCTGAGCTTTTCCCCCAAGCAGGTTCCGTGCTCGGTGCTCACACTGCACCACTGCAGCTCCCTGGGAAGTTCCTTCTCCTTTGTTAAATTGGGTCAGGATTTTTTGCATATTGCTCTACCTTCAGATGAGGGGAGTTGTAATCCCAAAGCAGCACGCAGCTGAGAATTAAAGCACATACTTTAATGAGCTGGCCCATCGGCCTGTGAGAAGTGCATCTCCTGGGAGCTGAGTCCAGAGCTGGCAGCAGGAGAGGTGGAGAGAACAAAGCAGCAGATGTTGCTCTGAACTGGTTCTCCCTCCAAAGTTTTGATGTTGTGTCCCTCACACACCAGCTGGAATAATAATCAGCCCCCAAGAGTTTTCTTCTCCTTGTTGTGTTAAGAAAAATCCATTCCTTGTAGTCTTGCGTTGGCTTCATGGGAGTGAAGTGCAGATTTTATCCCCAGTTCCACTTTATTTTAGCAGCTCAGTGTTTTTGTGCATTCCTGAGTGCTTATGGGAGAGACTGTAAGAGAGAATAAATGCAGACCCAGGGCTTCCTAGTGGATGTGTAAATTGGCTCTTTTGAAGGAAAGAAGCGATAATTTGGTTCCAAGTGAATCAAATGCTATGATTTAGGACACAGATCCCATGTCTGTTTCATCAGCTGTGTTCTGCCCCAGATTTTTGGAAATTTGAAAAATTTCACCTAATGTCTGACATTTCTTAAAGATTGAAGAACTAGAGGAACAGTGCAATGAAATAAATAAAGAGAAGGAAAGAAATGCACAGTTGAGTCGACGTCTCCAGGAACTGGAAACAGAACTTCAGGACAAAGAGCTGGTGAGTGCCCTGAGCACAGAAATGGCATTTTCACGTTTGATGGGACTGTCTGCCTCTCTCCTGGCATGTAGATTTATGGAGTGGCTTGCCCACCAGCAGAACCAGCCTGGGATGTTGCCTCTTCCTAGTTTTCCATGTACAGCCCCTTGTTTGGCAGTGTTTCTCCACCCCAGTTTCGTGATGTGCTGCGTGCTGTGACTGCACCCTGTAATTAGGCAGGGGCTAACAAACAACACTTCCATGTACACAACACTTGTCCTTGTAGAAGAGCCAGAGTGGTGAAACTTGGTGCCCAGTGCCAGACAGATGTGTGCTGAGAACAGATTCATCTGACACTCCCCGTGCCAAAAATTCCCATAGACATCAGGACTGTCATTAAAAAGACATCATTTGCAAACTAATTTGGCATTTGTTTGTGAAACAAGTCCTGTTTCTTTTTCTGGATGGCTCATATTGAGCAGCTTTGCTGGGTTATGGTCTCCCTCTGATCTTAGGACTAATGCCAAGAGTGAGAAATTCAGATTCATCTAGAATACCCCAGTTTATCATTCTTGATGTTACAGATTGTTAATTTTTCTAAGGAGGATGATGGCTTGGAACCCCTGAACAGTGGGGATAGTAGTGGGAAGCTCTTTTTTTCCCATTTTCGCACTGACCAAACGCTCTGTGCTGGCTGAGGAGAAAAAGCAGTGCAGTAAAGTTTGCCACGTGCCAGTGCAGCATCTCTGCTGGTGCTCTTAAAAGCAGTGCTGTTAAGGGGTTTTGTGGTGGCTCAAGGAAATAGTTTAGGGAGATGGATTTTGATGCACTGTCATAAATACAATGTTTTCCAGCCCTGTATTTCAAAGGAAAATGTAATACTGCCTTCCCTTTCTGTGGCAATACCATATATAACAACCCTTATTCTCTCCTAGCATTCTCCTCAAGATTCAGGTTTTAACTGTACCAAACGAACCAGAAAATTGATTGACTTGTGAATATCACGTGCCTGTCTTCCATTTACACTGGAAATACACTAACTTGTTTTAAAAATTCATGCTTACATTAGCAGCTTCTTGATTAGCTCTAAACTACCCCTAAGTAATCTTCCACGGTCTGGAATCCAAACCCACATGGAGCCTGCTCATGGCATGGCTGCGTAAGGGAAGCTGCTGGTGCCCTCCTCGTGTGGGAGATGCTTTGGTTCCTCCACCAAACCCAGGTGTCTCTGGTTTTGAGGCCAGGATCTTGTGTGGAACAGTGTCAAACGCTTGGCACAAGCCCAGGCAGCCCAGGGATGCACCCCTGCTCTCTCTGGGGTCATCACCCCCAGGGGCAGTTTCTGGAGGAGGGTCTTGCACTTTTTTTCAAGTCAAGTTGTCCTAATTTCCAGCAGAGATGTGGGTTCCTACAGCTGCTCTTTCCATTAACTCCCTCCATCGAGTCTGCTCGATTTGGGGGGTGAGGCCAGAGCCAAATACAGATTTTGGGGTCGTGGTTCTCAGAGCTGTACCACGGGGGACAGCCCATTCCAGCTGTGTTCTGTGGTGATGTCTCTGTGTGTGCAGCTGGGAATGCCACTGGCCTTTTTTCTTTTTTTTGCTGTCGTACATCATTGAAATTGTCTAATTTGCTCTTTGCTACCATCTATAAATTGCTTGTAGCATTACAGCCCTTCAGACCTGTTATTTAATATATCTTTTGCATAGGTATATGGTTTAGGTTAAGATTCTATTAATACACTTCGTGGAGTTCATGCTAGAGATTGGATTACATTGCCTGTTTTAGAAATACAAAGTAAAAAATTCAGTGAAAAAATGCATTCTTGTAGAAAATTAGCAATTTTGGAGCGCAGACAGGTTATTTTGATTATTTTCCATCCAAACACTCTGCAGAATACAATAAAATATGCAAAGCCATTTCATCTTTTCAAATTTTCATTATGTTTTAAATTGAAGCTTGCACTAATATTTTTTCTTTTATGTTTTCAAAGGAACTGGAAGAGCTCCGAAAGCAGGGTGAAATTATACCAGAGCTAATGTCAGAATGTGAATCTGTATCTGAACAATTACAGGTACAGCTTAGCAGTGAAATTAACTTGAAAATAGTTGGTACTTTTCCTTTTTTTTTTCTCATAGCTGTATGCATTTCTCTGTTCAGACTTCAGTGTTTCAAGGCAAAAGAGCTCCCGTTTGTAAAAACAAAAAATGCTAAGTACATGCAAAATGCACAGTGCCATTCCCAGCACAGGAGTGATGGAACAGCTCCACTGCAGAAATTGCTTTGCCCGGGATCCTGTAGCATCCATCTCCTGCAGTTCCAGGCTGTGCTGGATCCTGTGTTTCTGCTGCTCTGGGATTGCCCATGTGAGGTGCTCAGGAGCCCTGCCCCAGCCAGCAGCTTTGGACTTTGGGCATCGCCTCCTCCAGCCTGGTCTTGTGGAAGTGCAATAAATCATTACATGAAAAGAGAACAAAAATGAGCAGCCTCATCAATGAAGTAAAATCCAATCAATGCATAAGCCATCAGGCAAAGCAGAATTTAAAATAATACCAATAAATCCTGAAGTGCTGAATGAAGCAATTTTATTCCTCAGACAGTATTTTCTAAGTTTGTTTCTCGAGGTTAAACCACCGTAGATAATTCTGTGTGTAATGGATGGCACAGTGTCTAATTCTGCAGCTGTAGCAATGACAGAAATGTATGCACAGCGCACGATTTAAATCCAGCGGAATTTAAAGATACCAACCAAATGACAAAGTCTGATGCAAAGCATCTTTTCCAGTTAATCTGTGTCCTTTCCTGCGTGGGCTTTTAATCAGACAAGCTCATGTCAGTTGCTCTCAGAGGTGCTTGTGTTAATCAGTTTACAGAAGTTCCACCAAACTCTCACAGCCCAGCTGCCATTTGTTGCTTTAAGCTGTGAAATGCTGTTCATCCTTCTTCTCTATGATTCATCTTATTGTCTCTTTTGTCTTTAAGGCTGCTGAGAAAAAGAATAAAGATCTCGAAGAGAAAGTCAGAACGCTAAGGACAGAAGTCGAAGAGAGCAAACATAGGCAGACCAACCTTAAAACTGAATTAAAGAATTTTTTAGATGTACTAGACGGGAAGATAGATGAATTACATGATTTCCGACAAGGACTGTCTAAACTTGGGGTTGACAATTAGATGGCAATAGATCTTTTTTGTAATCTAGGGTCTGGATGTTTGATGTTTTGTTGATCCCAAACGTGTGTTTTACAAAATGTAACTAGAATGTTCCACTTGTTTGCATTGGTTTTGTACATAGAGGCTGAAAATTTGCTGTGGGGTTTTTTTGGTGGGTTTCTTTTTTTGTTTGTTTATTTACCAAACCAATTGTGCTGCTCACTGAATTCTGTTGAGGTTAGAAACTTTCTATATTGCTGCTCTGGCTTTGTGGGGTTGGGAACAGGTAGAGGGTTCTGTCTCAGGAATCTGGAACTAGATCTACCTTAAAATGAATATGCAGTTAGTTGTTGCAGGGAAATTTATATCTTTCTTAAGGGCTGTCGCAACCATAGAAACAGAAAAGAAGTCTTTTTCTTGTCTGGACTATCAGCACTCTTAGCAGCATTGACTTTGTTCCTTGGTGGAGCGGAGAGATTAGCTGGAGCCCCTGCAGTTTGTAAAATGTGCCCGTGATGAGCTGCAGGCAGGAGAACCACTTCACACAGATAGCAGTGTCTTGAGGGGCCTCCTCAATCGGGCCTGATTCACCAAAAAAAAAATGCAGTGGGTCTCAGATAACCTCTGATAGAGGCTGCATGGATATCTATCAGATAACCTCTGATAGAGGCTGCATGGATATCTGTCAGATAACCTCTGGTGGAGGCTGCATGGATATCTGTCAGATAACCTCTGATAGAGGCTGCATGGATATCTGTCAGATAACCTCTGGTAGAGGCTGCATGGATATCTGTCAGATAACCTCTGGTGGAGGCTGCATGGATATCTGTCAGATAACCTCTGGTGGAGGCTGCATGTGCTTGCCTGGACCCACACAGCACAAAGTCAGCAGAGCAGAAAGCAGTTTCAGCTCTTGAAATCGTGTCTTACCCAGTCAGTGAGGACAGCTTCTCTTGCCTAGCAGCATCACCTCCCTCTGGCCTTCAGTTTTGAACCCATAAAGTTCCACCATTATGTGCATCTCTGAAAAATGCCCTCCTGAGTCTGGGGACCAGATATTTATTTTTAAAAGTGGTACCTTGCTGGTTTGTACAGGACTCATGCCCCTCTGCGTGCAACTTGATTGTTGTGGATGAACTGCTGCAGCAGTGAGGAAGGAGGCACTGGTCTGAAAAGCATCATAAGGTTACTGGAAGGTGTTGCTCAGAAGCAGATTTCTGCCCAGGAGACCAGCAGGGCGATGGCCACATGAAAGCAAAGTCCTTTCCTGTGATTTCTGCATTCTCTGGCAGTAGGGTAGGAATTAGTCACCAAGTTAGATTGCACAGAAAAAAACCCTTCAGCCCGAGAGGCAGAAATGCTCTTTTATTCTTGAACTGATTATTCAGCAGCTCTAAGAGTGTTTTGAGAAGTGCAAGGTCGTACCCTGGCCTTCAGTGAGGAGGGAGTTCATTTTGTCACAGACAGGGAAGTGAAAAGGGCCAGAGAGGAGAATCCAGCCCAAGCTTTGCTCTTTCCCCTAGGACTTCCTTCAGCTTCTTTCTCTTCTTCCTCTAAACCTCTTCTGAGACTGTTTACATGGGATCTTAATTAATTCAGGAAGGTACTTTTGTGTCCGTGACATTGTTATTTGCTTGATTCAGATGACAGCTTGGTTAAGCACCGTGTTAGTGCTTTCCAGCAGTGACTGATATAAAATGGGCCATGCTTCTCTTGGAATTTCGGGGCTTTTTTCTTTTTTTGGCACATCTTGATTATTAAAGTGACCTTTAAAAGCAAGGTGGGTTGTAGATGAAACATGCATTGAGTACTTTTTTGCAGATAAATATATAATCCCCATGGTGGAGATAGGATCTGTCTGCAATTGTCCCTTGAATTTTCGTTTATTCTGTTACTGTTACATTATTTCACTGCCTGTTTTTTAGAATGGACTTCGAGTATTTTTGCTTTTACTCCTTTGAAACAATGGATGTAAAGCTAGGACCTTTCATAACCATTATGACCATTTAAGTCTCTTTTAAAAAAATGGTTGTAGGCTGTTGATATTTTAAAATAAAAATCAAAATCAGGTACATAGCATGTAGGCGTGTGAAAATTAGACTTTGCCAGCATGGAAGATTCAACAGTTGCATAATGTGGGGTTAGATCAGACTTCTCAAAATTGAAAATGACGTCAGAAACTGTGTGGTTGTGCACAAGTAGTCTCCATTTTTAGTCTTTTTATTTGATAGAAAGTCAGATATACACCATAATTTAGCAGGCAGCTCATCCTGCTTCTCCTTTCCTCCCATGCTGCTTTTTGGTCCCTGCATCAGCTGGGAACCACAGGATAACACAATTAGGAGCTGCAAGCAGTGCTGGCAGTCAGGGCCCTGCTCCTCACAGGGGCTCATTGCTTTTGCATCAAGGACCCTGCTCTATCTTCCTTTTCCTGTTGAATAATCTTAGGGCTTCTCTCTTTGTTTTAATATAAATTACGTTTTTAGCATGATGCTGGGTAAAAGGATGCAAAAGACTCTGTGAAAAAATTGTATTGTGGGGGTTAATCCAGATCTTTGTTTTCCACATTAGTCAGGTCTAGCTCAGATCCAGTTCATTAGGAACGTATTAAGCCACTCTTAAATTAGAGGAGAAGTGTTTCCATGGGATTGCATCGATAAAACAGATGGAGCTTGGTGCTGGCACATTAAGCCAGTGCACAGGACTGACACAGGCAGTTATTTCTGGGTGCTTAGTGCCCACCAGAGGAACAGTGGAGTGTCCTTACAGAAATCCCTGCCCTGTCTCTTCTATCTTGCCCCAGATGTGTGTGTCACACATCTGCTGTTGCTCTGATGCTGAGCTCTTAGGGATGCCTGTACACAGCTTTATGCTGTGGGAATCTCCATCCTTCAAGCATCCAAGGGCTTGTTGTAATTGCCTTCTTTCTTCCTCCTTCCCAACAGCAGTAAGCTGAGAGCTTCTATGTATAATCACCTAAACCCCTCAAGTGCCATCTCTTTTAACCTTTCCCTCTCTTTCATTGGGTTTTTCCTCTTCGAGAGCAAAAAGCGTGGTAGGAAGAGGCAGTGCACGCTCTCAGGAGTGTTTGGCACCAACTGCAGCTGCCCTGTGTGCCCTGTCCCTGCCCCAGGACACCGAAGGTGTCACACCCTGCTTATTCCTTGATGCGCTCTGCTGGCCCGGCTCTCACCCATGTGCCCAGACTGAGAGCCTCACACTGCTTCTCTGAGGCTCATCCCGGCACTGAAATGCCTCCTCTGTCCTGATGGGAGCACCAGAGCAGCCAGCCTTCCCCCCCAAAACGCACACAGCATCCTGGGGCTGCGCTGACCCTCCTGTGCACAGTTGGAATTCCGCCTGTCCCTGTGGGCACCGTGGATTCAGCTGGCAGACACCTGCTTAGGGATGGCCCTAAACACTGCCAG
The DNA here is from genome assembly GCA_013397175.1 of Platysteira castanea. Taxonomy (NCBI): domain Eukaryota; kingdom Metazoa; phylum Chordata; class Aves; order Passeriformes; genus Platysteira; species Platysteira castanea. Next base: position 4,600,265 of record VYXC01007095.1, read on the forward strand.
GGCCAGGAAATACTCACCCCTGTCCCGGAGAGGATCTGCAGAGTTTGGTTTTATTTGTTACACAGTGCTGGGCAAATCCTGTGCCGTCAGCAACGCCTTGCTCAGCGCTCCACCTCCACCCAGCCTGAGCAGAGGTTTATAGGCAGCTGTGCCTCACCCTGGGCGCCCGTGGGTTCCTTTTCTGGACACAGGTTTCTCCCTCTAAGTGGGTTTTTGTGGCAGGATCTCTCCTACCTCACTTACATGGTCTTTCCTTATCGAAGGACACGTGCTTGGCACCTCCTGTGCGGGTTTCTGCCACGCTGCCCATCCTGCCCGTCCGGCCCTCGTGGCATCCGCAGCCTGGGAGCTTCGGGGAGAAAAATCTGTGCTGGCCCCCTGTGGCACCAGGGCAGAGAGTCTCACTGACCTCGGGGTGAGAGGCTTCTTTGAGGTGATGTTAGAGCTGCTGAATAATGGTGGGGTTTGAGGGTTTTTGACAAAATGAGAAATAAACAGGTCTGCCTTGTATTACATAAAAGCAAAAGTGCACAGAGTTGTTTCCAAGGGGAGAGAATGCTCCCTTGGATGTATTATTTCACATTTTGGAAAAATACCCTAGTCTCATGTTAGGAATAAATTATTTCAGAATAAAAAAACCGGAACTTTGTTGCACACTCAGAATAAAGTAGGTTAACCTTTTTGGGGTTTTATTATTTTGCTGAATCTTTCTTTGCCAATTTTGACTCAACTTCACAAGTAGTTCTGTTTGGCCTAGAAGTGCATTTTCAGCAAATGCAGTACTTTGTAGTGTTCTGTCTACATCTAATTGGTGTCTCCTTTGCTAAGTGAGCTCACTGGAAGAAAAACGTCTTTTTTAAAAGAAATTTCAACGCCACATGATGTTTCCTGTACCTGAGCATTTAGAAGATGCACTTTCTAAAAGCAGTTGTACACTGGGTGCATCTGTGGCCAGAAAACAAACATTATTTAGACAGTATCTTTTTTCTGGACAAACACCTGACTTGGTTTTTACGTGAGCGATTCAGGGAGAACAATTTTTTAAAGCTGCTCCATGAACTAAGGTGGGCAGGAAGGGTTTCTGCTGTTCTGCTGCTGTCCCTGCCACTGCCATTGTCTTACAAGGGTACCTGAGCACTTGTGGTGCCAGGGCAGGTGCTGCCCTGCCCTGTGCGGTGTTGGCTCCGTGGCTTGTTGGACACAGAAACACTTGTCCCACGGGCAGCAGGTCACAAATTGTCCATAGACTTCCAGTCTCTTCTCTGTGCTGTTGTAATTTTTTCCCCCAAGCGTTTCTTTTTCTTTTCCTCATTATTTTTTTGCCACCTTTGGCTGCGTCATAAGTGGCAGAAGGAAAATTCCCTGTTACTGTCACCACCTTGCAAGGGTGGGAGTTTCTCAGCTACAAGACCATGCTCTTCCTTAGGCTCTTCCAAAGAGTTCTCTGGGCAGAACCCTTCAAAGCATCAGTGGCTTGTAAGGAATATAGGGCTGTCTTTCTGAGCCTGTGGATTTACAAAGATAAAACCCCTGTCAGCCTTAGAAGCCGTGCTCAGCTTGGTGTGTGCCCGATGCTGAATCCGAAGGGAAGAGTTGTGAGGGGAGGCGGCAGCAGCAAATTTTTTTGACTCTTGTTTCAGCAGAGGTTTCAGTGAAAGGTGTGCTCTGCCCACAAGCTGTGGATGTGCCAAAGGTCTGGATGGCCACACCGACCCACCAGCTCACCCACCTTTGTCCGGGCAGTCCCAGGATTGATAAGATAAATATCAAGAAGCCCTCAGCATATCACGCAGGCGGTGGTGTGAGGGATGGAAGGGCAACGTCCTCACACAGAGCTGAGGGAGCATCGCAGCCACGGCTCTGCTTATGCTCACACACTTCAGTCAAAACCAGGAAAAGCTGTTTCTGTCCCCACAGGGCCTCAGCTGTAGCAGGGACCTTGCGGAAGGGCAGGTCCAGCTTTTGGGAGGCTGAGGGGCAGCGTCTGAGAGGCAGGGTCTTGTTGTGGGCACGATTTAGCAGTGGTGAGACAGAAAGCTGCCCTGAGGTAATTTTTCTTTCCATGGATCGTGTTCAACAAGCTCCTGTGTGTCAGGCAGAGCAGTACAGAGCCAGCAGAGGAGCCCAGGCACACCTGCAGTCAGAGAGCCCCACACAGCCCGGCCAGGGATGCTGTGCCTGGAGTCCCGGGAGCTTGGCTGGGCTTCAGGCTCACCTGAATGTAAACCTGACATGGAGTTTGCACATCTTAAATACCATTCTCTGTGGTAAATGGTACCCAAAGTGAAATAGAGTCAGGGGGTGAATGGTAAATGTGATGGAAGTGCTTCCCAAAGGAGGGCTCTCCTGCAGGCTGTGGGCAGAGCTGGTCCTGGCCAGGAGGGCTTTGCTTGCATCCCTGGGGGATGTTGGATGTCCAACCTTTGATTTTCTACTGTGTTTTGTGTTAGCGCTTTTTTTTTTTTCTCTTTTTTTTTCTTTTTTTTTTTTAGCAGGTAGCCTGAACATGCAGTCTTCAGATGAAGGTGCCTATACCTCCAAAAATTTTATATGCACATTTTGAAATTTAGTTAATTTAGTTACCGCGTAATAATGGTACAAACAAGAAAGGCACTTGAGAAAAATCTGTCTGCTCTTGTATTTTTGTTTGGGTTGGGTTTGTTTGGTTTTTTTAACACTGGTCAGCAATAATTATTTTAGCCATATACTAGCTAAAAAGACCGAAATGTAAGATTTGTGAACTAAGCTTCTCAGTTTGCAGGATTTTGATTAAGCAGGGTATGTGATGAGGGAGCTATGCTCAATAAAAGAGTATTTTGCAGCATTTAGATGTTTTCATTGAATTGCCTAATAGTGGTCATGAACATAATATTCTATGAAGCTCATCATGAATGACAAACAAAGCACATCGTTTTTAACATGAATATATCCCTTGTAGTTGAAAGTTCTGAGAGTGTTCTAGTGTGGTCTGCTATACCAAAATATTTAGATTATTATGAGATTTTAGTACTAAAGGTAAACATACACCCTGTTTTTACTGTTTCAAGTAAAGTTTAGTGAATGACTGACAATTTGTTGATATACAACTGTGGGAAAACACTGCAGTGCTCTAAGTGTATATTTTTATTTGGGTTTATTATATTTAGTATATGTTTTAATGAAAACTGAAGTGTTTGCTACAGTTGGATCATTGTAAAAACATCTCTTACCTCATCATTTTGTCTGCTGTAAAAAAGTACTATCCTCTTCTTTTTTCTTTTTTCAAATTGACCATAGACAGTCAACGTTAATATTTAGACTCCTAGTAGCAGTAAATGCTGGGTTTTATATCTATAAAATGAAAACTTGATTTTTTTCTTTATGAACTTATTATATAACTTTGTGATTTTTATCTGATTTTATTGTAACATAAAGTTGTTTTATGTAAAAATATATAGTTTAAGTAAAATCTCCTGTCTCACTGTCTTCATTGACTTCAGAAAATGAATATCTTTGTGGCTGCAAGTCTGAACTCAATAGAATGCTATCCTTTGATCAGAAGAATGTGATTTTGATCTATACATAGAGACGTGGTAATCCTAAGAACTCTTTTTTCAAGAGGTGGAGCTTTAAAATGTTTGTCCTGCTTCACTTTGTTCCATTAGCCCAGTCAGAGGGAGTGCGGGATTAGTGGTACTTACATGACCGGAAAAGCAGAATTTATAAATATTTGAACATGAAATATTGGATTTACTGTGCGCTGAGAGAGGCCTGTTGTTTGGAAGCAGCTTTTTGTTGCCCTGCTTGGGGCACGCTCAGGTCTGACTCTTGTGATTCCTGTGACTGATGCAACAGCCCCTGGTGGCAGCTGAAGCTGGTGCTGTCTCTGGAGAAATCACCAGACTCAGGATTAACCCTCTGTGTTGAAACGAGGGGTGTTTTGACACCCATCTCCTGCACAGAGGGAGCCCTCTCAGATGAGAGTCTCTCCAAGGTCCCAGCTGGATTCCAGTGACACATCCCTGGGAGAGAGCAGGACTCCAGTCCCTCTAAGGCAGTACCTGATGATGCTCTGAGCACTGCTGTATTCCTCCTACAGAGGCAGGGTTTGCTGTCTGTGCCCCAGGCCAGCCTTCCCCAGGGGAGATCAGAGAGTTTGAAGACGGTGGAGTGGCTGCAGCTCATGGTGCCTTTGTTACTCTGGGCTGCAAGGCTGCAAATGTCAGCTGTGGGGTGAGCAAGAAACTCATCTGGCCCTGACCTTTAGTCAGAGCTTTTCTACCAGGAGCCATCAATAGCTCTGAGAAGCAGTGCAGCGAATTCTCGCCGTCTCTGAATAACCAGGGACTGCAAACCAGTAGCTACAAAACCAGCTTACATGTGCTGCAGTAAAAGGCAGGTAACACTCCCTAATTCTGAGCGAAAAACCCCATTTATCTATTTGGATTTGAATAATTATGGATGTTAGTACAACAGAAGTACCTGTGAGTACACTCCATCACCTACCTTTACCAGAAGCAAGCCCCGTTCTGTTCCCAGCAAGCTGCTGGTGCCACAGTGGGCATTCCCACTCATTCCCACTCATCCATGCACGGGGCAGTGCCTCTGCTGGGCACGGAGGTGCCTGGTTTGGTACAGCCACACCTGGCACTTCTCTAGCCTTTCTGCCTCATTAAGCCCAGGGTACGTTTTCAGCATCAAGAAGTTCTCTGGTGTGTGTGAAAGGCTGTTCCTTGCCAGCTGTTCACAGTGCGAGTGACCAGTGGATCCAAAATAAACAGCCTGGTCCGGGAGCTGCAGTGAGTGATGCTGCCAGCAGGGATATCTGCTGCTGCTGCTGTCTGTGATCCCTTAATTTGTATGTTTGACCAGATTCCTGACAGAAAACTCGGGAGCCTCCCCAGCAAAGTGTGTCCTTCCACAGTCACACATTAAAAAAGTGTTTTACCTGGCTGTGGGCTGCTGAGCTGGGATGTGCCATACCTTGGATGTCTGGTGGACACATGCGGGGAAATTCAAATCAAGTGGATGAATTACCCCATAATATGCACTCCTTTTGGACACTTTGAATTCCTTCAGCAGCATAGAAAAAGATAGGCCACAATTTCCTTCCTTTTGGAGGAAAACCCCCAGCGTGGCACCATGGGGGAGGCCTGTGCAGAGGTAGTACAGGATGAGATCCCTGAGCAGGACCAGGCTTGCTCTCTCTGTAACATGTATAGCTGGTGACAAGGTTGAACTTACATAAAATTCAACATTATTCAGTCCCACACACTTTAAATTTTCCATGCTTTTCATCTAAAGGCATGTCTGCACCAACAAGGGAAGAAAGGAAGATATGTTAATTATATATTATTAACTGTCTCCCCACTTCCTAGAAGACTTGAGCATTTTTTCAAACTCGCTGAATACATTTTCTTTTCTTTATTTTTTACTCCTAAAAAGTAGCCAAAATCTTGTTAAAAAAAAGTAACTATTTACAACATTAAATATCCTTTACATAATCAGCATTGCCAACCAGAGCAGAAGAGCAGCATCAGTGAGACTAATATGTAATGTGCTGTTCTTCTCCTGAGAGCAGCAGAAACGTTGATCTTGGATATAAAAATGTGTCAGTAGCAGCTGAAAGAGCAAAGCCAGGTGATGAGGGGAGCCCAGCCTGACCTGCAGTGGTGGTGCAGCCGTGCTTCAGCCACTGAACCCACTGGAGCCAAGCCCAACCATCCTTCAAAAACGGGGAAAAAATGCCCTGCCAGGTGCACCGCCAGGTTTGATTTCAGCCAGCAAGGCTAAAAATGGCCATCCAAAGGCTCGTGAGGCAGCTCTGGGAGGGCCGTGCCAGGCCCTGCCAAGCAGCTTCCCACCGTGTCATGGACAACCCTGCCATGGATCTGCTCAGGCTGCGGGGATCTGAGACCTGGTGGCTTTGAAAAGCACAGCTCACCTCTGTGAGGCAAACATTCCGGTCCTGTTGCAGTAATGCACTGCTGGGAATGTGTCACAGACAGATCACTGCAGCCCAGTGGTGCTTAACTCTGACCTCGGCCTCTGAATTTTTCAAAAAGACAGAGCTCTGTGCTATGAAATTCCCCCTGGGCCTCAAAACTTTTCCTCAACATTGAATACGTTTCAATAACTTCAGAAATGTTAGATCTTCTCAGAAACACTGTCTGAAATGAAATGATCTCTAGATGGAAGACTGCATGTTGAAAATGGGAGATTTTTGGGAGCTGACATGAGGCCCAGCTTCTGGCTTTGAGGCTGTATTCCAGTTGTACAGCAGCAAGACACGTCCTACCGAGTCAGTCCTGCTCTGGTAGAGCTTTGGAGACCTACTATTCACCACCACAAAATGGATCTCTGCACAAATACCCACGCTCCTGTGTCTGTGTGTAGCAGTGGTTGTTTCCACGACCCCGGAGCTAAATCCTGTGCAGTTTTCCAGGACCTTACTTCCACATCCATGGCTGGATGCTGCAGTCGGAGTGAGGGCTTAAAACCCCTGAACAACACTTCTTGACAACGGTTTGCATTTAATTAATCAAGTTTATGAGCAGATACACCTGTTGGCACGTGAGGCACGTTGATTTGAGTATTTTTGTTTTCCTTCCATGTCCTCTCCATTCATTAGGACTGGCAGTCTATGAAAAAGAAATCTGTGGCTGCTGTAATCAAGAGGGATTGAGCTCTCGCTTTTCTCCTGACTTTTCATCATTGAATATGATTTGTTGCATATACCCTGGGTTGTGCTTAATACCTGCTGGCTGGAGGGAATTCAAACGTTTGGGGAATTATAAATAATAGCAGCACTGGCAACCTTTTTGCATTATCATGTCACACTGAACTGTAGCAGTTTTCAAAGCTATTTACAACTAGTCTTTTGCCACTTACTTCGTTGCTACCGTTAGCCATGGCTTTAATTTTTCTCTGGATGCAGGTTTGTACTGTTCATTAGCCTGAAGACGAATGTTGCAAAACAGGATGCTGGAGTTCCCTGAAGAGCAGAGACCTTTCCAATCCTGTTCATCTATAGCAGTGTTGGGTGCATTTATAAAGATAATCCCAGGCTCTGAAAGCTGAGAAATTGCAGTGATTCACTAATCACTCCCTGATGCTCTGGAGGTCCCATGGTCACTAGCACAGTCATTTCAGTGGGTGGGGAATGGCTTCAGGACAGGGATGAGAAATACAGGAATGATGGTTAAAACCCAGAAGGGAGAGAGCAGCCCTTTTCTCTGCAGCAGATGTTTCCTGGGGTGCTCACACAGCAAAGGGCTCCTTTTGGCAGAGCAGAGAGGATGCACTGCTGGCTCCTCACCCCGTGTGCCTGCACACTCCTGCACACTCCTCAGGACTTCCATTCCAACCCGGCAGGCTCGGGAGGAGGGGATGGCACAGAGCTCTCCGTGGGCTGGGGAAGTGTAGGCGCTGGTTCCCATTTCACTGTCACCTCTGCTTCGCAGGAAGAGGCTGTGGGCAGGGCAGTGACTCACTTGCTGATGAATAAGTGATTCAAGCATGTCTCCAGGAGTGGGACAGACTCATTTCCTCACCCCCAGTGTCTGCCGCGCCCACTGCCGTGGAGCCGAGACACACGGGTACCACGCTGCTGGTGTCGGGGCTGGCAGCCTTTCCACTCCTTCTGGCTGAGAAGAGGATGGGAACCAGGGGTGGAGCAGAGGCTCTGAGAAATACCTTTGCCAAGGCTCTGCAAAAACACCCGTAGGATGGTGTTTAGGCTGTTGCCTTGGGGTAGAAGGGAGCTGCAGATGTCTTTGTGACACTAAGAAGGATGCTCAAGTGGGGGGAACCCCAGTCTCTCAGGAGGACACGAAGGTTTCTCTGCCAAGCTGCAGCCTGGCCAGCCTTTCCCCAGACTGCTCACCCTTTGGCTGCTGCTGTGGGGCTGCTTGTGGCCCTTTTCTTCCAGAAGGCCCTTGCTCAGGGCTGGCCCCAAGCCACAGCCACATGGCCCCGATCACCTCAACCCTTTAATGGGAGTTTGGGGCAGGAGGGGATCTAATGAACAAAGGTAGTTTTGCTAAATATGTTTTCTAAGCAGTTTGCAGCTCACTCTTACTGCAAGAGCAAAGGCTTGCTAAAGATGGCTTGTTTTACAAAGCATTTTCACAAGTAGCTGAGCTGTTAATGTCGCTGTTACCTGAGCAGATTTAATTGTGTTGCTTCTTGCTCTCAGCTTAGCGTGGCACGCTGAGAATGAAAATCACATACCTTTTTGCCAGGAAAAAAATGCCATGTTCTGGAGCAGTTTTGAGTGCTTCCTCCAGGGATACATTCACATATTGTTCTGAGTGGGTTTTGCTGCCAAGGTTTGCTGTGGCATTTATTAAAAAATGCCTTCAATACCGTTCACCTTTTATCATCACCATGGGTTTAGTTGAAATGATGTGTCCCTCTTTCCTCCCAATATCACGTTATTACAGCGTGTAGTGCACAGATGTGCTCTCGGAGGGAAATACAGGAGCTTTTGGAATTAAATCCATGCTTTTTGACTGAGGGAATGCATAGCCTTAAGTCTCATTTTCTCCAAAGGGTGCACACTCTTCTTTACCAACTACTTCGTAGCAGAAGACTGGAAAGAGAAGCATTTCCCAGCTTTTTGTTAGTCCTAATGAATGCCTTCATACTCATCCTCTTTGTCCCTCTTTCTCCTGGTGCCCTGGCATACATGTGCTTCTTTTTATTTTAAGGGATAAAAGAAGGAAGTGATTGAAGGATGGATCATGGGTGCTGCCCTGCAAACCTTCACTGCTTCAAGCCCTTGAATATTCAGGCCTATTCCACAGTCCCACAGGTGCACGATGTGACACACTTGCTCAAGTCCCTCTAAGTCTGGATCACTTCAAAGTGTTCACACTCAGACTTGATTTGCTTGATTCAGTGCAATTTGCAGGGGAAAAAAAGTCAGTATTCAGCTTGTAGGCCAGCCCTCTGCACTGAACTGGGGGGTTGGCTATGGAGAAGCTTCCTAAATCCCAAAAAGCAGCATGTGGACAGAAATGCTGACAAATCCAAGGCTGCCCCGGCACCACCAGCTACGGCCACAGTGCTCTGAGCCCCGGCACTGCTGCCATGACTCTTCTCTTGCTGTGATCAAAGCACTGGTGTTTCAAAGTGAAGTTCTTTTAGTCAGACCAGGGAGTCTTTGAATACATTAATTTTAAACCTCCCTAAAAATACTGGCAGCTGCTGTCTGGACCGCCCTCGTCACAGTTAGAAAGATCACAAGCCACAGTGATACTGATTTATAGAAATTGATCTCCTCATGACCAGGATTTCCAGCAAATCTGTGTTAAATTATTAACTCTTTAAAGCCAGGTAACTGTGTTTTTTAAGTTTAAAAAATTTGATTTCTGCAGATGGACAGTTAGGGCAGACTATTCCCACCAAGGGATTCATTTACTAGCCCAGAGTGAGGTAGTTTGAGAAGGGTATTTAATGTCAAAGAGGTGTCCCAGCATTTTTGCAGGTTAATATTAATCTGGTCTTGTAGAGCTGGTCATCATGGAGCCAACCCACCTGTCCAGTTTCTCCCATTTTGTCCATCAGCCCTGGCACTTTGCTGACAGTGCACGGCTCCAGCAGCTGCACCAAATATATTGAGGTGAGCAGGCATCTGCTGAAGCCTGAGCTCAAATCCAGATTAAGGCCTCTCTCCTTTTGGCACTTGCAGGTGGTTTTCTTGAGTGCCCCCTCAACCTGTGGCACTGGGCCTATTTCCTACCCACCTTCCCCTCCACAGCCCAGTGTGGTCACAGTCATGGAGAGACAGAAGAAAAATCTGAGAAGGGGTTTTTTTGAGTGTTCTTACATTTGGGCATCTCTCAGAAAACAAGCTATGGCTTCCCCTGCTGAGCAAACTGAGCCTCGAGGCAGCAGGACACCAAGCTCACCTGGTGCAGCTGGGCAGGGGCTGCCAACCTCTCCCTGCCACAGCAGCCAGCAATACCAGCAGTGCCCGGGGTGTTTATCTGACCTGCTTACAAAGATTTTCAGTGGCAGAAACTCCACCGCCTTTCCAGGCACTCTGCCCCTGCACCTCTCTGCTCCCACTGTTTGTTAGAAAGGTTTTTCTGCCATTACCCTGAATCATTTCAGCTGTAATTTAAGCTCCTTATCTCCCTGTGAACACGCAGAACAAATTGCTCCCCTCCTCTTTGCAGCAGCCTCTTATGTGTTTGAAAACTGCTCTCTCACCTTCTCTTTAAGCTAATGCCAGTGCTTTTGGTGTTTACCTTGGCCATGCTTCTGCCATCCAGGAGAACTGGTGATCCAGCAGCTGCTCTGCTGAGTAGGATCCATTAAATTTTGGTAGTGAACCAGGCAGCGAGGATTACTTGGTAGAGGTGAAATCTTCTATATCAACCAGAAAATTGCAGCAGCACATTTTCCACACAGCAGGCCTGCTGGCTGTCCAGCAAATGAAGAGGGCTTCAGAAAACGGGTGGGTTCAGCGGTTTCTGAGTGGGTTTTCAAGGATATTCTTCAGCCTGGGATGTAGAGCTCTGTTGGACACATGAGATCAGACCCAGATGAGCTTCAGACATGGTTACAAAAGAAACCCTTAAGCAGGAGAAATCACTGTCCAGTGGTGCTGATCCTCAGATGGCCTCTCCTGAGTGAAAGTGCTGCTGTTAAACACACAAAAGCCATAAGATTTGCTGGAGAAATTGCAGATTAATTCCCTGCATTATTTATGCTGTGTTCAACTTCCTAGCACTGCAGTTAGCAACAACACAAGCCAGGAAAGGGCTCTGTGCTGCCGTTTGGCAGGAAGCACCAGCCAGCGGGAGGCAGCCCAGCCTCTGCACCCTTTATTCAGCTTTAAATACCTGCATCACTAAAGGGCAGGGCCTGGGAGAGCTCTCAGCTCCAGCATCCCCCCTTCTGCCCAGGGCATCCTCGGGGAAGGAATCTTTGCTTTCACAGGACCAGGATTTAGTCTCTGGGAAGTGCTCAGTATCTGGGGTGGGTTCTGCCCTGCTGCCCATGCCCAGCCCAGCTCAGGGTGCTGTGGGCACACCACCGCCGTGCCCCCTCCCCTCCACGGGTATCTCCTTGGGAGAGCTGAGTAAAACCTGACCTGTACTGATGTTCCTTTTGTCTCCGTTCGGCTTGATAGCAGTGGACAAAAAAGGGTTGTTTGTTCTCACATCCAAACGGCAGTAGGTGCTTAAACAGTAAAAAACAAACGCCCAGCTGCTGCTTCTGCTTCTCGTGTGGAAACTGCTGCAGACATATTTACTGTGCTGATTAAACAGATCTGCTGCTCTGCAGTAAAACAGGGAATTAAAGCATTGTACTTTCAATTTTGTTACCAAACTAGAATTCATAAATATTTGAGAAAATCAGGGCATTTACATATACCATTAGTGAGAGTGCAGTTGCTGTATGGATGCCACTTGCTATCAAAACACAGGGTACCACAGTATAAATAATGCTCAGTTCACAGCAGTAGCCTAAAATGACAGCACGCTGAATCCACTTCTTCTGTCAAGATATATTTTTATTAAGGGTCAGTATAAACTTCAAAAAAATAACTTGAATCATTTTTGCCACTGTCTACCCAAAATAGCACGAATTTCTAAATTGAATGTAGCTGAATTTTGAAATAGTCAGCTTCCAGGCACAATGTAAGTACCTGCCATTTATAAGGCCATCAGGTAATTTAAATTCATGAGAGTAGCTATAAACATGTACTGAAGTTCTCAGTGGAGAAATGCAGCCCTGCATTACAGGACTAAATCCTGAAAAATATTGTAGAAATATTTTGGCTCTTTCTTTCACATCAACAAGTCCTTGCAAATGTAGATGTACGAAAAACATCTAACAGATAAAAATTCTCTATACTTAATCTTTCAACTAAAAAGGTAAACTTTTCAGTAATTACAGCAGTAGTGTTTATTTCAAACTTGAAACTGATTTTCCCAATCAGCATTATCAAGCCATCCATAAGTGCACACTTTCTAACATGATGATAAATGGAGTATCTATGTCATTACTTGAGAGTGAGCTGTATTAGATAAGCAAAATGTTTCAGAATTTTCTGGACAACGGAGGTAGAAGTGAAAGACTTCAGATTATGCTAAATTTTCTGGTCTGCCTCTGTCACCACAGATTTGCTTCTACCTTTATCTGACAAAGGAGATTTTCAGTCATTTTTTCACTCCTTAAACTTTGTTGTGATAGCATTACCTACTGTGTAATAACAATCTAAATAATGTATGTTTCAATCCAGCATTTTAGCTGTCTTCAGATGTGATGAACACACTACACAGTCGAGCCAGAAACCTATTAGTGCAAGCATAATTTGGAGTATGATTCCTCATGCAAAAATATGGATCTGTAGCTCCTACAGAAAAATCAACAGGATTCTTTAACTTTACAAGACATTTTGGGCTATGAGAACACAATCACACAAATCCTTCATTTTGAAAGGGACAATCTTCTACAATGTGCAAAACGAGGCACATGCTCTGCTCCAGTCAATAAGTCTGTTGTGCTGGGTTAGCTCTCCCACTCTCCATTATTCTGATCATTGTCCTCCTCTTCTTCGGAATCAGCAGACACTTTCTTAATTCTCTGCATGGCTGCCTTAATGCTTCTCTCCAGCTCATTAGGGGATCCTTTACTGACATCTCGCTCAGTATCTCGATTCACTTTCCTCAGTTTCACTCCCTGCCTTATGGCAGAGAGGATGTTGTCCTTCACGGAGGCGTAGGGGTTCGGCTGCTCCGCCCTGCGAAGGTGAACCTCGCTGCGCTTCAGAGAGGCCAAAACTTCATCCATGGAACCTGCAACACATAAATCTGCTGTTACAAAATAACAAATGAGACAACCACACTGAAGAGGTATGAAGCCCTACCCTGTTGCCCTGGTTTTTGCTAGAGCCTTCTGTTTTAAGCTTGGAGTCGGAATTCTTTCTCACACAGTTTCATGGAAATAATAGCCAATGTTTACTTATCGGTATTTTCTGGTTTTCATTCCTTTTGTGATAAGAGAACTTTGATGAGCATCTTTTTTCTCCAGTGGGATTGGGAAGGAAGTGACATGTTCTCCAATCCCTTGTGGAGTTGAGAATTGTATAAGACGTGATATCTGTAAATAAAGTTGCCTTTTCCCTCCTTTCTGCTGAACCTAGCAGGTGTGAGAGCGTCTTTATTGTGTTTTCCCAGACATACTACCCAAGTGTTCGGGGCTCTTCCTTTAATCTTTGCTAGTGACAAGAAAAAGAAGGGTCTCTTCTGGCACAGACTCTTTCAAGCAGGCTCTGGAACTGCTTTTAACAAGCAGTTAAAGCTTTTAGATCTTGAATTGAGAATCCAATGCCTCTTCATCATTATACAAGGTTGTGCTCTAAGGAAGAAATGATACACAAAGGATAATGCTCTTTTTCATTACAACTTTATGGGCTTTCAAAAAAATCTCACTGAACCAAAAAAGGCTCTTGCATTCTGTGTTATAAACAATCCACCATCCCTCCTAGCCTGCTGAGACCGTCAATTGCATTTTTGCTCAGCCAAGAGAAAAATGAAAGGATTTGAGTAGAAGGGCTTGAAAGTGCACCACTGAAGTCACTGGAAGCCAGATCAGGTCCTACACAGGCAGCTCTTTTCTGTACGGACTTAGAAAACAATTCCTATTTTACAACACGATTTAGATCTCAGGTGTGTGTTTCTGAACTTCAGACCGTGAAGGACACCATACTGAGAGCTTCCACTAGTCCTCCTGATACACACTAATTTGGGTTTTACTCCTTCTGCTGGATTCTTTGCTGCCTGCTCCAGACTGTCAGACAGGGAGGCTGTTTCCCTGGACAGCAATAGGTCCAGACCATCTGTGCCTCACAGCCAGAAATATTTTTGCCATGCGCAGTGCACACAAGGTTATGTGATTAACATCGACCACTCGAAATGTAACATTCTGCTAAATCCTGTGGTACCTCCAGAGACTGAAAAGGATCAAGCGAAGATCCACCAGACTGCCTTACAAAGCCTACAAGTAAGAGAGCCTTAAGTCTACTAATTAAATGGGCTGCCTGGTAAAAGATTAGTCAGATAAACAAATGATAAAAGAAGCCTCTTCTGGCTTTTCACATACAAAGACATGAGTAGCCCATAACTAAAACCATGAAGCTGTTTCAGTAAGCTCCTGTGGCACCAATTTAGCAATTACTATTAGGGCTACTGACATAATGGCTTTCTTCAAGAAATAAGTGTAAACAACTAATCAGATCTCTCCAATAAACAAAAAATAACTTTTCTTATCCAAAAATAATGAAAAGACATCACTGTTAGGCTGTGAATGGCAGTAAATATTAACTACCAGCAAGGCTGCTCCAACAGCAATCAGACTACTCTGGTGTACAACTCCTGTTGCTAATCAAGGCTGCCTAAGAGTATCTGTGGCAGAGTTATCCCATGGATATCCCACACTGAAGTCTGCACTGCATGCACAGTGGTTTGCCATGGTAACTCAACCGTGTCCCAGCCCTTCAGCTGCTTGTACTTCCCCACAGCTTGGAAGAACTACAAAAGCTGAACTTCCCCATGTATTTCTGCCTGTGGTTGGCCTCTTTAAGTGATAGGGTACAAAGGCTGCTTGGATGTATTGTGAAGAGATGAAAAGGAAAAGGAATGTACCCCGTTTAAAGACATTCTTCATTCTAGCATAAGCTCCACTGTGAAAAACAACAAAAAAAATTGCAGCCTTCCAACTTAGATCAATCTCTCTGACATAGTCAAAATATCTGCTTGCCTCAGAGATAAAAATAAGCCTGTTAGCAGGATGCAACCAGTGCAGCCTTGGCAGGCTGCTGAGCTCTATTCTCATTCAAACTACTCTTTCAATTGCCGAGTTCAGCCTTCAATTACACCTGCATGATCTTGCTAACAAAGCAAAGGTGTAACGGAGCAGAATTTCTTCCCTCGGAATGTATGCCAAAGCTATTCACCTGCCTTTCAAATCCTGGTTGAATTCTGTATGAATTCTCTTAGGAAACCTTTATTTAGAAACCAAGCAAATTGCAAGTGGACACAGGCTGTGCACACCTCAGAAACGCGAGCAGCCCAGTTGCCAGCTCTGTAGTATATAAATCATAAACACTAAAGTGTAGCCTTAGTACAGCTACAAATTTACCCACATTGGTCTTCTGATTGGAGCATCAGGACCCTGTGAAGTGTCTCAAACAGGATACACAAATCATTGTCACTCATTTAACATTCTGAGCTACGGTCAGTGTTATTGTACGTAGTTTCTTAGACTAAGCTTTCCAAGAGCCTCATTCTCTTGATTAAAACTACACATTATTCCAGTCCAAAAACAGAGGGAGGGAGACCACAAAAATACAGGAAATGCATTAAAAAAGCACCAGTTGATGCGAGCCTACTTACCTATGCAATTATTTATAGACCTCCTGGGTGAGTCATCCTGTTTGTGCAGCGCAGGGCTTTCTGAGGGGCTATCAGAGCTGAGGGGAAGTGGTTTATCCTCTGCTGCTGATGGTTTTTTTAACTGGATAGGTAGGGGGGGAGGTGGGGGAGGAGGTGGCAAGGGAGGAGGGGGTGGAGGAGGAGGTGGTGAGCATGGAGGGACCATCAACTCCTCGCTGTGCTTCTGCTCCTCTGTGCCACCATCAGTCACAAAAATCTGGACAGGGATATCTGCTGGCTTATTCTGACATAAAGCTCTTGGTTCTTTGTCTTCTACAAGCAGAATGCTCTGTGGCTGCTCGAGAGCTGCCCTTGCTCTCGGTGAGGGTGCAGGGGACAGCACTGCTGGGGCTGTCCCTGTGCTGGATGCAGGTGGAGGGGACAGCACCACAGCCTGCTGAGGGATGCCTCGTGCCAACCTGGGACTGGGAGGCTGAGGACAAGCTGTCTTCAGAACAACATGAGCTGGACACTTCTGAAAAAGAAAACATAAGGCAGGAGGTCACATCTCCATTGGACTGGCCAAAACATCAACCCCAAAGAGGTAAAAAAGCCACAGAGCACAGACCTGTCCCACTCACTTATTCCAGCAGAAAATTCAACCCTGAATAAATTTATATGGGTAACAAAGTATTTCTTTCAAAGCCATTTCCTCGCTGGCATTCTTTGTGACAGACTCCACACCTGGAAACTGTATCTTTAGCAGATTTAATACCCTTACCTCATTACACATAATCCTATTTTAGGCTATCCAAATGGTTGTCTCTGATTTGGACCACGCTCACATGTGAGCTATGGCTACTTTCTGACGTGTTTTGACACCATTTAGGACTACTGCCCTTCACAGTACTTGCCTCCCTGAATGCTTTCAGCCTCTCCAGCGTTTTCTGACGTTCCTGGCTTATCCAAGCTTTTTTCTTTTTCTCCTCCTCTTTCTGTTTGTCTCTCTTCTGCATTAAAACACAAGTAAGTGAGCCTTAGCGTGTGAAAACAAGCAGCTGCCAGATTCCCCCAGGCTGCTGTTTGGTACTCACTATCTGTATGCTGTGATGCTGCTGGAAGCGTTTCCTGCTCTCCTCTGCCTGTTGCAGTCTCTGCCGGTGGCTCGCTTCACACTGATCCTGGGAAAAGAGCAGAATTCATGCAACTCTCAGTCAGCTCACGTTTCCTGTGCACCAGCTGTGCCATCAGCTCCTGGGCACAGGCCACTAAATAGCAACCACAGCTGAGTGCTTGGCAGCGACAAGGAAGATGGCTAAGCTCAACTAGTGCCAGATGTGAGACCCTGACGGTGAAGTCTGCGGGACTCCTTCATGGCTAAGGCCAATGTTCTCCTCATCAGCTATATTTTTATTCGTGCTGCAGCAAAAATGTATCCAGACATGACCCAATCCCTCTGCCTTATAGTTTGGTTTAAAAAAAAGAAAGAAAAAAAGAGAGGAAAGGGAGATGAAAAGAAAAGAAGAAACAAGCTCATGCAAAGACATGAGGAAGAAGGCAAGAAGTAAGCTAGCAGGGCACTACAAAAAGACAAAGCTGCTTTTCCCCCCTCTCCCTGATTTGCCATAGCTCTCAAGTACAAAAGCCAGGGAAGCAAAGGTATGGGAAGCACAATGAATGCCTAGCAAGGGTACTTTCTGTTAGTAACAAGTGCCACAGAGAAGCTGCAGGCTTCAATATCTTCTCTGGGAATCGTTTTTTGTCTCTGTTCAGAGGGGGATTATCCACATGGCTGGACAGGCATTTGCAAATCATGTGGCATTTGGCTTCAGTGTTATACAACTAATAGACAGCAATTAAGTAAATGAAAACAGAAGCAAAAGAAGTGACTGCCAAGGAAGAAGTTGCAAGCAAGAGACAATGATGGCTCACAAAACATTTCCAATGTGATTCCCAGTTTGTCCAGGCTACTGAGGGATAAAAGGTCAGACAGGCTGGAACCTAAACTCTGCTCTCTGCCCCAGCAGAACTGCAGGTGTAAGGTAAACTCATCTCGTTGAGAAGGTTCATGAGAGTCAACTTGTGTCTTATTAGTGTTCTGCTCTGAATGGGAAACAAAAGAAAAACTGTCCTTTGCACAGAACTGAGAGGCTGGAGAGAAAACTCCAGCTGTTAAAAGTTTCCCCTTCCTCCTGTTCAAAGATAAAGTATCAGTGTGTGGGTTGTCCTATCACTGCAGCTTCCTCAACAGAGGGCCAGTTTCCTCCTGTACTGCAGCTGCTTTGGAACAGGCAGCTAGGGCAAAGCTCCAGCTGGCCCCACGGGGCTCTGGTAAGGTCTAGCTGATGGGGGAACACCTGGGGCACCCAGGTAAGCTTGTGGTCTCTTTCTAAGCCAGAGACAAACTTCCACCACACCACAGAGTGTAAATCTGGCCTAAAAATCACGCTCCCCCTCTTTCTGCTTGCAGGCCTTGGCACTGAGTCACGAATCATCTTGCACGCTCCACCCAAACTTCCCTAATTGTTTCCTGTCCATCCCTCGTGAGCCAAGACATCAGCTGAAGAAAATGCACATCTCCAGGACTGCATTTACTTTTTTGTTCCTGAGGTAGGCTCTCCTCGCACAGACAGTCCCACGCTTTGTCTCCAACTGCTTAGTCTTCTGCCTCAGCACCGTCATTGCTGACAAGTTAGCGTAATGTTGTCCCATGGTCTGTTCAATGACCTTGAGCTCCTCAGGATTTTCACATGTATCATAGTAAACAACTTCATCCTGTTTCTCTAAAAAGGCATTTGGCATTTTTTAAGAAACCAAAAATTGCCACAGTTATTTAAACATTTAAAGAGCTAATGACATTTTAAAAAGCCGTCGAAGGCAGTGAGTTAGTTGTGAGTAAGTGTAATGCTCCAGAGCTGAGCTGGGTCCTTCAGAGTCTTATGCAAACATGTCACCTTCCTCACAGGGGTGGTTTGCAGGATCAAATTTATGCTGTTAGCATTTGTTATTTAGCTTCCTCTTTCAAATGTCTCCCTGTGTTTTAACTCCTACCTTCACCAACTGGAGTTTTCCTGGAAAACTGAAGACTGTTCTGATCAGCACTGGGTGTCTTATTTTACTATTTACCACGCTTTAGTTATGTAACAAGCAGCAGCAATGTTTACTTCACAGTGTACATGGTAACAGAATTCATAAGCACAAGTAAGAACAGGACTGGTGCTGAATTTGGTACAAATATGTCACAAAGAGACACTTAAACTGGAATATAGTAGTATTCAGGTACCATTCTAGCTACAACCACCTCTTTTTGTCATTATAGGATGTATTTAGTAATTTCTACATGTTAGATTAGAACAGATTATGATGAATTATGGGACCTATTTCAGCAGGTTCACGATATCCACAGTTTCTGTGCATAGCTATTAGAGCAGTTGAGCACTGTCAATATAAATTATTCCATGCTAAACCAGGGCATGCACATATCACAGCTGCTGGCAAGATGAGCAACTAGTGTGGTTTTTTAAAACCTGTGTTAGGAAATCTGTGTCTAATTAATCAAAAGACAAAATATCAGATGGTGCCACAGCATTAATGTTTCCGAGCAGTGCTCTCTACTAGCAAGACCCCAGCACTGATATCCTTATATCCTTTTTTTTTTTAGATTGAAAACAGAGCAGGCTATGTCAATCCTGTGTTCTAAATATGTGCTTAAATAATATTTTACTCTCACCTTTAATCTGTCTCTTTACAGTGTCCAACTGTACAATAAGCAGCATCTCTTCATGTTTCAATACTTCAAGCTGTACATTATATAATTCTAGCTGAGTTTCATAATACTGTATTTCCAGCTCTTCCACTACACTCAAGTTCTCTTCTTGTTCACCAAGATTCTCCATCTGTAACAGAAAATAAAAAGCATTAGAAACAAAATAAGCACAAATGAAACATGTCTGGATGCACAAATGCCTGTAAGGAGCCTGGTCTAACTGGCAGCTGCTTTGGTATGGAAACAACAGAGCATTAGAAATGGCTTGCAGCAGAAACTCAGAGGAGCAGAGGGCCTTATTAACCTAAATAAAAGTTTACCTTAATTTACCTAAATTTACCTTAAGTTTACCAGGAGAGACTTCATTATAATCTGCACAAATGATACTGCTCCTGAAAGCAATTACATATGGTACAGTACACTACTCTTGGAAAATAAGGATCAGGTACTCCTAGCAGCAGTTAGATGGCATCAAAGATTAATATTAAATAAGTATCTTTATTTTTCAGTGTCCTCTGAAAATAATATCTGGTTTTTGTCTCCCTAAAACGAACAGTTTCAAAGGTTAATATCACAAATGCTCAAATGATACCTGAACTGTAAAAGCATGTATCTTAAGCTTTGCTAAGTGTCCTCAAACATACAGGAGCAATTAAAAAACGGCAGACATGCATTTTCCACACTTAAAACCGTGCTGAAAACCTAAACTGTTTCATAGACAAAGACTTCAAAAGCCTACTCCCATGACCATTTTGGTAGATTTTGATCAGCCCTCCAAAGAACAGTGACAGAAAAGGAGGCTTTGTAAGGTCTTACGAGTTTCTGAATGCCAGCTCTCTTCTGTTTCAGGCACAACTCTCTTGCTCTCAGATGCTGAAGGGTTTCTTTTGCTAACATATATTTCAGGTTTTCTAGTCGTGGCAAAGCTGATGCCCAGGTGGTTTTACCAAATCTCTCCTCATCTTGTTCCATCTGTTTGTGCATTGCTGTAGATTAAAACAGGGCAGTAAAACATGAGAAATGCAATGTACTAATAGCCCTTGTGTGTTTCTGAAGTATTAAAGCTGCTAATCTTATTAAACGATTTCTGAAGCTTTAGAAATTATGAGATTACAAGGTTGAATTTGTGATCTTATACATGTAAGTAAAATACTCCACTGTGACATGGAAACATGTCCCAACAGTTGTACAGCAACATACTCTGTTCACATGCTGAAATCCTTAAGGCTTGCACGTCAGGCATTAAAAGCACCCATGGACTCTGTGCAGAGGTTTGCACCCACAGGTCTCAGGCAAGCCAAATCCAAGTTGTAAACCAAACTGGTTAAAAGATATAAGTGAATAAAGTACTTTTCTCTTAAGGTGGACACACACCCGAACCTCAGGCTCTGCAGAGGGATAAGAAGAGCTCTCAGTCACCTTTAAGTATTGACACAACCTTTTGTGTAAATCATTCTGATTACCTGCCAGAGCCTTTACAGTTTCCTTGAAGTAGTTCACAGTGATATCCTGAATGGAGCACACAGCACTCTCGGCTCGCTTAGTCCATTCTTCAGCATCCTTCTGCAAAGCTGCTACTCTCCTAGGCCCCAAATTATCATACTGCAAAGATTTCTGCAAGGACACAAAATTCTCAGTTATTGCCTGGTTTCCACAGAGGTGCAGCCACACTGTGCTACACTTGGAGACATTTCAAGCATGGTGGCAAACATGACCTTCCCCTCACCTGTCACGAAGTGAATCACTGCTCATGCCTATTTCTCATTCTCTAGGCTAATTCAGAACCTTTGTTTCCCAATCCCGACCTCACATTTGGATTAATTTACTTCTTAAAATATTTTTAAACTACCGTCTTTAAAATCACGTCCAACACAAGTGTTTTTAGTTGTTACTAAAAGTAACTCAAACCCACTCTTCTACGTGCAATGTTCTCTTCTATTTTTCCCCACGTGTTGACAGCACATTGCACCAGCAGGTTCTCCAGTTTGGCAATTCCTTCACACAGGAACAGGGATACAGAAAAGAAACATAAGAGAATGTTTTCAAGTCCACAAAGGAGACATGGGTACAAGCCTAGTATTCAAATATATTTTTAGAAGAATTACATTTCAAATCAGCCTAAATATCTCTTAGAGGCTTTTTTTTTTTAATACAAACTTTGTTTCATTCTTTCCAATTTCCACTTTAACTTTCAGAACAGTACACTGAGCATTTCATTGTCACAGGTTTAGACCTTCAGTATCCAAGCACCTTAATCTAAACTTAAAACTGTTCTGCTCTTTTTGAGAACATTAACAGCTCACTTTAACACACTATTTAAGGAAAATCAAAATAGTAAATAGCTGTCATTTCCAGGGGCATCAGAACTTTCAGAATGTGCTTCCAGTTTAAGATGCAAAATAAAACAAAGTGAATGCAGTGACAACTGATATGTTTTAATCTGCAGTTCTAGCAGGTTGTAGCAGTAATAGAAAACTCCTTTGAGTGGGAAGGTCTCCTCTGTCTTCTGTTCTACCACCACAACTGAGTTTAATCTGGTGCATTCCTGGGGGATGACATTCTCAGTGTCACAAACTAATCCCACAGAAGGTGGCACAACAAAGGCTACTTAGATCACTGTAAATTCAGCCTCCCAGAGAGTAAACCCCAGGGAGGTAGAGCCTGGGGATATTCTCCTTTTAAGTGGGACACTGGTGGGAAGACAGCTGCAGTTCTAGTCAAGTCATTATCATGGACTCCAAGATCCTGAGTGGCTCTGCCCTAACTCTGAATTTGTCAGTCACGTCTGCTGACTGACACATTTGGCAGAGGGGAAAAAAAAACAGGTACAGACAGAAGTAGAGAATGTTACATGATTTGAGCCTAAACTGCTCCAAGAGCAGCTGAAGCCCCACTGTGTAGCTTGGCCTTTCACTTTGTAAAGGCAGACTTACCAGGATTTCCAGTTTGTACAGTGTCGCCAGCTCTCGCATATCTCTGAAGGGCTGCAGTAAATACTGGTAGAATTGTGTTGCCATGGTGACCAAATCCTGATAAGCTTCATCTTCTTCTTCATAAACCTTCATCAAAGCCACCATTGTGTCAGCACTTTTGTGCTGCTGCAGAACCTAGTGGGATAAAAGGTAAATCAGACACGGCTGCTTTGCATTCGTGCCTGCTGGATGCTGCCAGGCTCCGGTGGGAAGGACCTGTCCTTCCACAGCCAAGGCTTCCCAGGGCACAGGAGGCCTGTGCCAGGCATTCTGCAGCCACCCCAGATGAAAACACCACCAGCACCACTGTTAAAGGCACTAATTGCTGCACATTCCATGAGCAGCCTGCAAGGAGCATCCTGCCTAGGCCATCCACCAGGAACACTCTAATAACTGTGTGCAGATGACTTGGTTGCTGCTTTTTAGAAACATAAATGGGAATCTTGGGAAGTCTGTGTACTGGAAGGACGAGCAAGGTATTCTTAAACTAGCTGCTGCCTTGCTTCCACAATTGCTAAATGCCTGCTAATGACTTTCTGGATCCAGGATTTCTGACTTCAGGCACAGAGAAAAAACAGATTGGCATTTACTTCTGATACACCCTGCAGTTAAATTCCTTTAACGTTTGTTTAATTTATAATAGCTTATTCTAACCTCAGTTCTAGTGGTATTACACTTTGTAAGTCATAATTCTTCCATGGAATTACTGCCTTTCTGATACACTAGGACCTATTTATTTCCTTCTATGACAAAATAAAAAGTTGGGGATTTCCCCTCAATTGCATTTGTTTACTGGCACCAATCAAAGCCTCAAAGATTTTTCTCTGACACCAGCTGGCAGAGACCATGGCATGCTCTACATGCCAGGATAGAGTGAGCTGGCTGAGAGAACACAGCTAAGTTCCACTGAGAAACAGACCTCCCTGGAAGGACAGAGTGTGCTCTGCAGCTCCGTAAAGAGGGAAGGGGATGGGAGGGGGTGTGTGCTACCAGCAGTGAGAAAAAGCATTAAAAGAACAGGCTTGGTTGTGTTGCAACTGGAAATTAAACCATCACCTTTGCTCTTGCCAGCTGAGTCTGGGTAAGACAGCAGAGCTCTCATGTATGGAGGAACTTCCCCAGAAAAATATCTGTGGAAGTCAGCTCAAGGGCATTTCCCACCCACCCTTCTGCAGGCCTGGCACAGGCAAGACAGGGGAACAAGAGAATCTGAACTGCAACATTTCTGATGATCCCAAAAGTGTGGCAGCCTCTTAGGCCTCCCCAGGAGCTTGTGGTAGCTCAGACACAGTCCTAGGGCCCACCTGCAGCAATTTCACAGTCTGCTTTTGCCCCACTGTTGAAGCCAAATACAAATGACACAGCTGACTTTCTGATTCCTATTCCAAAAGCAAGGAGTGAGGGTCATGCTGCTCCTGAAGAATGCTCAGAGTGAGTAGAGGGGAAGTATTAGTGAAGGGCATTAATGTAAAAAGGAAAAAAGGATGCTCTGGTACTTCAGGTTGGTTTAATGCCTATTTCTTCAATCCCCCATAACATGGTCTAGACTGCAGTATAACGAATTTATGTCCCTGTTAGGCCTGCAAGTGCAACACCACTCTACAGCATGTTTAGCCATATCTGAAATATAGCTAGAAACTGCAGAGTAACTACCAGAGGCACCAAGCTGTACTTCACCACCAAGCCCCAAATGCCACACAGCTTGTGCTGCTTCCAAAAGAACAGGGTGGCTATAATGTATTCCTAATGGGGCTGTGAACTGTTCCAGTCAGTGACAGACACTGACTTTTGCATACAACAAGGTGCACATTTATGTAAACTAAAGCTGTGTTTTTAAATACAGTGTCTTCCTGAAAAAGCAGTGTTGTTACAGATGTTAAATACTGCAACAGGAAACGGAAGGCTGAAGTCGACTGTCATAACTTTCCTCCAAAGCATGATCACGTTCATAAAATACCTTTCAGCTTACTTTGCCAGGAAAAAAGACTGTAAACAGGTACCACAAGGAACAGCAGCAAGACACTGGTGAGCCTCAAGTATCTGTAACTCGTCAACATTCCGATGTCCTAACTGCAACTCTGTTACTACATACCGCCCTCTGAATTCATGCTTACAAGAAGGGGGAAAAATCCAGGAACACACCTACAGCAAGAAGAAACTTAAGGTACCAAAGGAAGAAAGTGCTAACATCATTACTTCATACAATCATTAGGGCTGAATTTGACACTTTAAAAAAAAAAAAAAAGCAACAAACCCACACACAATTTCTTTGAATACAAACCACTTATTTGTTATAGGACCAGGGCTAAGTTTGATCTTAATAATAAACTGAGAATCCCCCACTTGCAAGCATTACTACAAACATGTAGTCCGAGACCTTCACAGGGAGGTTAGAAAATTATCACATGATTGTATTCTCCTCTTCGGTTACTGTTCCACCCATTGCCCAACACTGCTGGATGTTTTTAGCAATGTGTTTTTCCAGGAGTGCCTGCAGCTTAAGTAAGAGTCTCAATGCCTTACAGTGATTGCTCACCAGGAGGTGGCTTATTCCCCACTTAATAAAGGTGCACTTACAAGACTGATGACACTTAGCACTCCAGAAAGTTGACTTGGTGGCTTCCAGACAATAAAAAAGTGTTTGTGTAAGCACAAATCTGGACACTGGACAACAGCACGAGCAAGTTGTTATCAGTGACTCGGGCCACCCTTGCTCACGTGAGCCTGGCGAGTCTGCCTTGATCGACGAAGGTCCCGCAGCTGCAGTGGCTGCCAGGCTTATCATGCAACTCCCAGGTGAGCAAGGGGTGCCAAGCTGAGGCTCGGACAGGTGCAGCACCGAACACTGAAGCCGGTCCTACACCGAGGGGCCCCCGGGCCCGCAGCCCTCGGGGCCAGCCCCGCGCCCCAGGGCCNCGCCGCCGCTTCCGCCCGCCCGTGGCAGGTCACGGCGAACGCGCCCTCCGCGCCGTTCCAACCCACGAGGAAGCGGAGCCGCGGCGGCGGCTGAGGCTCGGCGAAGGCGGTGTCGCGCACGGCCACCCACCCCTCCAGGCTGTCGGGCTGCGGATCCATCGCGACAGCGGCGACGGCGGCCCGCGGGCCCCGGAGCGAAACAGAAACCGAGCGCCGGGCGGGGCGGGGCCGCGCGCGCGTCACCGGCAGTGCCGGCGCCCATTGGCGGGAGCGGAGGGGGGCGTGACCAGGGCCCGGGGCGGGGTCAAAGGGGCGGGGCCGAGAAAAAGGCGGGGTAGGGCGGCCCTCACGACGGGCGTGGGAAAGGAACAGAGCAAAAGTAAGGGGAGCCAGAGGGGCGGCGCGGGAAAGGCCGTTTTTCACAGGATTCACAGAATGCGTTGGGTTTGGTTGGGTTCGGAGGGGACCCCGCAGAGCATCGAGTTCCAACTCTTCTGCAATGGGAAGGGGACACCTTCCACCAGACTAGGTTGCTAAGAGCTCCCATCCAGCCTGGCCTTGAGCACCTTCAAGGATCAGGCAACCACAGCTTCCCTGGGCACCCTGTGCCAGGGCCTCACCACCCTCACCGCCCCGTAAAGAATTTCTTCCCAGTATGCAGTCTAAAACTACTCTCAATTTGAACCCATTCCCCCTTGTCCTGTCAGTACATGCTCTTGCAAATAGTCTTGCCCCACCTTTCCTGTGTGTTTCCTTCAGGTACTGGAAGGGGAAAGCTTTGTGAAATAAGCCGCTGTTTAGATGAGGAGCAGTGGGCAGGGAGCAGGGGACACAGCCCTGCCTTTGTGCCACTGCCTGAGGGGCAGTTTTCCTCCCAGCCATCATTCCTGTGCTCCTCGCACAAGTCCTCGAGTTGTGGCTTTCTCCAAAGCCAGGCAAACCCCCACATTCCTTCCCCACGCTGCCTTGAGCCAGCACCCAACGCTCATGGCACCGAGGGGAGCAAAGAGCAGTGGTGTAAAAGAATAAAAGCACTGTCACTGCTCTCTTTTTCAGGCCCTGTGTCCCAGGCAGAATGCAATTCACTATCCACCCGATGTTGTATTCCAGTCTTCGGCAGCAAAGCCAAATTTCTAATTTTTTGAGAAATTAAGGCCTACAAGATAGCGTAGCTTAACACAAAGCTAAAATAAGCTCTCATTTGAAAAATTAATCAAATCTGTCAGACAGCGCAAATGTTAACGTTTCAGCAAGGGCTGCATCACTTTTGTGAAAACGCNTCCCCCTTGTCCTGTCAGTACATGCTCTTGCAAATAGTCTTGCCCCACCTTTCCTGTGTGTTTCCTTCAGGTACTGGAAGGGGAAAGCTTTGTGAAATAAGCCGCTGTTTAGATGAGGAGCAGTGGGCAGGGAGCAGGGGACACAGCCCTGCCTTTGTGCCACTGCCTGAGGGGCAGTTTTCCTCCCAGCCATCATTCCTGTGCTCCTCGCACAAGTCCTCGAGTTGTGGCTTTCTCCAAAGCCAGGCAAACCCCCACATTCCTTCCCCACGCTGCCTTGAGCCAGCACCCAACGCTCATGGCACCGAGGGGAGCAAAGAGCAGTGGTGTAAAAGAATAAAAGCACTGTCACTGCTCTCTTTTTCAGGCCCTGTGTCCCAGGCAGAATGCAATTCACTATCCACCCGATGTTGTATTCCAGTCTTCGGCAGCAAAGCCAAATTTCTAATTTTTTGAGAAATTAAGGCCTACAAGATAGCGTAGCTTAACACAAAGCTAAAATAAGCTCTCATTTGAAAAATTAATCAAATCTGTCCGACAGCGTAAATGTTAACGTTTCAGCAAGGGCTGCATCACTTTTGTGAAAACGCTTCCACTCTAATCTCACAGATGATAGAAGCACTGTTAGCGGTAATGAAATCGTGCCTACATGGGCAATTAACTTGTGATTCCTCACCAAACAGCAAACAATTGCACGGCTAGAAAAGTGAGGAAATGACACCAAGATAATTGGAAAAGGAGGAAAAAGCAGAGCCGTGTCAAGATCCAGTAGACATTGTCCCTTGTGGTGTCCTCTGAGCTCAAGCCATATATAATACAACATTATCAAACGTGCTTAAAAATCTACTGCCAGCAAGGCTGGCTCAGTAGTGTGTTCACAAACAGCAGCCTGTGTGTGCTTGGCAGCTGTGGGTTTGAGCAGATACACAAAGCTCGAGTGCTACAGCAGCCACAGTAATCAGTGGTAATAAACAGCCTGTTTTTTATCAGGTGTACCTCTACTGAGCACAAACTGAAGGGATATGTTCCTATGAAAACCTCCCTAGTGGGGTCATCGGCCACTTTCTTCTCTATAATTAGCTTTCCAGAGGTCTGGCATGCACACACAGGGTGAGGATGTATGCATGCGTATAATAAGGGTATGCAATGTATAATAAGCATATACAATAACATGATTCTCTTTTCTAAATTCTAAATTTTATGAGTTTTTTCTAATATATGATCATGATTCCAACCCAGCCCCATAGGAAAGCTCCTGCTAATTTGAGAGAGAGGACTTCACCAGTAAGTGCTTGCAAAGAACAGAACAGATACTCCCATCAAGTTGTGCAATTCTCTAAGCACATGTCCAGCCATGTGAGTTTGTTTGCACGTTTTGTGTCTCCCCCACGAGATACTCTGCCTAACACCCCAGCCTTGGAAATCACACCCAGAGGCAATGACTGAACTCTGCAGGGTTTATTAATACCACCTCTAAAAGTGAGAGGGTACTCTGGCTTTAGTGAGGGCTCTCTGTAACTGTTCTAAGTACTTCAGATCCAGGAATCAACCTTCAGAGCCTTTTCTCAGCGTGTGACATTCATCCTGGTGACACTCAAGTAGCACGCTGCTGAAGGACAGCCAGGGCACATCTATATTTGTGCCATTGCTCATTGCTGGCATGTCCCTATCTGAGCAAAGAGGCAGGGTAGGGTTACTGCAATAAGTCTTCCAACTGCAGTCATAGGAAAGTGGAAAGGAATTGCTTTCGTGTGAATTAATTTTTACTAGGGGGAATAGAAGTTAACTTTGATGCCATCTGAGCTATCAGAAGAATTTATGACGTCTTAAGATAGAAGGCAAGTTTTTAGGTAGTAACATTCTTTGTTATTTATTTACAATAATTGGCGGTCACGGACTTAAACGTGCTTCATGTAATTTTATCTGTGCCTGCAAAGCAAGCAAACACTGAGCAATCATCTGAAAATCTTATTTAGGCAGTGGGATTGCAGACAAGCTTAATTATGCTTATTTTAATTTCTTTTATTTCATTTTGGTAGGAAAACTACATGTTAATTCACTTTTCTAATTAGTAATAGCTTCTAAAGCAAGCCTTATTGTTATAATTATGGGGGAAAAAGTCTTTGCGGGAGCCAGACAACATTTTCTGGTATGTGTCAAGACCTCTTCTCTGTTTAAAATGTTAGAATTTGCATGATTTATTTATTGCCTTTAGCATAAGTAGTATTTCTGCCTAACTTCAGTGTTTTTGTCTATAGTAGGATATTGCTAGCTGTAGAATCCACACCCATGTCTGCAGTGCCAGAGGACAAATTATGAACTTCTGTGTGGGATTTCTTACAGATCCATAAGGCTGGACTCAGCCAGGGATATAAAACCAGAGAGTGCAAAATGTCTCAGTGGTTTTTACTGGTTTGGGAAGCTGCTTTCTAATAAATCACTGATTGTGTTGATTTTGTTAGCTAAGCAATTCTCAGGAAAATTAGTAAAATATTGATGAAATAACTTTTAGATAACAGGAACTACTCAAAACCAGAAAGACTATAAAAAGCAGTTTGAAAGCAAACGTGAAAGCTTAACATTGATGTCTGATCAATCTTTTGGCTTTTTTTTCTGTGAGAAAGTGATTTTAAAGCTTTTATATGCTTTCCATAGCTAGGACTAGATATAATTACAGGTTAATTGATATTCAGCTGAAATCTTTCATGAACTCTTTTGCTTGTGGTCCTAAACTGCTGATAAAATTGATCTGAGTACTTTTGTAGCCATGACTCCATTCATGCTGGTGAGCAGTGGAGGGCCGTGGGGAGGTTTCAGCTCAGAGAGCTCTCTGACTCTGTACTGGCATTATTTCACTGCTGTTAACACAGGCTGGTTGGAAAGAGTGGGCTTGGGGAATCAGCATTAAAATTGCCTTTGCACTTTTAATGTTGTCCCACGTGCATCTGCTTTATCCTACAGCTTTGCATGTCACCTGCACATGCTCTTTTCACACCTCCCTCCTCCCACAGAATGGACAAAATGTGCAAGGCTGGGGTCAGAGCGGGCGTCTCTCAGTGCAGAGGTCAATGCCCTGCCTTGCTCCCTAGTTACTGTATGCTTTATATGTTAAAATAGGTATTTTTCACAGCACATGAGAAGCCCCAAAGGGCAGTATGTTTTCTCTGCAGTATTTTTTAGAAAGGATCCAAGACCTGGACTCAAGTTTCGGTATTAAGAATGGCAACTTGAAAAATCCAGAACAGGAGTTTTCAGGGCTTTTACTAGTGTGTTCTGTGGCATCAGTGGTCACAACAGAGGACATTCTACATTATGCCTGACTGACAGTTCAGAAAACATGCTTGACAGCAGCTCAAGGGTAAGCAGACTTCAAACCAGGCCATTTCCACTTGCACAGAACAGCACTAACTGTGCCTGAAGCACAGTTGCAGTGTTGAGCTGAGGACAGGACTACTCCACAGTTTGGAAATCAGGCATCAGGGTCACAGATGAGCCACTCAGAAAAGAGGATGCACACCAGAGACAGCTCTCTGTTGTGCTTTGCACTGAGGTGAGAAGAAAACAAGCTTTCTGTGGCTTCCCTTCAGAAGCTTCACTTACAAAGTGAAGCTACTGACTTTGGTCTTTCCCACGCCTACCTCCAGGACCTGAGCAGTCCTCAGCCAAATCTGTTCCATCTGTATACTTTTAAGCAATGAAAACACATGCTTGATATCTAAGTATGTAGCTAAAGGTCTTTCTTATCTTTTACAAGCTTGAGACTCACCATCTCAAAAGCCTCACTGAGGATACCAATGTCATCCAGATCTGGCAGCACGAGAGACTATGGGACTAGCGGCCAGTCGCGTGATCATCCAGCTTCCCCACCAGTCCCAGAGTCCAGTGACACTGAGACTGAAGGCTTGGTATTTTATCACATGGATCTCTATGGATCAAAGGAGAGGTTTGATATCTTTCCTGAAGAGCTCTCTGATCGAGGAGACAGGTCTCTGGGGGATACAAGAAGAGAATCTGCATTGAGTAGTGAAAAAGTTCAGCGCCCACAAGAAGTTGGCTATGACTTGGAAAAGGAGGTTGCAGAGTTGGCTAAGATGTATGGACTTGATGAGGATAGAGAAAAAGAGCTTGAGCTTCTTGAAGGATGTCTGGAGAAGGTGGAGAGCAGATGGCCACCTGCTCGCACGGAAAAAGCAGGATCACAAGGCTCCATATATAACTCATCAAAACGCAGCTCTTCAGTGAACGATCCAAATCAAAGCACAAAGCAACAACGACTTCCTGATGAGGCTTCTCAAGGTGAAAATCACAGCAAAGCCAGAGCAGATGATGAGGCTGAGAGCAACATATGGTCCAGAAAGGGGTTAAGCAGCGGCGGCATGTCAGATGAGTGGAACAGTCAGGCTGTCAGTGAGGAGGAGGAGGAGGAGGAAGAGGAAGAAGCAGCAGATGTTTTTTGTTCTACCTGCAAGATACCAATCCGAGCTTTCGACAAACTATTTGGGGAGCACAAGGATCATGAAGTTGCTCAGCTCCCCAGTGCCGTGGAAAGCGAAAAGGTGAGAGTAACACAGGTGTACTGTGGTGCCTCTAAAACAGTTTTCAGACATAGTAAGAATCACACCGGGTGTTTTGTAGGAGGAGATCCATAAAAACATGTGCAAGTTGGAAGAACAGATTGCTCAGATGGAAAATGTTGCCAGCCATTTGGAGGAAATCTTCATCACTGTAGAGGTAAGGCGTTTTTTCTGGGGCTAACTTTATGGCAGTGGGGTTAAACAGTTTTGACAGTCATACTGACATTCACAGTGTTCAGTTGTTAATGAGGTGAGTACTCACAGTAACAGAGCACAGCATTATCTTGGCATTTGTCTACACTGAAGTACTCAGGAAATCTCATCCTAATTATTTTCTCCAGTGGGCTAGTAGAGCCACATTTATAATTTGCACCGGAATTTGCATTCAGAAATAAAGTGACCACCACTCATGACATCTTAGTTTTAAATAGCCAAAGAGGTGTGATCTAACTCCAGCCAGAGTGCAGCCCTTTTGTTCCCTCGGCTCCATTCACAGAAGTGTCAGATCCAGGCAAATCCTTGGACCAGCTGCTTCAAGCTGATGACTTCAAGAATTGTCCTCCTGCTCTGCTGCTGTCAACTTGGCCCCAGGGCAAGGAGGTCAGCTGGCAGCAAGTTCAAACCAAAGCAATAACTCAAGGCACTATGGTCTTTTTTCTGCTGCATGTGGCACAGGAGGACATCAGTGCCTGAGCAGTGGCAGTAAAGTCTTGCCTGCTCTTTAAATCTTCCTTCCTAATGCTTTTTCCAGCTGTGAGTGAGGATACCAGCTGCTCAGCTCCCTCAGCACAAATCCATGGACCCCACTGAGTTGCCATGGTTTCTTTCATGGAAGGATGTGTTTGACTGTAGGTAGAAATGCTTGTGAG
Organism: Platysteira castanea; assembly: GCA_013397175.1. Taxonomy (NCBI): domain Eukaryota; kingdom Metazoa; phylum Chordata; class Aves; order Passeriformes; genus Platysteira; species Platysteira castanea. The sequence goes on from VYXC01007095.1 coordinate 4,632,013, forward strand.
ATTATGGCTGGGATATATCCTAGTTGTGCTCCCTGGGTTTAGGTTGCCTTGCATCATTGTTCTTGTTGTAATTTCTGTTGCTCTTATGCCTGGAACAAAATCCAACATTTTTGTGCCTTGGTGGGGGTGGCTGATCAGAGTAAACCCCTAAAAATGCACATTAGTCAAATTACAGCTTCTGTGTACTGGTACTGTGTCCTAGTTTTGTGAATTAAACCAGGACACATTACCTCTGGTAAGGAGAAGTGTAGGCAGACCAGAGTAAGATTTTCCTCTGGATGACCTATGGATCAGGCTTGATGCCAAGCTACAAACCCTCAAATGCCTTGCAGGAAAATTTTGGGAGGCAGGAGCAGAACTTTGAGGTGCATTACAACGATGCAGTGCAAGTGCTTGCTCAGAAGTATGAAGAACAGCTGGAAGCACTGGGAGAAGAGAAGAGGCAGAAGCTAGAAGCTCTGTATGAGCAGCTGGTCAATTGTGGGAAACATCTTGACACCTGCAAGGAGCTGACAGATGAAACCCAGGAGCTTTTCCTGGAAAATGACAAAGCTGAATTTATGAAGGTAAAGAGCTTTAACTGTCAAAGCCCCTTCTAAGTGCTTTTTTCTGCTTGCAGGTAGTCCCCATCTGAGAAGTCCCCAGAAGCTTCTTTGCTAGGGAGAATTTGGGATGCTCAGTCCATGGTGCTGTCACTGCTCCAGGTGCTTGGCATGGTGGCATTGACTTAGTAGGGCAACACAATAGGGGCAAAATGCAGAAGCAGAGGTTTGTAATTTGGATGCTCATTGATTTGTGAGTCACACTGGGGTTCAGGGAGAAGATATCTTGCTGAAATGCTTATCTGGGGAAACTGTGGAAGCACTTAGTGTTCCTTGCCTTGTGCAGGCTCAGCTCTCTTGCTCTATTCTGGGCTCACAGCAGGCAGGCTGATGCAATCACTTAGGAAGATGTTTCCTTTTCTTGCTCATTTTGGAGGAAAGTTCAGCTGAACAGAAGACTCCAAACTAAATACATCAAGAGCTCCTCCAAAGTGATGGATGAAATCCCACTCTTGAGGTGGTGTCAAGAAGGTATTTTTCTTTGGCAGGTAGAAAAATAATTGGAAAAAAAGAGAGAATTTTCACTGATGATGAGTGATTGCTCTAACCTGAGCTGTCCTGCGACTCAGGTGGGTGGGAGCATTTCTGTAGCACAGTGACAGTAACTTCTGAACGGGACAACAAACAAATCTAAACACCTCCAGTCTACCCCAGTGGGTCAGTTTGCTGTGTGACTCCAACCCGCTGAGTTCTTCACATGAGCTGACTTTTCCCATTCCTCTGCATCTCTGAAATGCAGAGATTTTCTGCACTATTTTCTCCTTAGCTTGTAAACAGTTTTACAGCGCCCCTAAGAACCATTATTCATCGAGAAGTGCATACCTGTTGGTCATGAGCTCTCAGCTGCTTAGATTTCTCCAGGGACTGTAGATCTGTCTTCCAGCTACAGGCACTGCTCAGACTCCCTCCAGTGCAGCCCATTTCACTGAGTTCTTTTGCCCAGCTGATTTTGGTTTTTGTTTGTGAGGGATCTCTTGGCACTTCGGACAACCAAGGGAGGAATCAGTCTAAAGTCTAGATGTGCAGACACTGATGACTACCTGATGTTGGTTGTTATCTTACTGTAAATTCAGCCAAGATCTGTCCATTTGAATAGACAGGGCTGGCTTTGTTCTCAGAGCTGGGTGAGAGCCAATTACTTCACCCCAAGGGCTGCATTTGGGGCAATTTATTGGTAAGGCAGGTCAACAGCATGATGTAGTCTGACTCAGGACTTTTCTGTCTTTAACATTCTCTCTTTTTTTCCCAACAGGCAGCAGTAACCATGGTTGACAGGTAGTATCACATCTGGGATTTTGTGTCACATTTCTTCCTGCTAATTGGATGGGTTACTGGAGACGCTTGCATGTTCTGGACTTTGTTCATGCACACAAATGTTGTCTAAGCCACTAGAGCTACTGAAATATTTAGTATTTTTGTTTTAAAGTGCACCAGAAAAAGTTGCTCTAAGAAACTTAACACTCAACACTTGTTTAGATCCAATTTCAAGAAATCCAAAAGGAGAGTTAGAGCCTGAATAAATCAGTGTTTTCAGCTTAGTAATAAGGAACTAATTTCACTGAGAAACAGGATTGCTAAAGCTCTTGAAAGAAATGCTCTGGATACAAATGAGACTAAAACTGAGCTCCCTAAATATACTGTAACAGGCTTATGTAGGCATTAATATAGTGGGGTAGAAAGTCAAGCTGTGGGAGTTCAAAACAGATACTGAAAAATCTTGGAGCAATTGGAAGAAGTTTTAGGGCACACTAAACCACATGGAAGAATCACCCTCTTAATTGACCTCTATTGTTCATGAAAACACAGAGAACAGATACCCCTTTTTTTCAAATTTACAACACCTAGAGCCACAAGGTCCCGAGTTAGGAACAGTGTGAATTCAACACAATGACAGTTATGAGCTAATGGGGTGCTTGCCACAGCGAGGTGCTGGGCCCTCCTCACTCCCACTCGGTGGGAGCAGGGTGTGTGCAGCTCGCTGCAGGAGCGGGGCACACAAGGGTGGCCCTCAGTCCCAGCAGCAGCCAGCTCTCTTTGGCATCTTGGAGCACTGATGGCCACATCTCTCCAAGCTACAGGCACGGGGAGGCTGAGCTTGTACAGCTACGAAAACGGTGTTTCAAGGAAATAGATGTTAATTTGAAGTCTGCTGTACTTTTTCTCTTACAAACAGTCATCACAGAGAGATATCTCCAACACTATGGTACTTCCAATTAGACATTATTTTTTTTTCTTCTACAATTACAGGCTGGAAGAATTCTTAAAGAAAGAAGTGGATTTAGAGCTTTCAACGCTGCCAGACTTTGAAGAGCGGGTCATAGATGTCTCTGAAGTTGAACAACTAATGAACACCATTAATGCTATTCCAGGTACTCTTCCGAACTGATCATTATTTCAGACCTATTTACAAATAAGTAAGGATATGTATTAAACATTACTTCTTTTAAAGGAGATCTCCAAAGGCAGAATTAACATCTCCCCTAGTTTTCCTTCTAGTTTGTTTTTTTGTTGTTGTTGTTTGCCTATATATACAGAGGCACTGCAAGATATTTTTGGATTTTTTTCCATTTGTTTCCAATATAAAATTACCAGAATTATGGCTAAATTGGGACTTCCTGCTTTTGCTGCATGATTTCCTAGAAGACTCATAAAGATTACCCCTTCTGTTGAGGGGTCAGGCATGATTCGTTGGTTATAACTTGTCTTACCTTGTAGTTGCTTGAACAAAATGGAGAGGAATGCCAGACTGCTTTAAATAACTTACACAGCTTCTCTTGATAAACAGATTTCAGTGACTTATTCCTCTGCTATTTAGCAAGCATTTTTTCCCCATAATCCACAGGAAACAGCACAACACAAACAAATTTTGAATAACTAAAAAAACCTCTAAAATTTTAAATCTTTTCTGGTGCATTACAAACTGTCAGAAAGAAAAATATTCTTTTTTTTTTTTACACCCAATGCTGTGTTTTCTTAACATAAAACAGCATTGGTACTTGTTTGCTTGTGCTGCTGACCCCCTGTTGTTGAGCTTTTCCCTGATCCCCAGGGTGGTGGGCAGCAGTGGCAGATGGGCTCACTGGAACAGCCCTCAGAGCAGGGGAGGCTGAGTTTACAGAGAGGGGGTAGGCTGAGGCTTATTTATTTTGTTGTTTTGACTTTGATTTGAAGCAAGACTAGTTCTCACACACCAGTGACCTGATTATTATCTGCAACTGTTTACAGTGAGCTCCTGACTTTTCTCCATGTGGGAGGAATATGACCCTGTTCAGTGCCAAGGCTTTGTGCAAGCACCTTTGTGAGAGGAGAGGTACAACATGCCATGATTAGACATTCAAAAACTGACCTGTTTTCCCCTCTGCAGCTCCTTGTGCCCCTGTGATCAATCCACAGGCTCCCAATGCAGCAACTGGCACCTCACTGAGAGTTTGCTGGGGCCTCTTCTCAGATGACACTGTGGAGTGCTACCAGCTGTGCTACAAACCAGTGAGCAACGAGAGGCACGGTGATGAGCAAGCAGGTAAGGAGGCCTGGGCCCAAGGGGACACCTCAGCCCTCCACTGGACCCATCACAGGAGCAAAGACAGGACATGGCAGCAGCAGAGATAGCAGGAATGGGAAGGGAACAGGAGGATTTTTGGAGGGTGGGCACTGTGCTGCACACACATGTGCTGCAAATTTTTAAAGAGCAAATCATCATGTCACAGCACACCCACTGAAACCCCCAGATGATTTTACAGCTTCTCTTAGTGCTAATAGTAGGCTGTCACTCCCTAAGATGCCACAGGCACACAAAGAACTACAGAACCATCATACAATGTCCTAGACTTGTGACAAAACTGCCTTTGCTAATACTGTTCCTGCAGAACCTTCACAAGTGGAAGCCAGTAGAGTGCCAATGGCCAGTTGAGAAAGGAAAGCAGAAGCTATCTAAATTTTATAAGACGGAGAATGAGAAATGGGTAGTAAAATAGCTTGAGCTCTTGTCCCATCTGATTTATGGTGCTTTAGAGGAAGGCGTGGTGAAACTGCCTGACAGCTGATCAGAGGGGGTGGAGCACGAGGAGCTCTTGGACTCAGCACACAAAGCAATGCACCCCAACTCCACTGTGTGATGCAGCTTTGGGGAAGAATGGGCAACTGTGTAAAGGCACTGTAAAAGCTTTGTTGTTGTCGTTTCAGAGCACACACTAAAAGTCAAAGAAACCTACTGCACCATTACTGATCTGATGCCAAATACACAGTATGAATTTTGGGTCAGTGCTTTAAATGCCTCTGGTATCAGTCCACCAAGTGAAACAGCAGTTTATGTAACAGGTAAAAATATTTTACTCATGCGACTTTGTGACCTTCATAGTGAAATTCAAAATCATCTCTGAATCTGAATTTTATGCCAGTAAGGCTTTCTGGATACTTTCTTTCTTCTGATGTAAGCCTACTGACTCCATGGGAATTCCCTGCTTTTATTTGGAGAGCCTGACATGCCAACTGTCTCTGTTTTAGAGTGGAAGAAACAGAAGCAGAGAGACAAAATAACTTACTTAAATGCAAGCATGTAGACCAGCTGTGAATAAGGGTCAAGTTTCCTGGTTCTGCCAGATGAATGCCAGCTCTTCTTTTATTGGCCTGTGGGTATTTTGTGGATTCACCTGTTAGGCTGTTCTTTTTAACTGCAGTTCAGTCAAGGACATTGAGTGAAATCCTGACATCAGATTGAGCAAGTCAGTGTGAGACCGTCAAGTACTTGTTCCAGATGTCTTTGACATCTCAGAGCAGAGAAGAGATGCACCTTTATGACAAAGATAAAACTAATGATAGCAAACAGCTGTGTAATCAGACTTTATGTTACTTCTCTGTTTAATTCTCTTGGGACCTTTATAGTCCAAATTAAGTCTTTAACTAGTACTGTTAATCACTCTACCTATTGTTTATTGTCCATTGAGGGGGCAGGTTTCTTTAACTGTATAGTATTAGTCAACAACAGTTTTCTATTTTTTTAAGTCTTCAAAGCGTGTTGATTGCAAATATCTTCAAGCAACAGCTTAGAATTGTTCTTTTGCCTATTTTTTAGCTCCTTCACCACCTTCCATAAAGAGCAGAAAGATCCGAAGCTGTGAAAATGCAGCACTGGTGTGCTGGGAATCCAGAGACGTTAACCCTGTTGATTCCTACACGGTCGAATTGTACAGGCTGACAGATGAAGAAAATGATGATGTTATTACTGAGTGAGTTACTCTTCTACTGGGCCCATGACCCTGTAGAGATGAAACCATTTCAATCATGTGGCATCAGATAGGACTAAGAAAGGATCCATGACCTTGTGGTGAATTGACATTTATAAATAATCCTCTTAGTAAAATTAGTTGTATAAATGTTAATCAAAAATTACTATATAAGAACTATGGGTATAGGAAAAGGGCAGAAGCAAATGTAAAATATAAAAATCTGCAGTGTGTCATGGACTCTCCCTTGCCCTGCTACTGACAACTGTACAAGGTAAAATGTTGTTGATGGGTTACAAGAGCAGTGTAATTTCTTTGTTGCTCAGAAAAATAATCTCAAAGGTCTACCTTTGTTCTCTACCCTATCATTTTCCATGGATTTATTTTCTGTAGATCCATTGTTGGGATCCCTAACTGTGAAGTGCTAATTCACCTCCAGCCAACTCAAAAGTACCACGTCTGTGTCCGAGCCCAAAACCTGGGTGGCTCCAGTGAAAGAAGTGAACCTGTCCTGATACACACCACAGGTACTGTACAGCTTGGAACAACTCCAGCAGCCTCTTGTAGCATCTGCTACCTTAACAGAAAGATTCCTGCTGGTTTCAATGGCCTCTGGATCAGGTCCTAATCTCCTTCATCTAATTACACACTTGGTAACCTTTTAGGAATGAAAAAAACAACTTCTTGTAGCAATAAGTGCATTGCTTTAGCTCTGTAATTTATAATATTGCTGTCTGGTACATTTGATACTTGAAAGTTACTAGTTTCTAAATATTTTAAAAGACAGTATCAAACCCAACGCCCACATATTGCCAGCCTGCAAAGTACTGGCACACCAGTGAGGGAAGGTGTAGTGTGATTTTACTTCAGATATTACCATGTAATGCAGCTGCTGCTGGAAAGGATGGCTGAGACAGCACTTTCTAGAGCCATTTAGCAGACCCCAGTGCTCACCTTCATCAGTGCTGCAATGACACTGCAACTTCCCTGGCTCGTCTCAAATCTCCCACACTACTCACAGATACCTTCACCCCTTATCTGTGTCTCTTCTGCCCTTACCTTCTGTGAGAGATTTGCAAATTGTATTTCTTCAGCAAGATGACCACACAAGGTTATGTTTCAGTAAAACTGTCACGCAGCAGTGGCACCACAGAAAAGAAATGCTCATCCTTAAATCCCTGGAGAGGAAGACTGTCATTGTGTTACCATCATCTGTGTGTATTCCAACTGCTTAAATCAAACTCAATATTTGAAATTGCCCATTCTGTTTGCACAGCATGTGTTTGTTTTCAGCAGCACATGCCTGTAATTGCCCTGTCATTGTTTGTATTGTATTTGCAATGAAGTAACTTGCAGTTTGATTGTAATGATTTCATTTGGGATTACTATGGGGAGATTTATCTTTTTGGAGTCTACATTATGCAAACAGCTGATGCAAATTGATCTGTCGGCTGCAAGAACCCACCTCCGACACCGGGAATGGCCTTTGATCCTTTCTGGGGTGGATAAACAAGCACCAGCTACACCCAGCAGCTGTGCCACTCGTGGCTGCTCCTCGGGGCCCAGTGCATCAGACCTGCTCTGTGAAGTCTCTGCCGGGGAAAGGCAGAAGCACTTTTATCCTGGGCTGACTTACCTCTCTGAGGGCTGATCTGACAAGGGAGGTGCTGAAGCATGAGGGATCCTTTCTCTTCAAACTGTGCCCAGCATTTATGTGATGAGTGAGGCCATGGAGAGTCCTTTAAGCCCCCTTTCTCATTTCAGTGATTAAAAATAGATTACTTGAAACCAGACAGTCCATTGCAGGGATGACCCCTCATGTCTGAATAGCTACTTCCTGGTGCCTGCACAGCAGCTTTGAGCCCTGGTGGGGTTCAAAACCAGGCTAAGTCCCCTGCTTTTCACAAGGCTTAAACTAAAGAGTGTTAAGCTGTAAAACACCCATTTATTAGAAAAACTTTAAAAAGATGATCTTGTCCTCTCAGTGTCAGCCACAGATTTTTTCTAGAGCATTGGTGAATCTTTCTGTGGATCCAAACATTTCACCATACCCTTTGCTGCAAACCCTAATGCTATAAAGAATTACTGGAGTTATCCTCAGGCATTTTCTCTTGCAGGCACCTGCTTCTACCTTAATGAGGACACAGCCCATCCTTTACTGGCAATTCTAGATGATGGATTTACCATTTCATGTGACGAACTGGAAAACCCAGAGTGTGATCTGCCTGTCTATGATAACAGCTTTACAAGGTATAAAGAAGCTTTTAAGTTTCTTTGGTTTTTTTAACAGATGCCAGGAAATGTCTAATGGGGCTTTCAGCAGCTCTGATTAATTTTTTGAGTTGAAATCTCTCTCTCCAGCTGCTCTTTGGAACTTGGAAGTTAATGCAAGTTCTTAAAGAGGATTACAGATGCAGCAGCCACAATTACGTACAAGCCTACTTGTCTGGCACACTGAGCTAAATTTGAACAGGTATTTAGGTGCCATAACAAATGCTAAGGAAAGGAGAGGGATCTGAAAACTTACCTCTTGCTGAAAGATATAACTGATACTATTTGGACCAACAGGTATTACTTTCAAAAAAGAATTAAGCCCTTTGCCATTGAAGTGAGAGACTAAGCTTGCCAAAATGCGTATTTCCAGTCAAAACCACAGAAACACCATATAACCACGGCAGGCATCTGCAGACCCAGGATAATACAAGTCTACAACTCAGTCCCTCCATGGAAATGCAGTGCTACCAGAGGGCTAGGTAGATAAGAGTTGGGAGACTGGTGATCCTATTCATTAAAGCCATCATGGTAATCTTAAACGGGATTTCATCCCACTTCTACAGGATTCTTTTATGTTTCATGTCAACAGCCAGAACTGGCTCTCATCTCATTCAAAGGCTGAGGTTTTGCTACCACTATGAACTTTTCACAAATCTTTTTCAAGCCATGATACTGAAAAAAGAAGGGGAAAAAAAAGCTCCCAAGCTGGAATGCCTAACATTCATACTGAAAGGAAATTAGATGGATTAGATGGCACTCTTCTTTCTGAAATTTGTGTGGTCTCCTAAAGGCTGATGTATTTCCTAACTACAGCAGCTTCTTCAGCGCAGCTCAGGTTTGCCTTGGTGGCTTTGCAGCTCTCATCAGGTCATGTTTTGTTCACAGATGTTTATCCATCCATTTTTGCATCGTTCCTTTTGCTTCTCAGGCTGTAGCAGCACAGCCCCTCTGAGTCCTGATTTCAGCAGCCTTTCAGCTGTTCCCAAGACATTTACATGCACTTGCAATGAACTGTACACTGGCTTTAAGCAAGTGCAGCTGCAGAGTACAGCTACTGTGCTGTGCATGCCCATCCTCACATACCAGGCCCTCCCAATGCTGAGTGCAGCTCTCTCTCAGCACTGCCTACAAGAGCTCAGTGTCTGCCAGCAACACCCTTTTCCTTTGTAACTTACAACTTCAGACACTACCCTAGAAACATAAAAGGTGTGTGTTTGAAACCTGCTGTCCCCCTTGACAATGACAGCTAATACACCATGTACTTTTCCTGAGAAAAAGCTGAGGTGTAATCTTACAGGAGTCATGTTGCCCTCTTAGAGTGTTTCAGAAGCATTTGGAATGGGTTATTTTGCCCAATTTTCTTGCTTCAGAACCTGTGTTTTTGCAGACTTGCATCTTCAAAGCACCCAGTTCCTTTGACTCACAAGACTGTGCCAGTAAATCAAGCTGAAGAGTCTCTCTGTAGTGCATTGTCTTTGTCTCTATTACACAACTTTCAAAAGAGTTATTTTCTCCATGGTTCCTGTCACACATTTCACGGCCCAGGTATCCAGCATATTACAAGGTCTCCTACCGTGTTCAATTTTGCCTAATCTCTCCAAACACAGCGTAGACAGGTTCCCTCCTCCCCAGCTGCCCCAGGAACTTCATGCTGTTACAGTGCTCAGTTCCTAATGGTGAGTAACATTCAAAACCCTGGGCTCTTTGGAAAGAAAATGCAAAATCTGCAGACTGTTTTCCCCTGCTTTGCTGGGGTTCACCAGAGCACTCTCTCTTCTAAGAAGTAATAACTTTCCTAGAAAACCCAGGCAGTATATGATGCTGTTCTCCCTCTTCCTGGAAGTGCCCAGGACACTCATTTATACAAAGCTACCCACAAGTAAAACCAGGGCAGGTGTCACAAGGAAACCTGCAGGTCAGGTGCCAGCTCCTCAGCACGAAGAATTCACTGGAGTCAAAAATCCACACTGCAGTGCTAAGGAGATGGCAAAAGCAGCTTTTGTTTATTGCTGTGTAATGTCCAGGTATATACGTACCCAAACATATCTAAACACTGTAAAGAGCATTAGAGAGGCCCTGCCAAAACACATATTCCTGTCTCCCACAGATGTATTGCGATCCTGGGCAGCCTGATCCCATTTCCAGGGAAGCATTACTGGGAGGTGGAAGTTGAGGAAGATACAGAGTACAGAGCTGGTGTGGCTTTTGAGAACACTCCGAGACACGGTCACCTGGGGGCTAACAACTCATCCTGGTGCATGAGGCACATCATCACACCCTCAAGGTAAGGGCTGTGGAGGCTGCAGGTCTCTGACAGGAACACCTCTTACACCTGCAGGCAGGGAAGCAGAGAAGCCAGAGATTTTCTATCAGCTCAGACCAGGCACCAGGGGTCTCTGACATTCCACCCTTGTCACTGTAACCTGGTGCTGGAAGGATACTGGAACGCTTAAGCAAATCCTTCTGCTTTTTCAGGGTGTTTCAGAAGCATTTGGCATGGGTTATTTTGCCCAACTTCCTTGCTTCAGATCTTGTGTTTTTGCAGATTTGCATCTTCGAAGCACCCAGTTCCGTTGACTCTGAGACAGTGATAGTGAATCAGGCTGAGGGGTCTCTCTGTGGTACACTGTCATTGAAATGAGACATTGTAACATTGAAACAGGCAGTTCCAGAAACAAATCAGAATAAAATCTGAGATGCAGAATTTAACTGTAAATGTTACCAAAACCTCAGTGGGAAGACAGAGGGTAAAAGATCCATGTAACCCAGAAATTACGCATCTGGCTAAAGCCAGCTAAACCCCAGCTACACCCAACTGCTTTTCATTTCTGTTCTACCTATGGCAGTATGTCCTACCCGCCTGCAGAAATGCCAGCTGCCCTCATGCCTCAGCTGCACTGCTGGCTCTCCCCTGGACACTGGTACATTAACATCACTGCCTTTGACTCTCATGAGCAACCTGGGCACCTGTGTGCACCAATGCTTCCTCTGAGAGCAGCCAGGATGCCTGCAGCTCTTTTGTGTTTCTTGCCTACAGGCACAAGTATGAATTCCTGCACAGCGGGATGACACCTGACATCAGAATTACTATTCCCCCCAGAAGGATTGGCATCCTGCTGGACTACGAGAACTGCAGACTGTCATTTTTCAATGCAGATATTGCCCAGCACCTTCACACATTCAACTCACACTTCCAGCATTATGTACACCCCTGCTTTGCACTGGAAACGCCTGGTATCTTAAGGATACATACTGGAATTGCAACGCCCCCATGGACTGCCCTCCCATAACCTGTGTTCTGCAGCTACCACGCCTACGTGGAACCTGCACTGAGCAATGCTCTCTTTCAGCATTAACTGCTCCATCCTCCTCCATACAAACCAGCTGTTTCCCAATAAGAGCAAAGCAACCCTGACCCAAACCAGCTGCCAGGCCTGAGCCCTTAGGAGTTTACATCCATGGGAAGGATCTTAGATAAAAGCCACTGTGGTCACAACCTCCATCAGCATCCCAGAATTCCAATTAGAAATGGATACCATCGTTCTCAGAGGTGACACTGTCACCATGCAGCAGTGGCAGCTGGATCACAGTTCCCCCAACACCCACCTGAAGCCTGGGGAACTCCCCAGTTTCAAAATAATCATTAATTCTACTCCCGAGTCTACTCAAGAGCTAAAAACTTGAAGAAAAACAAAAATAGCAAAAGGCATAATCACTGTACAGCTGCTGGAGCTGAAAACACTCCAGCCATGAAGCCGATCTCCCAATCAAATGTTCTTGTTGCTACATGAAGTCTGTAACACGAGGTAATCAAACACACCTCCCCCGTGAGTGAACTGTTAGCGCCTACACACCCAGGGAGGCTTTCTGGAATACCCAAGCCTGCACTACAGTCTCAAGTATAAGCCGTTTTTACAGAATGCCCATGCTTCTCATTCATTCAGCCAGGAAAAAAAAGATAAGACAGGCTTTTTGCAGTGCTCGATTGCCCTTACAGAGCAACTTAAAGCAACATTTTTAGCTGCTTCTTTCTAGCTATGCTCACCTCCACTTGAGTGTATGCTCCGTCCATGCTTGCAGATCTGTTCTCCCCCTCAGCACTGAAGAATTCCAATGCTGTGCCCTTGAAGCTCTGGGTGTCCAGTGGGACTGGAAGGACTCTGGCCCAGCACGCAGTTGAGACATCCTTGTCTGGGTTTCATTCCCAGACACCAATTAAGACAGTTTGTCAAGCAGGCTTGGCCAACTCTAAACAGCCTCATCTGTGTATGTCCAAACTACCTGAACTCAATCAAGAGTCATTAACAGAGAAGCTTTACCACAGATTTATTGCACATTCATTACAAAAATCATTGGTTCAAGTCTCCATTCTAGGGAATAGCCAGAAACAGGCAGTGGCCTCTACAATATGCAGGGTCTCTACAAATAAAACGCCGTTGGCAAAACTGAAGAGATTTTACATACAACTGTGTGTCAAAAGCTTGTCTGTTCTTCCTCAAATAGCTTTAAAAAAGTCTTGCCAAAACAGGCCTTTGGAAACCACAAAAACAGGAGCTGAATGTCACTACAGCACTGATTAGCACCATCTGCTCTTGGATATCTGTTTCACAAGCCTCAAAAGAAGATGGGTTTAGCAACAGCTATACCAGCACAGGGTCATTTCTTAACTACCCAGAATTAAGGTATTTTCAGTGCAGAAAAGGCTGTTATGGTCACTTTGTCAGACCTCCTGTAAGCAGGCCAGAGACTTTCAGTTGCTTGGTCTGCCAGTGAGCAGAGCAGCTTGTGTCCACCAGGAACAGGTGGAACAGCCATCAACCACTGCCAGTGCAGAGGGGAGGCGGTGGCCATGTGTGCCCTGCTGATGCTGGCACAGCCACCCCAGAGAACAGCACCTCCAGGGTACAGCTCCTGTGCAGGGCACTGAAGTGGTGAGGGAGCACCATTCTTTGCTTAAAAATGTACTCCTTGACTCTGGGTCCAACTTCTACCCACTGGAACATATTTTACCCCTATCAGCCAAAAACTGAGAGCCCCACTCTTATTTTCAAGTAGATACCTGAGAGAGTGTAACACACAGGTATCAGAGCACAGGTATGAGGATGTCTGGACCTCCAAACAGAGCCTTTAATGCAGAAAGGCTGCTGGTGAACCCACGATTCCACTCCTCAGCACCAGCTTTCACTTCAAGCATTTAAGCCATAGCTGTAACCTGGCAGAATACTTTCCAAGTAGTGAACTGAACCAGCAGTCCCCAGGACTTCACAACCCTCTCGCTGGACTGTGCGAGGGCAGATTTTCTGAGCCAAACGCGAGGTGCTCAGACACCCTTGCAGTGGGACTCCAAGGTACCAAACAGCTCCATTGTTACGTTGCCAGCTTGGTGAATCTACTGGAGAATGCAGGCCAGGTGGCTGAGAACAGAGCAGCCTGCTCAGGAGAATGACCCCACGGTCATCACCGGGCATGGTACAGGACAGCTAAGGCAGTGACAGAACTACCTGAAAAAAAGAACAAAAAAGCAATTAATTGGCCTCTAGGTTAAAAACAGAAAGGGAAATGAGTTTATATAATTCTGTTTAATAAAAGCTTCACCTGCTGGCACTAACCCAAGCTTTTCCTCCCTTAGGAATCCCAACACAGTCACTTAAATATTTATACAGCAAAGGAAACTTGACAACTTTTGTTTCTTAAAACCAGCTGTTGCTCTGAACAATCTCTACATAAATCCTTTCCAGGGGGGCCACCGCTTCCACCACAGAGGTCTACGTTCACATCAACCCTGTATCTCTCGGTATTCAGTTTATTCACCAAGTGTATTCACTTCATTGGAACCCTGGGTATGATGCATCAGGTATAGCACTCAACTTGGAGAACTGTGTTGAGCTGTTGATCTGAGACCTATTTCTCTGCATTGAAAGGTATCTCAGATGAGGCAAAAACCAGTTCTTACTTCTGGCCTGTATACAGGAACTCTGGCTGAACTACATCATATGGAAGGGCAACAGTCAGTTAAAAATGAGGTATCCTTGTCTCTAACATTATGTGCTGCAAGACGCACTTTTCCTGGCACCTGTTGGGTCTTTTTCTTCCTGTTCCTTTTCCTTATGTGCATTTACTGGCACACAGCAAAATCCATCCTCTGCAAAGGACAGAAGCTCATGCTTAAAGCTCTGGTTTTGGCCAGCTGAAGCCCACAGGCAGTCCTGACGTGCAGCACTGATCCATGCATCCCTGCACAATTTGCAGAATCAGGAACTGCCAAAGGACAGGACCCCCAACCATGCCTCCCCCAGCAGCTAACTGGGGACTTTGCCAGGGCTGCCCAAATCCCTTAAGGGCCGAGCAGAAGGATCCCTTTTTCCAAATCCCTCTGATTTCAAACACACGTTGTTGCCACTGGAGGGCATCACGTGAAGCCCTTTCGGAAGGGCACACTGGTCTCACACAGGTTTCTGTGGCTGAAAACAGTTTTCAAACCGGTTACCGTAATAGTAGGCACGTCCAGTCTCCCTCCTCACCCAGTGCTGGAGCCGGGAACAAAGGGACCCAAGGGCCTGTGAGCAAAAGCACGCAGGTGAGACATGGCAAAAGCACAAATGCAAGAAACAATGCAATAGCCCTGAAATACAGTTTAATGTAGATTCAAAACAAACACACCCAACCTTTTACTACAGAAACACTACTTTTAATTTGCTCCTTCTCACAGCCATTAGAACATTGTTGGCAGATCAAGTAGGTCCTGTCTTTACCTCACAGGCAGGCCTTGTTCTTCCACCATTTACTTTAGGAGGATAGTATCAGTGGAGTCAATATAATGCCACTGGCTCCACTTTCTTAGTCCTCCAGACGAATCTCTGCAAGAAACTCCTGAAAAGTCTCAGAACAGACTGAGCTCTCCTAAAGCAGTCTGCAGAGCCTAACCACTCAGCCAGGAAGGCAATTCCCTATTCCCACCTTCAAACTCAGTTAAATCTTTTTACTGTCCACCTGTTTCCCGACAGTAACCAATATTGCTCCTTAGCAGCACACAGCAAAGCAGCCAGGGACCATGCAAAGGGGAGGCTTCGCTTCCTGTTCACTCTACTGCAGCCCTGGGCCAGTCCAAGACACAACGCTGCCTTTTTGTTGAATTTTCTCTCCATCGCGTTTATGGTGGGGTGCTCAGTTGCCAATATATACTGGGACTCAGCTGTCCTAGCCCACCTTACCTAAACCCTTTCCCAAACAAGCTTATTTTTTAAGCTTTACTTGCTCTGATGGAAGCGACAGAGGCCTAAACTGCTTCATAAAATGGCTGTAAGGGGCTGCACCCTCTGCCAAAAGCGTGCTCATCCCACAGCTGGAGCTAAATAAAAGCGGGTTTCTCCAGCCGCAGAGCTGTGACTAAATAGCCCTACAAAGGCTGCAGTAGGGGGTCTCGGCCTACCTCACAAAACCAACCCCACGGGCAGCCCCTCCCGGCGGCAGCGGGCCNAGGGCGCCGGGGCCTTTCCGTGAGCGAGCGAGCGCAGGAGGCCATGCCCGGGCTCCGCCGCTCTCCCGCTGCCGGCCGGCCGCTGCCGGGCACCCCAGCCCGCCACGGGAGGAGCGGAACCAGCTCCCCCCCGCCATGAGGTCTCCCCGCCTCACCTCGTGGTGCCGCCATTTCCCGCGGCCGGTGCGCCCCGATAGAGGGCGGGGAGAGGGCGGGCGCTGCCTGCTCGCCTTCCTTCCTTCCTTCCTACCTTCCTGCCTTCCTTCCTCTCCTCCTTCCCTCCCTCTGTGTGTCCGGAGAGCGCCGCGGACGGAGGGAGACCGGCCGAGGTTCTCCCGGGGTGGGAGCTCTATCTGCGCAGCCCCGGCCTCACTAACTCAGCCTTTCCCCGAGCCATTGCTGACCAAGCCGAGCTCGCCACGCTCTGCAGCC
>VYXC01007095.1:4648320-4768864 GCA_013397175.1 Platysteira castanea
AGACCGGCCGAGGTTCTCCCGGGGTGGGAGCTCTATCTGCACAGCCCCGGCCTCACTCACGCAGCCTTTCCCCGAGCCATTGCTGACCAAGCCGAGCTCGCCACGCTCTGCAGCCGCCTGAGCCCTACCTGCCCTGGGCTGGGCTGTGGAGCGGCTTCTCCAGGGACGGCTCCATCCACACGCAGCTGACTTGTTGCCTCCAGCAGCCACCATCCTGTGCAGCACCTGCTGCGCTTGTCCATCTTCATTCCTTCCCATAATACGGGTTTGATCCTGCAGACTGAAGCACGAGAGTAACACCCGCTGCTGGCACAGCCCCGGCCAGGCTGAGGGAGAGCCACCAGCTCTCGGCAGCTCCTGGGTCTCCACCAGCAGGGCTGAGACCAGACAGAGCCGCTATTTCTCACCCCTGAGGTGGCTGTTCCACAGCTCCCAAACCCACCTGCACGGGCGCCTGCATCCAGGCTGGGCTGGGCCGAAGGTAGCATGTTACCTCCCTTTCCTTGGAGGCACTTTGCAGCCAGTTGAAAACGCTCAAATTTTCTCTCAACCTCTGAACAAAATTCCTTTACATTCCATCTCTGGTATTGGAAAGTGCATCATCAGGTGATGGCTGGGGCCACGCCAACACCTCCTGCCTCGTGTCCCTGTGCAAACGTGAAAGCAGCAGCCAGGCTGCTGTAATAGAACTATGCTTTGTGCCTGTGCAGTGAGAGTCAGGTCTATTTCATGGTCTGTGTCATAAAATGCTTGATGAAATAACCATTTTGCTTCTCATACATGGAAGCATGTAGTTTACAGTGAGGATTTATTAAGCCCAAAATTTCTAAGCATGCCCAAAGAGGTGGCTCATATTAACACACAGGAAAGGACACTTATGAATCAGTCCAACTTCCTCACAGCCTGTCCAAAAGAAAAAGAAGCCTTGGTTTCTGGTGGAGAATTTCAAATTCAGCATCATCATTGCTACAGCCTGTTCTCTTGCTTTGCATTCCTCTGTGCACTAACCTTAGAGTTTATATCTGGCTCTTAAAAGAGTTAAACCAAAAGGTCAACAGATAGACAGACAAAAATACAAATACTTATATAAACAGCTGCTTAAACTAGAAACTGATGGGGTGGGGTTTTTTGTTTGTTTGCTGCAAATGGAAAAGCAGCCATTAGGTTTTGGGCCATGTGGTGCTGTCTCAGTCCCTCTGTGGAGTTTTGCACGTTGCAAGTATCTCATGGCAAAGCAGTGAGAGCAGGCCTGGGTGCAGCTCTCTGGCTCTCTCTGCTTGCAGCACAAGAAGAAAATCTAAGTTCAGGGTGCACCTGATCAGAAGAGGTGGAAGTAGGTCTCAACTTTGCTCAGCCACAGCACTGTGGCATTTCAGGTATACACTACAATGTGACCATGTATTTGCAACTAGACTTAGGACAGATTTCCTTCAGAAAGACAAAATTATCTAACAAGTGGATCCATGGGTAAGAAGTAACACTCCTAAGGCAGATTATGAACAGAACTAAACCAGTTTAAGTAAGTATAACTTCACCAAAATCAATGCACAGGGAAGGACTTTTGCTTTTAAGTCCCAAAGTGGGGCTACTAGTAGACAGATGGAAGAAATAAAACCCCAAATCCAAAGTCCCTTTTTTTTCCAGACCACCTTCTACAAACATGATTGACTCTTGTTACAACAAAAGCAACACAAATACCACTTTGCTAATACTTACTGAGCCAGACTTAAACATGTCACCGATGTTTACTTAAACATTGTTACGTATGTACTCTGCTGGGGTTCAAAGAACACAGGTTTATTTAAAACAGCTTATTTTAAAACAAGGCTTTTGGGGTTGTTTGTTTTTGTTGGGTTTTTTGTTGGTTGGGGTTTTTTTGTTTTTTTGGTTTTTTTGCTGTTGGGGTTTCTGTGGGGTTTTTGGTTGGCTGGTGTTTTGGGTTTTTTTTCTTTTTTTCATTCCTGGCATGATAGAGCAGCTAAAACTGTGCTTTCTGACCTTGGCTTGTCAGAGATCTGTCATAACAGGGGACAGCATATTGTCACCGAGTCTGCCAGCATGGATTTTGAGGGGCTGCGAGAGGCTGCTCGCTCTTAGGGCTTGGTTGTCAGGTGAGGCGTACTTCCCTCTGCTCTTGCATGTCCTGATAACTCCCTGTGCTCAAGCAATTGGAGTCTTTCTCTCTCATTAACCCCGAGGGCCGTGTGTGATGTTAAGTGTGCCGCTCCCAGCCCAGCCGCGGAGGGGTGGCTGGGTGTTCTGCCTGTTCCTGAGCACCCACATTCCCGCTGGATCCTTGCAGCCTGCCTGACTTGGGGTAAGCAGAGTCCCAAACAGCCGGGACAGCGCTGGGATCCGTGTGCCCCCGCCGATGGCTCTCCCAGGAATCTCACCAAGCTCAGCACGCAGTGGGGTGGGAGGACAGGGCTCTGCCGTCTCAGCAGCTCTGACCAGCATCTCTGAAAAACACCAGAGACAAACCCTTATGAAAGCACCTGCTTTCTACACGTTTCTTCCCATTTTTTGGCAGTCAGCATCCCCGCCAGAGCCCTCAGCAGCAGCCAGGCAGCCTCAGCACTAGGCCAGGGTTTGCCATGGGGGGATGCCCACAAGCCCCAGTGCTTCCCTGCAGCTCCTTTCTCCCACCTGTGAAAGGGCTCTGTGGGTCTGCTTGTAAAGCTTAGGGATCTGTAAAGGAAAAATCTTGTTTTCTGTATAGAATAATATTACAAGCAAAGTAATTTATTTTAGGCAAAAAGGGACAGTTCTTGCTGAAGATGCAAAGCAATATTTGTCACACGTTTTACACCGCAAATACCAAGAAAATCTTATCAAGCATCTTCCATTTCATCTTTAGGCTGAAGACAAAGCCATACCTCCTCCCCCGAGCTGGGGAGCTGCAGGATCACCAGGTTGACGTCATTCTCCTTGGTTATAAAACATGCTGCATGCTGAACTTGGCACTCAGCATGCTCAGGTTGAGCTAAAAGCTAATGTAATGAACTCTGGGGAAGGATTTACATCAAATACCACTCTGGAATATTAAATACAGACAGGACCAACTTCTCACTTGAATAATTAACACACTGGCTAAATTCCTCCTTTTGTTTCAAAGCCAGGCATCACCTTTCTCACTTCCTCTTGAAAACTGTATGCCTTGGTGTGCTACTTCACTACCCATGTGATAAAAGGATGAAGTAATTTCTGTTAATTGCCATGGGCTGAACTAGGATGAGTTTCAGCTCTAGCAATGACTCTTGCCACTCGAGGGGGGGAGCAAGCAAACCAAGAAAAGGCAGATTCAAATTTCAACAAGTGTCCCCAGCTGCTTGAGCTTGGTAACATAACCTCAAAGGCAGAGGTGCCTGGGAACGCTCCTGAACTCCACTTTGCATGTGGGAGTACAGTACCAAAGACCTTGCACACACATTCCCACTGCCCCAGCAGCACTGCACAGCTCACAAGTGGTTTCAGTTTGTATTCTCCTTCTGCCCGTGGATACCAGTGTAAGGCTTGCAGCCATTACAGGATATTTTTCCAGGCTCACTTTAACTCGAGTCAGAAAGAAAAAGATTTTCTTGTGGTAAAAGCATGGTAAGCAGCGAGAGTCAGTTTGAAAGGCAGGGTTTAGTCCCAGTGTTACAGCTGTGTTTGAGGGAGATGCTCAGCCAGTGGAAGTTAAGGCAGAGACTCCTAGCAAATGAGCTAAGAGGAAAAATGGAAGCAGAGAAGCTGGAAGAGAGGGGGAAAAGTGGAACATGAGAAGCCCACAAGACTGTTTCCTGGCCTAACACCTACTGTTAACCATAGGCAGGGCTTGAATGTCCAGAGAATGTCCACTTGAAAGATATTCAGAAGCCTCAAAGCTCTTTTGCTTAGTGGCTCTGGGTCCTCTGGCCTTTCCTATCTCAGTTGCCGTGCTTGCTAAAGAGGATGGTGTGATGCCATTGCTTCACAGGGCTTGCAGAGCTCAGTCCACTGAGGTTTGCATGGGAGGTATGGTGGGAGAGTCTTGAAGATGTTAAACAAGGGGAATAAAGGAAAACATGAGACACTTTACCCACGGAACATTCAAAGCGGGCACTGAGAGAAAGCATTCAGTGGAGTCAAGCCACAGCCCTTTGCCCACAGAGGCAAAGCTTCAGCAGAACAAAAAACAGCTGGAACACCTGGACGTCCCCTCTGTTCAGAACCCACAGCAGAAGGGACATGGCAGCAATTTAAAAGCTTCTTTTCTGCAACCAAACATCATGTCAGCACAAACTGCACTCCATCCTGCTATCCCTTAACAGCACCCCTGGGACCCCTGTACCTCGGAGGCATGATGGCACACATCAGCAGAGAGATTATTTGTTTTGAAGCTTGTGAATAGCTCCAAGACTTCATTTCAAAGCACTCCTTGCAGAGTCATGACTCAAACCCTTCTGGTCTCACTGAAGGGCACAAGTGACTGCTGTTTCCCTCTGCTGTTTCTCAGCACCCACTACGTGATTAGTAGATATCTATTATTCCTTCTTCTCTTTTATGCAGGAATGGCTTTGCCATTGCTCAATTCCTTCATGTTCAGGACACATTTTCTTAAATGTTTTATCAATGATGCCCCTACTGAGACAAGCAGAAACACCCACAGCAAAAAGCGCTGCAACAAAAACCAAGGCATTCATTCCATTTCAGGTGGGTTTTAATTTATATATAGCCACTGGGTAAACTGCAGTATGAAAGCCATCTTCAGACCTGTGACAAGGTAGCTATGCGTACCACCTGTCTGGTTTCTCCTTTTGTCAGAATAAGCAATTAATACTCAGAATTTTATACAAGGAACCAAGATATTCATCTAAGACAATTTACTAAGAAGCCAACATTTTTTTTACCAGATAATAATAGTTCAGACTCACTTGGAAGCATCTACAGTGATACCCAGGTTTAGAAGCAGTATTACCTGATAGAAAATATGCAGCATGGAAAATAGAGCCAACCATTCTGTCATTTAATGCTGAATTGTTGAACCTTATTAAGTTTTAAAACACAGAGCTTTAAGACTAAAGCCCTGGAGGTGCATAAAGGACCTTTCCTTCATCACGTCTACACTGGAATTTACTCTTGTATTAGCATTAAAGCAAGAACAAATGAAAAGTGCAGACACAGCATAAGACTGCCAGCCTAACTGAAACTGGGAATACTTCAATCACACTCACTTTATTCCAGTGTTCTCCTTGCCATGGTGAAGGACCACCAGTAAAGCCATTTCTGTCCTCAGGAAGTTCCATCACTGCACGACAGTTTGAAAAGCTGGAAAGGGTTCAGAGCACAGGGCATGTGATGTTGCTGTGTAATCTCCAGAGGTGTAGCTTGGAGAGAGCAGCTCAGTGGGGAGAAATCTTAAGTGAAGATCAGGAATCATGGTTCCAGATTTTCATTATAATCTGTCCTTGGCAAATTTAGATGAACAGGAGAGTGAACAAAGCCGCAGTGGCTGAAAACCAGTGTTTTATGTTAAGTGAAATTTTTGTACACCAATATGGGCATAAATCTGGCTGGTACAGAGGGTTAATTAGCACAGCTCTACAGTCCAAGTAATGGAAGTAAAGATGCAGTGTGAATTGCAGGGAATTAATCATACTGATCACACCTTTTCAATGATGATGCATCACACATTTTTATAGCAGATTAAATTAACTGCTTTTTACCATTTATTAATATAACCCAGAATATTAACTATGCTCATGAAGAAATACTTTTTCTGGCCAGTTCTGTTTAATATCTTCATTGAGGATCCGGATGAGGGGATCAAGTGCACCTTCACTCAGTTTGCAGATGACACTAAGTTGGATGGAAGTGTTGCTCTGCCGGAGGGTAGGCAGGCTCTGCAGAGGGATCTGGACAGGCTGGATCCATGAAATGATGTCAGTGGTATAAGGTTCAACAAGGCCAAGGGCCGGGTGCTGCCCTTGGGTCACAACAACCACACAGAGCGTAACAGGCTGGGGCAGAGGGGCTGGAGAGTGCCCGGGAAAGGAGCCGGGTGCCGGTCAGCAGCAGCTGAACATGGGCCAGCGTGTGCCAAGAAGGCCGATGGCACCAGGCCTGAGTCAGGAACACCCTGTACTCAGCACTGGTAAAGCCACACCTTGAATCTTGTGCCCAGTTTGGGCCCCTCATGATGAGAAGGACATTGAGGTGCTGGAGTGTGTCCAGAGAAGGGCGACAGAGCTGGGGAAGGGTCTGGAGCACAAGCCTTGTGAGGAGCCACTGAGGGAGCCAGGGTGTTCAGCCTGGAGAAAAGGAGGCTCAGGGGAGACCTTATCACTGTCTGGACACTGGAGGCAGGTAGGAGTCAGTCTCTCCTCCCAAGAAACAAGCGATAGGACAAGAGGAAATGGCCTCAAGTTGCACCAGGGGAAGTTTAGATTGACTATTAAGAAAAATTTTTTCATTTGAAGGGTTGTCAAGCATCGGAACAGGCTGGCCAGGGCAGTGGTGGAGTCACCATCCCTGAAGGGATTTTAAACATCTGTGGATGTGGCACTTGGGGACATGGTTTAGTGGTGGATTTGGCAGTGCTGGAGGAACGGTTGGACTCCAGAATCTTAAAGGTCTCTTTCAGCCTAAATGATTCCATGACTCTACGATTTTTACCTGCTGACAGTTTCGGGGCCCACAGGCTCCTGCCCACATGCCCACACTTCCTCTCCCATCCTCACTGCAGCAGATAAGGTGAGGAGACATGAGGGTGTGATGCAGTTTCCCTCTAAAGGAGACACAGGAGCCTGCAAGGAACAGAAGAGATTAATACCAGGTAGCAAATCACAGCTGATTACAATAGATGCAGCATAGAGAAATAAAATGTAATATTGCCAGGAAAGCTTTCTGTCAGCCAACTCTCCCTCTCCTTGCATGTTCTCTGTGAAAACAGGATACTTGTTTTATTGAGCCTTCAATGGAAACATAGCTGCTCCCTCAGCACTGATTGTAGTACCTCTGGAAGACTGATCAAGAAGCCTCTGTCCTGCTACTGGCAGTGAGACAGTGGCATGGTCTGGGCACCCCTCACAGCTTCTGAGCCCCCTGGCTTAGGCAATATACACACAACAACGAACTAAATGAAATCACAAAAGGGAATTCCCTGCCCCAACAGCATATAGATGAATTCTGAGTGGGGAAGGAGAGCACACAAGCAGGGGAAGGGCAGAGGGCCATGACACTAACAGGAACAAAGGATGGTAGCTCATCAGTCTCACTGGCTTGGAGAGGGAGGAGAAACACAGAACACAGGCAACACCTGGAGAGGTCACCTCTTGCTTTCTTACCTCCTTTACGGCTGCTACTGCTGCAGCCCCGGAACTGCTCCATCATCCACCTCCCCCTGGCTTCTGATTTTTCAGGAATGGTTCAGAACGTCTCTAAAGTCAATTCCTCTGCAGTAACGACAGTCAGTAATTCTCTCAGTGCCTTTGGATGCCTTTCTGTGGACTGGGAAGGCTGACAGGATACTCCTCGAGTCCTTCAGTGGAACACGGCGTGGCACTGCTTGCAGCTGTGAAGAGACTTGCCAAGGGCACACAAGGGTCTGATGGGCTTGCCAAGGGCAGGCCACAAACACAGGGGCTTGCCAGCTACACACCACCTCTCACCACCCTCACGCCAGTTCAGCCCCTTCAACTCTCCCCTTCCCTAGACAAAAAGTATCTTAGTTATTTTTAAAAGAATTTCAAGTGTTTGTTAGTCTGCAAACTACAAAGTGAATATACATTTCAAATGAAATGGGTAGGACTTGACAGTTCTTAAAATATACATTTTATTATTTTCTGGTCGTTGCTATGAAGGTTTCATTCAAACTGTGCCGGTACACAGCCTTTACAAACTTCTGGAGTTAAAGGTTTTTGTTGGTGGTTTTATGTTTTGGTTTTTTTTTTACGGCAGAGGAAAATACATTGGCTATAAAATGTTGAAATTCATTAGATGCTTAGTATCACCTCTTCATATATGCTGTGGAATGCTTTGTAGAAATACTGTATAAAATAAGGCAGACTTTAACAGGGAATTCAGTCATAAAATGTCATGGGAGAAAACAAAGAGTTCCAACACATTATTATTTTTGTAGCCAAGAGAAGATCAGGTGGTCCTCACTGGTTTGTGGGAGAACTACTGCAGTTCTGGTGCTCAGACAGTATACAGTTCTTCTTTATTCTACTATTCTCAAGTGAGACCTTTTTAATAAAACTTATTTTAATTAACATAAATCAGACAATATTTAAACATACACATCTATCCTTACAGTGCAATAAAAATGTATCATTGTATAGTATTTTGTATTTGCATTATGAAAATAAAAGGTCTGTACATCAATTAAATGTATATTAATGAGTATGAATCATGTAAATTTATAATGCATCTAAAGTTGGCTTTGGCTTTTAAGTATTTATAAATTCATAGAAAATATTGAACATCTAACAAAATAAATAAAACATAACATTTTAATCATAGATGCTAACGATCAACCTCAAAAAGTCTTGTGTTATTTTTTACATTTGCTACTAAATTTCTTAAGGAGAACTCACTTTCAGTAGTGCTCAGAAGTGAATGATTGCACCTTCTGTGATGTGAAAAAATACAGTACATCTATTTTTCATAGATCAAAAATTCTTTCATAGACAGTTGCATTTTAAACGTCTGATTGTTCTACGTAACTGTCTTAAGTGCTTATAAAAAGCATGTAGCTTTCTCATAAAAGCTGTGAGTCTCTATTAATAGATAAACTTCTAGTGAATGTCCTTTTTATGAGGATTCTTCAAGGCCTTCCAGCGTCACGTGCTGGTATGAAGATCTCGCAGTTCACTAAGAAACCCTCTTCAGTACAAGCACTGCAGCAATCCAGTGTAATTCCACTTGGTGGGCTTCTTTCATCCCAGTCCACACGTGTGGAAGTCAACTGCTGACCTCGTGTTCTCTCGAGTGTGAGAGTTCCCCAAGTGCATGGGCTGGCTTTACTGTAATACTGAAGAGACCAAAACAAATCTGAATTCACACGGACAGAAGTGAGCTTGAATAAATATGCATCTGGCTAGTAAGTGACACACCGTGGTCTAACTGCTACTCCGGTGGTGGTCGAAGGACTCGCAGGTTCCTCCCATCTAGTCCTTTCCAGTATTTAATGTTATTATTCAGATGCTCCATCAGATTTGGCAGGTCTGCAAATGCTAGGGAAGAAAGGGCAGAGAGAATTGAGTTTGCACAACTGGAACAGTCACAGATTCTGTCTGCCTAAGTATCACTTGAAACGTCTGGGCAGCTGTGTTAAGTACAAAAGCTCACATCTGTTGTGCTGATGCTTGCAATGGTTTTGGCTGTTTAGCTCTCAGCACTCGTGTAGCACTCGGGCCACTGAGAACTGTTCTGTAAATCTACTTACTACTGGCATTGCCAGTCCCAGCAAAGGAACGCAGTTTTCCAGGAGGGGCATAGCTAATTATGGTTGTAATTACCCTGCCCCATCAACCCTCAGTCACATGTCATGATCTGGCATTCAGGAGAGTCACATTTCTGACCACTTTTACCACGGAGGCAGCACTTGGAAGGAAACGGCTGCTCCCCCAAGCAGTTTCCAGACTGTAGAAATTTGCCGTGAAGAATAACCAATATTAACATGGACCAAATGACCGTGCTCAAAGAGCTATCAGAGAGAATGTGTTCTGTTCCCCATTTATAGGGAAGCAAGTTTAAAAATGTAAAGCTTGCCTGAATCTAGTAAATTAAAGAGAAGCCATGAGAACTGCTTGTAGCAAGACTTATTAGCAATAATGAAGTTATTAATCTTACTTGAACTGCAGGAATCTTCCCTTTTCTCTCCCTTTATTTAGGAGCCATAAAAAAGAGATTTTATATCACAGCAGTTTCAAATGTTCACAAAATGTTCACATCAGGAAATAGCAAGAGTTTTACTTACCATCCCAGGCATCAAACATATCAATAATGAAGTAATCAATGAATGATAATTGGGATTTGGGGATGCTGCAAGTATTTCTGTCAAAAACTGGCATCACAACAGGTAAACCTTGCCTCCTTTCTTCATCAGTCTGCAAAACACATTTGTGATTATTCATCTAAGACACATTCTGTTAATGGGCTTCTTTTAGCAGCAGCTTGTTTGGCACTGACTAGAGTGTGGCCGTATCTGCTGCCTGCTAAATCAAAGGAGGAACCTGAACAAATCTGAAGCAGCAGCAACTTAAGCACCTAGTTGTTAAGTTTCAGCAAAATAGCAGACAAATAGTGCCTTCCCATGTTTCCCACAGAGAGAGACATTTACCTTCTGTATCTGCACACAAGCTGACCCTAAGCAACTTCACATATTACCAAGTTATGACTGCTTTGGCCCTAAGAGCTGCTCAACCATTTTCAGTCTCCGATGAAAGCCATGATCTGTCCCACTTGGAGATGGCAAAACACCTTTTTTATTCCCTTGCCCTTTGCTTGGGGTGCCAAGTTCCCACTGCAGTGTTTGGTTTACCACCTGTAATGATGACCACCCTCTCCTTTCCCACATCTTCCTAAAACCTTTCCTCAGCACAGCGTGCTAAGGGCTTACAGCATTTCTTGGAGTGAGTGCTGTTCCCATCCAAACACTAGAACCTGCTGATCCTATTCCCGAGGCAAAGCCAGCAGGTGGGTACAGAATCCTTGCTCTGTCTCATGTGACCGGAGTGCATTTGCAGGCAAGGCTCAAAAAGCCCAGTTCCAAACCGAACGACTTGAAAGCTTAAATTTTTCAGAAACTGCACAACAGAAGCTGTCAACTTTCATCTCTGTGAAGGCATCTAGTCCTGTATCAGCATGAGTAATACCCATCATTTAAAATACAAAGGTTGTTATTTTTCACGTTACATAATGCAGGCTGAGATATCCTGTGACACCGGCACCCTTCTCCTCCCTTTTAAAGAGATGCTCACCTGCAGTTCCAGCAGCCTGTTTGAGCTGCCTTACCTGTGCAAAGTACTCCTCAGAGATGCGCCCGGCCCACTCTATGCACTGTTCTCTGGGTCTGCATGGGTTGGAAATGTCAGCACACTTTATCAGCATGCGTTTGATGAGGATGCGGTTTTCAGGAGACCTGAGAACAGTTTTGATTGACTCTCCATCACCGTTATTCTGTAACATTTAAGAATTAAAAACAATCCATTAGCAAGGTCTCCATGCACTAACTCAAAAGCTTTTGTGCCTTGGGAATGCTTTTGGCAAATCCTACAGGGATCAGTCCTGCTACTGGCTGCCAGATTTGATGTCTAACTGAATTTATAGGTGGATTATGAAAGTTAGCCACAGCTCTGAGCTAGCACTGAACTCCAGTGTCTGGATCTTTGCGACAGATCTCTTGGGCATCTTTGGACAAGTCATCTAATTCCTCTACGCCTTATCTGCCTTCTCAGAAGTGTGGGGAGCATCAATTCATCACTACACACACAGTGATGAGGACCGTGTAGGCAGAACAGTGTAACTCTCTGCAGAAATCCAAGGATTAATGGGCTTGCAAATTAGGAGTGGAACAGTTTGTTTAAAAAGAGGAACTGCCCCGAGATGCAGAGTCACCCTGGGCACACAAACCCCATCAGTGACATTCTGACAATACTGCTACTATGCAGTCAGATCCCACATTGCCTCCCAGGCATGTTCCTCATTCCCTTCCCTTGCTGCTGGACTCTTTAAGGATGGATAGGTTCAGGAATTTACACCGCTGTCTCCTCAGAATAGAAACTCTTTGAAGCAAGGAACATACAAGACTTCTCTGGCACCTAACAAGGTCTTGCTCTACAGTCAGAGCAGGGAAGAAGTAACTAATAATAATGATAATGATAATGTGCTACCAGTTCCTGCAGTGTTTTGTACAAAGAGGGAGATACAAGCAGCAGAAACATTCTGACCTTTTATTAGGTCAGAAAAGCCGTGACATTTTTCAGAAGGAAATTCTTGTGGGGAAGAAAGTTCTTCCTAAAGGAAGAAACTGACAGTAATTAAAAAAATTATTTGGTTGTATAGGAATGGCTCCGAAATACCAGCTCCACAGCTCTTACCAAAATGAGATGCCCAAACCAATTCTTCTCCCTCATTTTTAGGTATGTGGAAGGGAAAACAGAAGGAAAAAAGTGAGATGTATGCACCTCCAAATGCATGGAAAAATGATACATGAGAAAGCCAGCACAGTGATGAAAGCTCCTGAAACACAAGCATGGAAATTAAGTACGGAAAATTAGAGATTGTTATGGACAGCAGAGAATATCCCAGTAGGGAAACCACCAGGAATCAAGAAGGGATGTTCACCTCTGGGATCTGTTCAAACCAAAGGCACAGTTCTACTTGCTGGATGCAGATGCCTTGGGAATAAAATGTGTTAACTGTGCTCAGTCCCAGCATCCTGCTCAGAGTGCAGAGGTGTCTCTGCATGTCAGATGTTGGCTTCCTGTCCTAGCTTAGGTGACATCATGAAGGGAAATGGGAGGATAAAGGATGCTGGAGCTGGAAAGGATTTTTTTCAGTTTATGAAACAAAAGCAGAAAGGAAACAAACAGAGCAGCTTCTCAGCATGGCTCTTTGAAAAAATTTGTATAAAAAATAATAAAAAATAAAAAAAAAAGAAGTGGAACTGTCCCATTTGGAACAGGCGGCTGGCAGCTCAGCCTGCCAACACTACACTGAGTCACCACCACGGCTGGAACCCAGGCCAGAAAGCACACACTGCTGCTGCAGCCAGAGGGACAACAGACTTGAAAGAGGGGCTGACAGTGTTGTTCTGCTCAGCACAGTAAATGATTTGCTCTACCCACTCACACATTACAGGCCTTTTAGTAGGAACTTGCCCAACTGAAACTCCCAGCTGGAAGAAGGGAAACATTTTGCTTCTTGTTTTCAATAGAAATTATATATTCTTTGTCTTTCTTCCCATCCTTGGGCACAATTTGCTGTGAATCACAAATGCCTTGTGGGGCAGATTATTTCCCTGCAGTCTCTGGGGCTTAAGGGTAGAACTAAACTTTTGTTTCCTTTTTCTATGTCCCTGTATGTGTTTTTACTCCCTGACTGTACAGGTCCAAGCCCTGTTCCTCAGCAGCACCAGCTGTTCAGCTCCCTGTAACAGGCAAGAAGAAGAGTTTGGCTCTTTGAATGGATGCTGCTGCTCAAACAGCTGCTGCATCCCAATCCCTGGGGCTGGGAGCAGGGGCTCTGCACACCAAGCCAGGCCAGTGCAGAGCCCCTCAGCAGGACCAGGAGAGCTGCACACTCCACAGGGCCAGCACAGTGCACTGCACCCTGCAGCAGCAGCAGCTCCCTTGCTCTCCTCCTGTACCGATGCTGCTGTGCACATCCAGAGAGGCTGTCCAGCTGGGAACTCAACATCCTTTCTTCTAATTTATTCAGTACAACCAGCGTCCTACTGGGAGTTTGGCTTCACGTTCACAGAGTTGCCATTAGCTTCACCGGGTGCCAAGAACAAAGCTAATTCTAGCATGTACTCCTGTGGACAAAGGTACAGTTCTCCAATTAAGCTCCAGTCTGCTTCTCGTGGGTGAAGCAACAAGACCTGCTTCTCTCCCACTCTCAGATAATAAAAAGACTGCCTTCCCCCATTACACACAACGGTCATAAATGTGGCTTTCTAAAAAACATGGTAAGAAAATACAGAAAACCATTACGGCTCCTACATGACGTTGCCACCGACGCAAACTTTATCATAACCATTTCTGCAAGTCTTCTCTTTGCAAAAACAACTCCAACAAAATTATACGCTGCTCTTACTGGCAACAAAACTGCTGGTTGAAGCTGTTATTGAAACTGGTGTGGTTTTTCAGAAGGAGTTCTTAACAGGCGATTTCTTTGTGTCCACGGGGCTCCAGATGGCTATTGATTATGATGGCTATATGATACATAACGTCACCATCATCTATTTTAAAGATTAAAAAAGAAAGCAGACAGAAACCCCATGAATGCTGCCAGGCAGCACTGGAGGCTGAGGGCCCTTGTTCCCAGAGAATGCACCACATGCCAGCCCACAGACCTGCCCTTACTCTGCACCCCCAGCAGGTCCCCTTGGGAGGGAGGGACTAATTCAGCCTCTGTTTTGAACCAAACCTCGTCTCCTTTGCAGAAACGGCCAACAACAACGCCCAGTCTTGCTCCTCTGTCCACGGGAGTGACTGGGTTAACCAGAATGACATTTTTACATGGAAACAGGCAGCCCAAGGCTCTGGTTCCAAGTACGACATCATAGCCCTGTGATATGAACAGGATCCAAGTGGGTCCCACTCACCCTCACAATGAGTAACAGCCATGTTAAGCTGAAGGGCATTCAAACCCAGAGGTGGAAGATAAATCTCCAGTCTCTCTTTCTCCACGTTTCTGATGAACTTTCTCAGGACACCATGTGGGAACTTCCTACTGCCAAGGGTTCCCAGTCCCTGCCTGGGCATTTTAAGGAGGACTTGCAGTGTTGCTTACCCCATTTTCTTCCAGCGCTGCCAAGGGTTTATTAATGCTGTTGACAAACTTGTTGACGTGCTCAAAGTGCTTTGTCATTTCTGTTGCTAGGACCATGTCAATAATGACTTGGCGAAGGGTTCGATACTCATTCCTGTTTAAAGAAGGAAACAATTAAGAATGCTGGCTGGTTCACAAAGGGCTGGTTGCTACAACAAGCCTGACAAAAACGCTACAGACCATTCCTGTTGGACAGAGGTGCTGGGGGAAGAAAGAACAGTAATAAGGTCTTGGGCAGCTGCACCTATGTTAGATGGTGTACCTTTGGTGAGACATACGTGCTCCAGGCACGGCCTCTAGGAGAAACAGTGCCAGAGCTGGGCAGCAGCAGAGGCACCAGCTGCTTGGGAGGCTGCCAGGACATGCCACACCCGCACGGTCCCAAGGCTTTTAGCACAGACACTCGGCAGTGCCTCACTCTCCCGTCAGGTTTTCAGCAATATTTTTCTGCTGTATCTTGAGAGGACCAAGGGAGTGGTCACATCCTTGCCCTAAATGCCTCACTAAGGCTGCAAGAGCAACAGGGCCTTCATTATCCTGGCCACTGCAACAAGGTAGTTAATTTTTGACTGATGCTCTCTGGCTCTTTCTCTCCTTGTTCTCCACCCGCCCAGCCATAGCTTGTTCTCTACGTTGAATGACACAAAATAACTCTCATAGACTCGCTTACATCAAGATTTACACTAAGTTTCTCAGGGTCTGCCTTTTTATGGACAGGAGAAACTGACGCTGGGGAATTACTCAGAAGGCTTTGCAGGAGAGGCCGAATCACTCTTCTCTTTCAGAAGCAAATTTCACAAGGGCCATGGAGAGTTATCCACAAGGCACTGCCCTCCTCTGGGATGCTTGTTTGCCTTATGTTACACAGAAGGAAGTGAGAGGTGTTAGTGGGCAGACGAGGACCCTGGGGGTTGAGCTTACCTCTCCATGTTTTTAAATATATTGCATTTGCCATCCCGGGTGGTGAGCTGGAAAGCCAGGGCAGCGTGGTGGCTCTCCAGCACCGCCGTGTCGTTGTAGAGAATTGCCAGCTCGCTGCCAGCATTGCACAGGAAGGAATTGGTTCTTCCTGGGTGATCCACGTCATGGACTGTGGCAGCAATGAGCGCGGCAACCTCATCAATCGGATCCAGAGTTTGCTGAAAATAGAAGGGTGCTTAGTTTTCCTGGCAGACTCATTAGAAACCCTGTTCTGCCCATAAGATTAAGCCAAGTTGCTGAGGAATGAAAGCCAAAACTCTGGAGATCAGTAAGGGTCATATGTTCTACACGGAGAGATGGAAAATTCATTATAAGCTTCACTGAACATGGCGTGACTCTTTTGGCCATTTTGTACCTCCTAAATTTTGCCCTAACCACACCTTTGTCACAGCACATCACATGAAACAAATGTAAAGTAATAAATTAGTTTGTGTTTTCTAGCAACACTGGAACCACCTTCACTTGGAGTTAAGGTACTTGGCCAGGAAAAAAGACCAATACTGCTAAAAATTATGCTATTACCACCGGACCCCTTATTTTCCTTTGGCAATTTAATGTGTCCTAATCATGTTCCACTTATGTGCTGGCCAGGTTTACAATTTGAAAGGAATGCTATCCATACATCCAGTTTTTTAATAAGAGTGTCCTGGGGTTACAGCTAATGCATATTCTGTGAAGAATATTTGATGTTTTGCATCCATGGATAAATTACATGACACATGTTCTATACTTTCTGTATCATGTTCTGATTCTGGTGGCATGCTGCCCTCCACACTTGCAATGGGCATTGCTTTATGTCTATTTTTACCTACCCTGTCATGAAATGCAAAACTCTTTGACTCTTAAGGTTTTATACTTAAGTTTTAATACTTTATTAATAGCATAAAGGAGAAAAAGAACTAAGCATCTCAGAAATACTTTGTATACATTTGGAAGCTAGCCTTTGTGCTGTGTTTATACTGGCACTTGTGAAGGACCACAGCTACAAAACAATTATATTAAAAATTTTAATAAAATGAAAGAGACACAAGAGCAGAAATACTCCCCTTTGAATCTGGGAGCAGCGCAGATAATTTTCATTCCAATTAGCTTTAATTTGAGGTCCAAATTCTCTACGGACCCTCTACTACCATCCAGAATAGTTACCTGGTAGATGAGAAGACAAACCCTACCCTGATTTACACCTCCTGAAATGATGCAAAGATTGGCTTTGCAGGAGCAGGGGTATTATTCACTGAGGACTGTCAAGAGAGTCTTGTGGAGAGCAAGAGAAGGCAAATAATTATTTCTGCTCTAGTTCACAGTTAGTGCTGTCTGAAATACTCTCTGCTGTGTGTTAGCTCCTTCCTTCTTCCTTTCAGCTGCTGCTCAAGGGATTCTGCTTTTGAGGTACGAAGTTAGGAGAGAGAGATTTGAGAGCAGGCTCTCCTCGGAGGGGCACACTGAGCTGAGAAAGACCTGTGCAGATGGGAAATCCCCAGAAACTTGAGAATACCTGACCTGCAGGACCACAGCAGTCTACCTGACACTTATTTCACAGGGATTTACAGCACTTTTATGCCCAATGTCAAGTCAAGGATTCCAACTTTGTTATCTTATTTCCCATGGCACAGAAGT
This sequence comes from Platysteira castanea, assembly GCA_013397175.1. NCBI lineage: Eukaryota > Metazoa > Chordata > Aves > Passeriformes > Platysteira > Platysteira castanea. Next base: position 4,665,442 of record VYXC01007095.1, read on the forward strand.
GGAAATGATTCTGAGAATATGCCTTTAATTTGGGAACCAGAAAATTTTCCTAAGCAAGTTGAACTGAGCTCAAATTACAAAAATAAAAAAAATTCTCAGCATGGATTTCAGTGGCAAAATTTGGCTTTCTGTGTTTAGGTTAAGTTGAACTCTGGGCAACACAAAAGCAGATGGGCTATAACTTCGAAAAGATGAAGAGAGAATTTTGAACTTTGATTCTGCTCCTTCTGCTGCTGCAACATTTTTTTCTCTTCCTGTGCCTACAGAGTAACAGAAATAACATTCTGGAAAAAGAGGAGGCAGTCATGCTTCTGTGGCATTGAAATGGATCCAGATCTTGCCTGTTTCTCATAGATACTCTTGGGAAGACCAGCCAAACCTCTGGCAAATCAGGGGCTGAAAAAAATCCAGTGACGTTCTATCTCCACTTGGCATACAGGATTTGTAAATCAGCCTCTGCAGAGCACACTAATGAGCTGCAGCTCCAAGTTAAGGGAATTACTACAGTTTAATGAGCTGTCAGGAGCTTGTTTACAGTCACAAACTTCTCAGCCAGGTGCCCATCACTGCCACTATCCTTAGGGAGGCCAGTTCAGAATTTCTAGCCAAGAATGCCACTCAGGAATGTCCTACCACTCTACTGCACACACACCAAGCACTGCTGTACTCCCCTTCTCCAGCCTGGGCATGCGAGAGCAGAAGTTGCTCTGACTTATTCTGGTTGTCAGTGGCTCTAACACCCCCGTGGGTGTTGTGGTACTGACAAGTCATTTTTTTCAATCCTCTCCTCCAGTGCAGTCTCTCTAAGCCTCAGGACATCTTGTCCAGTGGGTGATACAGCCTACTTTATGGCCTATATTGTCCTGGAGCTCTTTTGCAAAATGACCATCACAAGGCGTAGGAGATGGTGATTTCTCACATTAAATCTGTGTTTGGCATGTACCATCACAGAAGTAATTGTGTCATCAGCTCACCTGAGAAGGTTTAACTATATGAAGAAGTTTTACTTGAAAAGAAGGTTTTCTTATTCTCCCATCAAGATTTGTTCAATTCTGCAATATTAATATCCATCCTTCTACATATACTATTAAGAGAGATCCTAGGATTCATGTGAAGCAGCCCAGTTCTTTGACCTCAGAGTTACCAAACGGGCTGGCACTAATTTGGCTTTTGAATCTGTTTCTGAGAGATCCTTCTTTGATTGCATCTGTACTTCCCACCTACACTGCTGCTTATAAATGGGGGCTCACCTTTACTCTTTCTTTAGACAAGAAGTAAGCAGTAGCGTGTAGCACATCTGCTGAATGAGTAGAATTATGGTAGGAGTTGGAGGAATGGTAGTTAGCCTCAATAACTTGTAACCACGACCTCAGAGTGGATTCTGAACAGTTTAGGAATTCACAGATCCCAAAGCGAGCAAATATTTTGAGTCCCAGATAAACCAAAGGCCTGTGGAGAAAAATAAACAGAAAGTTTTAAAACGAATGCGGCTGAAAGAATATTACATAGCATCCAGAGTATGAATCCACGCAGCATTTTTAGCTAATGACGTGTAAAATGATGTTAAAGGGCTCATTACAGGATTACTGTGTCATATACTAGAGCTGTTAACATAAATAAAGTCACCTCCCCCTAATCCCCCCCAGTGCCAGACAAAAGTGTCTCCAGGTTTCTCTGTCAGGGAACTGTAATGCACTAAAATGTAATTAATTATCCTGGCTTTATTACCATATGTCTGCTTGGACTTAAGGCAATACTAATGATATATTCATACTTGTGAGTCACTGAAAATCACTTTAATTCTCTTAACAAATGAACTGCCAGTATTTAAACACAGCAGGAAGCAATCATAATTATACTACCTTTAATAAGAGTACAGGCCACAGAGTACCTCCTCTGTCCCTCTGTGGTCTCTCCAGATCAGCAAGGACAGAGAAACCTGCCTGGTGATCTCATGCATGTTGGCTGGGGTAATTAATTAAGTTACTGAAATGTACCCATTAAATGTTGTAAAGGACACAGACTGACTGTATTTTTACATTTTTCTTTTTAATTACTTATCTGTGTTACTTCCTTAGAAATCAAAATGCAGCAAAGAAAGAAAACCAGCAAGTGGATGTAAATACCTTCATTTAAAATAAAATCATTTTAAAGAAGAATAAAACCCCAGAGGGTTTTGCACCTTTTTGGCTCAAAAAACCATAAAAAATGAAGTGTATATATGTTAACCAAGTGCCTGACATCTTTCTTCGACTTCGGTTATGAATACTTTTCAAAGCTCTTACAGATCTGGGGTTTTGACAAAGGGTTTAAGACAGTCAATTCATGGCAGGATCTGGCCTCCAAATTAGTGTCTCACAAAAGCTTTTACCTAAAACAAAGCCTGATACATGAAACTAGACCCAGAAGGGGAACTTCTGATAAGCATCAGAAAACAAAAGCAAGGACTTAAACAGAAAGATCAATTTACAGTCTTGGGGGAGCCTTTGCTGCTGATGAAGTAGAGTCTATCCAACCTGCTGATCTGCTTTTGGAAACCTCTGGGATGGAAATTGGTATGCCCTGCTTTTTATCAGTAAATAGAAACATTATACATATAATGTAGCCTGCCAAGATTTTAGAATAAAGACCTTCCTCTAATCCCAGAGAAAGGCAATGGGAATTCTGCTGAAAAGCTAAATTGGAACTGTTTAGGAATAAATCCTACGGAAAGAAAATAAAACCTGATCTGTATCAACTGATCAAATCAAGACCAGCATGTTGAGTCTGTGTGTAGTTTGCCACAATAGGAATTTGAATCCCCACAAGAAAATAATTTGATTTGTATAACTGTAATAATATTTGATTCTATTCTTGAGTAAAGGAAGGCTTTAAAAAATACATTCTCTTGTCATTATACCATACCAAAAATATATAATCTTCACTTACATCCACTGGGAATTTGCAGGAAATAGTGTATGATGAAACAGAAGATATTTAAGATGCATACACAACTAGAAATGACAACGAGAAAATTCCAAACATCTGACACTGAAAATAAACTTAGCTCAATTTTAAAAGCACAGGTAGAGAACTTAAGGATCTGATTACAGGGTGACATTTAAGTCACTTTTCAGCAACTTCAGTTGATGAGCTCTGGCGTTTACTGACCTTTTATGGGTGGCAGCCTCAAGTTCAAAGATATCAAAATCCCACTGCTCCTCGTTTTCCATTGCCTCTGTTATCCGGGGGGGGATGTCATTGAGGGAGATTGGAGAGCTCAGGCTGCCAGCGACCTGATGAGTCTCTTTTGAGGAATACAGTTATTACTACATGTATTTATTAACAGTATATTAAGTAGTATATTTAACAGTGAGATTTACTGAATGACCATGCTTTCTCTTCTGCAGTAACACCCAGCAACTCTTGTTTCTATAAAGCTCAGTAATGCTACAGAAAAGTGCTTACAGATAAAAGAAAACCCCAAACACAAAAAAATGCTCGTAAAAAACAACATCTAATCACATTTCCCCCGTTTGTCAAATTTCTGCACGTTCTAGTATCCCAGTAGCTGCCAAATGAAAACTTACGTTTTGCTGACAGTATGTATTCGTTCCCTGATAATCTTCGTAAACCATCCTGTAAATAAAAGTTGTAAGTTAAATGCAGGGTATTGCACAAAAGGTCTAGGAGGTGGTGACTCCAAACAGTAGCACAACAACTTGAGAGAAGCCTGACTGCAACCTGTCCCAGTCACCAGAGCTGCCTCCCCCTTATTTGTCTGTCCTGTTAACACTGGCCTGTTTTACACACAGCTCGTAACAGATGAGAAACTGCAGGCTAGGGGATACAACACGGGCTCAGACAGGGGCAAACTCAAGTTTCTCAGGTGCAGGTGGAGGTCTGGAATGGCAGCCTCACCTCTGCCTTTGTCTGGGTGACACACACACAGGGTGTGGGTCTCTGTGTGCCACGAAGCGGGCGCGGTGTGTCCATGCCCTTCCCACCAACAAGCAAGGGTCGGCAGTGGGAGGGAGGGGATGGAGACATTCCCCTGCTCTCCTGCCCCGGTACTGGCAGATCCAGTCACCTCAGCAACACAAGAATCTCATGGCTGCAGAGAAAAAATTACTCTGAGGCTTCCTTTCTATCACACAGAAGGTGTGCTTGTTTATTCTTCAGCTCAGTGCCTCCTAGGCTTGATTCTGGCATGACGCCTGGATGTGAACACTGAGATGATGGATTAAAACTAACAGAATTATGTATTTAATATTTACTCTTTGTTTTATAATTCTAAATGCCATGGCCCAAATCCTGCTCGCTCTTTCGAGGTTACAGCTGTTAGCTCATGTTTAGCCCATGATGTAAAAAGAGAGTGTTTTAAAAAAATATTTCTGAATGCACCTTACTAAAAATGTTGTTCACACCAAGTATAGCAGAAGTGAATGTGGATCCTGTATCTGAACATGGAATATCTGCTCTTAAAAGAACTGTTAGATCTCATTTTTATTTTCACATTTGTAAGTAAATTAGTCTGGAGTTCTGTGATTTAAAAGGAAAGGGAGTACAACAGTGGCTGTTCAATAGAACTGCTATGACACAAATATTTAGGACACCAGATGCTGCCTATCCTTTAGAATCAAAGACTAGTTTTTTAAGAGTTGAAATAGCAGGTGTAGTTGTATCTGGCAAATCTATCTTTGAACTCCAAATGCCCTTCCCACTTGAGAGTTCAAATCCAATCATGTATTACTTGTTCCCTTCTCAGACATAACCTCTGAATACAAATGGAACAATATGATTCTGTTTTCTGCAGACCATTTGATGGGAAAATGTTTCTCTCTGACATCTTTAGAACTCATACCATGCCATATGCTCTGAAATGAATTTTCTCAGCTTTTCTTATCGCTCCATAAAAGAGCCTTAGGTTTATTTTAAGTAAGGATTTTATATTTTGCAATATTGTTATCTTCATGTTTGTGAACCAAACACAATGGGAGTACAAATGCATGAAAGAATCAACCATCCACAAAAAGGAGAAAACAGTCGAGTTTATGGACTCTTATGTATTCAGCAGGAGAAAAGATTCACTTTGAGACTAATGATTGTATGTACCAATATCCTTCCTGTATTTTTATAGTTAAGGTAACAATAAATTTTGTCTACTCAGTTAGCAAATTCAACTCAATAAGAACCATTTAGGTCTTCTCCTGGAATTCTTGGTATCTCACACATGTTTCTCCTGATTAGATATTTGCTGTGGTATTTTAAAAGGCAAAAATACACAGAAACAATTTGAAGATTCTGATAGATACTATGAAGGCATCATGATAGCACCAACATGAAATTTTAATAGCCCAGAGACATCTCTGAACAGCTCACGTCTTGTGAGCCTTTTTGCATCCAACACACTGTAAATTTATTTTCCTGATGCAGCCTTTCATGTGCAACCTCCAGACTAAGGAGAACACATATCCTCAAGGCACAGGTAACATTCATCTAAACTCAGCTCGTTACCACCAGGAGGGTCAGGCTCCAGGCTCTGAAGGTTTGGGTTCAGTTCTTGCTTTGCTGTGTGCCCTTTGTTCAACTCTGGGTACCGTGCTACAGGTACAAATATAATCCAAGAAACAGCAACAAAAATATGTATTTTGCATTCTTTTGAAAACACATTCTTTTGATAGAGTGAAAAGCCCCCCAAAACCATGTCATTCTAACCCTCATTAATAAATACAAGTATCTGGCTCTCTTTCTTTCTTCCTCTCCCATCCATACCTTACTCAAGTGAATCACATTGAAAAAAAAAAAAGAACTGTTTTTACTTTCCATTTCTAGCTAAACTAATGTTTTAACAGGGCTGGTCAATTTTCTTCCCATTTTCAGAGCTACATTACTCAAGTAGAGATGGGGGGCAAGTCCACAAAAAGAAGTGTGCAGTTTTTCCTGAAAATTTGGCATTGCAGAGGCAGAGCACACAACAAATGATAAAGATCAAGTAACTGGGAAAATCAGGCAGAGAACATTAATCAAGAGCTGCTTGTGGCAGTCAGTACTCACTGTCATTAACCCTCCAACAAGGTCACTTGTATGTGGATCCTCATCTTTCGTCCCCAGTTGTGGAGAGTACAATTCAGTGGTTCTTAGAATCTCCAAAGCCCGGTCTAAAGCTTCTGCGACTGGCATGGGACTGCTCTCTTGTGCAGCATTGATGATGTTTATTACCTAAGGTAGCATGAGACAGATTGTGAACTTAGAAGTGATTTTGAAAGAGCAGAGACACTCATTAATTACTATGGAAAACCCAGGAAAATAACAAGATCTAAAACTTTAATCCGCATGGGGGAAAATCAAAAGGAAAGGGATGTAACTGAAACACTGATGTTTGCTGCTGACTCTGGGGATAAGATCGTGGCCTTGAAGACAGCAATCTTATTAATGAGATTCCCCTCCAAGGCACAGCCTCAAAATGTCTCTGAATGGATTTAATGTAACTTTCTCCCATTTGCCTCGCTCAGTTTATCCAAGAGCTGATTTTTGGCAAATCCTTGAGCGGTTTGGGAAAGCAGTTGACAGCGCGTGAGAAAGAAGGAGGAACTCCAGCCCCTCCTTCTTACAAAGGATCCCGTGGTGGCTGACCCCACGGGTGGCACTCCACCAAGCAGGTTTGGGAGATCTCTGTTCAGAGCATCTGGCTTTTGGGAGCTACAGCAGCGGGCGGTGGAACAGGGGAGGGAGGAGCAGCAGGGGCTGTCCTGGAGCCTCGTGCCCTTACCTTGGTGATGGGCGCCTCGATAGTCATGGAGTGCACCCTGGCCATGGAGGAGCGGCGCCGCTGGGAGCTGCCTGTGGGCAAAACACAGCACAGTTTGCACAAGGAGGATCCACCCAGGAGCTCCTGAGGCCTTTTCTGCCCTGCTGTGCCTTCCAGAGGCACTCTACTGCAGAATGCACACTTGTGATGCTGGGGACACGCAAGTGCAAAGAGATGCTGGCTGAACCACTGATGGCCCTGATTAGAGATAAGTGGCTGTGACAGCCTGGCAAAATCATGGCTTTGCTTTTTGGTTTAAACTAATTAAAATATTCAGTTACAAACTCAGTTAGAAGACTATACAGATGTGTGTGTATAAACTGGCAGGCACAGGTAGGTAAGCACTGAATTTAGATTATTACAGGATGTATCTGCTCTTGCTGCCTGATGCAGTATGACAAGCCATAATGAGTCAGCTTCCAAGCTGAGGTAAATCACTGAAGCTCTTTTCAAGTGGGTACCTATGCCAAATAAAAACAGCAGAGGTTCTGGCCTATTATTCACTGGAAATTGAAAAACAAATGTTTTGTATCAGTTAGCAATTTTGGTTCTGCAGAGGAAAGGTCAAGATGAGATTTTGCTGGATATTGTGCTACCTATAAAATGCAGACACATCTCTGTTACTCATTGTGCTGAGCAGTTCTTAAGAAGAAGAGTCAGTGCTATTTTTGCTGTACTCTCAGTGCCACGGACACACTTCACTAGTGTAAGCTGCCTAGACTGTGACGAGGCATGATTTAACAAAAGCATGTAAATATCAGCAACAGCTTTGAGTATGGGAGTATCTGTCAAGTTAGGGGTGATCTAACAGAGCAAAATACAACACAGTGAAAGAAAACAAAATCAATTTTAAAAAAATCTTCATATCTTTATCAAGAGAAGAGGTAAGAAATGTAGTAATTTGTGTATTGGGTTTGCATGACAAGTCCAGCTCAGCCAGATGAGCTGTTTCACATACCATCACTCCCTCGGGATGTTGTGGATCTGACATCCAGGGATCCTTTCCTCATGTCTTTGTGTCTGCAAGTCTGAGTATCTGTGAAGAAAAGGATATTGCATATTGACACAAAGTTTTGCCTAAGATGTGTGTTAAGGGAGCTGAAGCTGAGAAAAACCTGGCAGCAGCTGAGTGACATTGGCCTCAATGCTTCAGCAGATGAGAGCTGATGGAAGTGCCTTTTAGAGCTCCTGCCCTATTCCACTGTCCCGAACCCAGTCAAGTTCTCAGGCAGAACATGCCTAAATGCCTATGCAGAAGGAAACAGCGTGGAGGGAAAAGCTCCTCCCTTGCTGCTGTGACACAGCTGCAGTTGTGAACACAGCTTGTGCAGCACACTGAGTCCACTCCGGTAACCACTGCCACCAAGAACTGGTGGGCCAAAGCAGAGCACGTGCCACCAAACGAGGCAGTGGATCCCAGGTTCCTCATGGACTCCAAGACTCAGGCTGTGCTAAGACTACAGCTAACAAGTACCTGCAGCATGGATGCCAGGGATGTCCTGACAGAAGTGCTGATACGTGGGACGAGGGTGAATGGAAGTGTTGGTCACCCTCGTTCCCACCCACACACAAATTCCCCACAGTGCAGCTCAAAGCAGTGCAGGCACAGGTGCCACGAGCTGCAGAGCAGCCACAGCACCACGATGACACCGTGGCATCCTCCCCACCTCTCATTCTGTCACAGGGATCCACCACCCACAGCTGACTTGTGGCACGGGATCCAGCAGTACCACCATGCCAACCTGGGGCTGCATTTCCAAAGGTGGCTTGCTTTATGTCAGCTCTAAAATAAGTGAGGTAGGTAGAGAGGGGGCTTGTGTTTACTTTCCTGCCTTTCGAGTCGGATTCCCAGCTTATTGCTAGGTAAACAGGACTGTTCTGTGAAACTCTGTTTTCAGTCAGGTCACTAACAGTGGCCTTTATTCTCTCCCCAGGTATGTTCTCCACGTGCTGGGACAGAAGAGACGTGTCCTACCTGTCTGAGATTCAGCCTGAATACATTCACATGTCTTCTCCACCTACAATTCAGCACGAGAAATCCAGTTAGTCAGAACTTTGCCACTATTTTGGAATACTTAGGGCTCAAACTGAAGTGAGCATAGCACTATTTTCACTTACCTTATTGTTGTCATTGCACAGTCTACTAATTGACACATAGTGTCTAATCTTTCTGTAGGCAAAAAACAGTGTGTTAATTCCCATCCAAACCTCAGCTCTAGCTCACTGCTGATACCTGAGCTGCTCCAAAGGCTCCATTTGGGGACCAAGTGGGAGCTGCATACAAATCTAGAGATGCCTGAATTTTGCCCGTGATCAAAGCACACAATGACCTCATCAAGTAACAACTTTGGCAACAGCCATGAAAGGAGCATGGAGAAGTGAGCACGGAGGGACAGGGAACAGGTGCCCAGTGAAACAGGACGTGGGTCCTGGTGGTACCTACACGATGCACAGAAAGACAGGAGGCTGCACTTGCAATTCAGGGAGAATTAGAAAGTCAGAGTCACAAGTGAGCACATCTGCATCTTTGGCTCCTTTTAGGGGAGATTTAGGAGAATTTCACTATCCCTGCACACAGCACGTAAAGCTGATTTTGCCCCAAGGAATTAAGCACAGAGGTCTGAGGCTCCCTTCCTTGCACAAGCTTCCATTATACTCAGTAGCAGGATAATCCAATATCTGCTGAAAGCAACTGAACTCTAAACTGAGCCTTCATTCAGACACAAATCACGGCTTTAGCTCTCATACTTACCCTCCCTGTCCAATGACAGGTAGTATCTTCACATTTTGTTGTATGCTATCTCCATTTTTCTTTTTCGCATAGTACATTCCTTGCCATTCCTGAAAAAATAATTCAAGTGGAAGGAAGTTCAGATAAAACACAAAGAGAAGCTGTAGCTTCACACCTTCTTTCACTGAAAGCTGTCCCTCCAGGGACCCAGGACAGGAAGGTCACTGCAAAGCTGTCACACAGCCCTCATCACCTTCCCTCCTGCATGGCTGGGATGTCTCACCACTGGTTAACATTAAATATATCTGTGACTAAAAGTGCTTTGATATCCCAGCACATTTACTTTCCATGCTGTCAGTTTACTATCAAAAAGCAGCAGAGATTTAATCTGGGTTTTTAAAAGCAGAAGAGAGCCCAGCAGAACAGCTCCTGGATTCTGCCTCCCCTCTAAAAGCACTCTGGTTTTAGGATTGCCTTTGTGTTTCCAGCCCTAGAATAGCTGTTGGTGGTCTTTTTTAACAGATGCATATTCTTAGCTGGGCCTTTACTAAACATCAAGTGATTAATGAATAATTGAATCCATCTTGCACATTCACTTAACACAAACTGCTCGGGCCAATTGCTGTATTTCAGTTGAGTTCAACAAACTTTAGATCGGGTTTTACATATGTGAAAATACCTTCACAAGGCACACAATACACATTTATTTATGTGAGACTGGCAGATTTCAGAGTCAAGGAGGGCAGAGAACAGGTATAGAGAAAATAGTTGTGCATTCACGTTGATGGAGCCAGCAAATAAAGACTCCACCCCACAGAGAACTGCATGGTGACAGGCTGTACAGAAAAATATATGGAAGGCTTTTCTGAGGATCTGTCAGAGAAGAGAACTGTGCATAACAAACTGTGTAGTGAGCAAAATGTCTTCTGTGAGCTGCTCGAGGAATACAAATGAAGATAAAGCAAGCGCCACAAAATTCAATGCTCTCATAATTAAAACTATGCATATCAATAGTTTCCTGACAACCAGGATGAGGCAGAGATGAGTAATTGATCTCTAACCCAGGTAATAAACCCAGGATGTGCACAAAGGGGTGAAGTCATAAGCTACAGATTGGATAATTCCCTCATTGAAAGCGCATCCTTTTCAAGGCAGGTTATTCACTAATGTGCTCTTCTTAGTCAACAGCTCGATTTTTCAACTTGTGAATTTCTAAAACCTGTGAAACTGCGGCAGGAAATGTGTGAGGGAAAAGGTCAGCGCAATTCTGAGAAACAGGAGGTCCAAGCCAAACTCCTGCTGGTAGGTAAAGTTCTCCCAGGGATGTCACTTAAATGTATTTTAAGAACACCATCTGCTCTCTCCCGGAGCCTCTGTCAGCAATCCAGCAGAGAAGAGCTATTCCCAAGATGTGCTGTCAGTCAAGCCCATGGCTGTGTCTGCACTGGAGCCCCACGAGTGACCAGTCCCTGCTGTGGGCAGTGCTGGGCTCCAACAAGAGCAAACACCACACGCAGCAAACCCCGGAGGGACTCCCCTTACAGAGAAAATCAATGCTGAGGTTTGAAACCCTGAGAAGAGGCCAAGGCACACATCTACCCACTGAGGACACAGTAGGATCACACAGGCACAGTGAGGAACCCCCTGATGCCTTAGGTTTTAATTTCTATATTTTTCAAATCCTATACTGCCTAGTGTGTAACTCTAAAGTTCCTTGGAGCTCGTGAGCTGCTCTCTCAGGCCAGACAGACACAACAAAGCCTCTCTGAGCTGTTCAAGGACACTCGGGCTGGCCTAGGCCCAAAGGTGTAAACTAGGACCATGAAAGAGGTGGAGAAATTGAAGAGAGCTGAAGTTTTAATTGGTGAATTTATGCTGATATGCAAATGGACCAAACCTATAACAGTGTCAAGAACTCGTGACTCTCTGTCCACCTTGGGGTCCATTTTATGGAAGCAGCCTCTGGCTCCCCAGGGTGTGCCTTGAAGGCCTTCAAATAAATACCTACCTTTTATTCCCTTACTCCTGTCTAGTCTCTGTTTCTGGAGAAGGCATCACAGCCAGTTCAGCCCTCCTTTCAGGCTCCTTGCAGCAGAGTCCAGCAAACTGCTTGCAGAACACGGAGCAGACCAAAATGTCTCATCACTGGTTAACATTAAATATATCTGTGACTAAAAGTGCTTTGATATCCCAGCACATTTACTTTCCATGCTGTCAGTTTACTATCAAAAAGCAGCAGAGATTTAATCTGGGTTTTTAAAAGCAGAAGAGAGCCCAGCAGAACAGCTCCTGGATTCTGCCTGAATCCCAAGGCTGAGTTAGGAAGGTGCTGCCACAGAGCTGTGTCACAGAGTGTGATTGCTCCCCCACCCCTCTGGAAAGTCCTTGCAAACAGCTCCCAAGGAGCCAGAGGAGCTGCATGTCCTGTCTGCTTGATCAGCAGCTGCTCATCTCACACCAGGGAAAGCAAAACCAAGAGCTCCGTGTCAAACTGCAGAGATTGGAGGCAGCAAGAATTCTGGTCAGAATTGCACATTTCATCTTAACGGATGCAATCTGAATTGTGAAACGGAAGAATGAAGAAAAGCACAACTTTTTTTTTAACTCCTCAAGTACGGATGGATGAACATTTCAGTAACACTGGCTTTGGGCAAGTTACAGCCAGCTGTAGTAACAAAAAATTAACTTCCAGAGATATGGTTTTTACCAAGAGAAACAACATCCTGACCCAAGAATTCCTATGTATCACACAATTACCAATTTTTGAGTAGAACACCTATAAAGTTGCTGAATATCCTGAACTTGCTCACAGCACTATGCCTGTCAGCACAAGAGGTGAAATGCTGCAAGAGTCCATCTTCCTAAATTCCATTTAAAGACAAGAGATAAATTTCACGCAGCTTAGGTTTTTCCAAAGATCAGAAAAACTCGCCTTCTATTATTTTTATTACTATGTTAGTATAGTACCACATTTGTTCAAAACAGAACAGTCAAACCTGCAGACAAGAGAATGTCACAGCAGCAGGGAGTTCCCTTCCTTTGATATGCTGTAACCCACAGTAGCCAAAATATGGCCTGTTGTAGTGTAGTCTTTTAAATTTAGTTTATAAAGAAATCACAAGCCTGAAAACTACACACAGACCGTGTCAGAATGACCCAGGTAACTCAGGCACCTCTGAAAATGCTGTAATATCTTGACACAAATGATCTCCAAACTTCAAGTGTTTCAAACACTGTTCCTCACAATTAACCTCTACTTGCAAATGCTTCCTGTAATAATTTAATTAGCAATTCATTTTTATTTTATATATAAGTGTAAGGTTGCATAGATTACATGTTATAAAATGTTCCAAGAGGAAACACAAAACACCTGCAAACAGAATATATCCACCTAAAACAGCTTAAGCTGTTCCAGACACACAGGTTTAGGCAGCCAGTATTTCATTAGCCCTCACTGTTGAAGTCACACAGTCAGGAGTAAAATTAGCACAAGGAAGGGGGTGAATTAGATTTAGGTTTCTATCATTCATAGAGTAAAATATATTTCTGTTACTAAGGAAATTTTTATCAGCCCACTGAAATATTTAAACATTTTCCACTCCATATCTTGAGAATGGATGGCGTGGATTTAAGGCCTGACACGTCTAACGTGTTTGAATTGGAACTTCAGAAATCCTCCCTCCTGACACCAGCTTTGTATTACACACCTGACTGTATTTATGGACTGACACCACTCCAGCCAGGCAGCAGAGGTGTGAAGCACCACAACCCAAATATTCTCTGTCACCGGGGTCTCTCCCAGCAGGCCGACACCCATGGAAGCGAGCGACACAATCTCCCCGAGATGCTCGTGGAGTCTGCACCCAGATTTTGCCTCTGGGTGCTGTGCCAGCCCCCTGACCTTCAGAGCATGACCCCCCACACCTTGTGTTGGTGCTTTTGCACCCCCGCGTGCCACGATTCACTCCGGCACCCCCTGCTCTGTGCCACTCGTGCTGCTTCCCACGGGGAATCCCAGTGCCCCAGCCATGGGCCATGGCACACCCCCAAACACACCCCGCTCCCAAATCTCTCCGTGCAGCCTCTGTGATCCCCTCCAAGGCACTTTGTCATGCTCGGTGGCATCAGAACCCAGCTCATCCTGGTGTAATGAACATTTCCAGTGGAAATCCACCAGGCAGCTCCCGCGCCATTAGGGAATCAGGCAGATTGGCAGGTGGCAGCTGACACTGCCTGTCGCTTTCAAGTGATGCTGCAAATGTCTCCTTGGTATTTTTACAGTCTGAACTTGCAAATCAGCTTCCACGTTTCGTGGTGAAATACTTCAATATGGTACTTTTCTCATTTACATAGCACCAGATAACATGTGCATCCATCTCATTTTTCATCAGTACTCCCACACCATTTGCTACAAACAGCATAAATTATAAAGAAATGCAGCAAGTCACTTATTTTTGTAAAGCAAGCACCTCTACCAAGCAAGAAAAGAGAAAGAAGGCCTTAAAAAAATGAACATTTTTAAACTTCCTGTTCTTGTTTTAAGTAAGTTGCAAATGCTACGTGTCTGTGAAGCTGCAAGTCACAATGTGTGGACCACAATAACCTCTGCAGGTAGCAAATAAAAGTGATACAATGCCATTACTCACCTTTCCTATCTTTATGCAGGAATTAATAGTATCTAGGAAATCAGCTTTTTTTTCATTTATAGGCACTTCTGTTAATTCCTTTTCTATTAGTTCACCTATTTGATAGCCCATCATTGTTTCAAAAGCAGGATTGACGTACTGTGAAATAAAAACAAACAAACACCCATTCAACAGTACACTTGAAGCACAACAGAATCCCTTTTTTGTTTGTTTGTCTAACCAGGAGATCTCTTTCCCAGCCTGAAATAAATGTCTGCATGTACTATTCCATGAGAGAGATGCTCACGTTTTTTATTTTGTGAAGCAAACCAGGAATTTCCCTGCTAGAATAGCTGTGCATGTCAGCAAAGAGAGGGAAATTGTGCAAACAGCTGAGTATCACATATCCACAGAGTTCAGACAGACAACATAAATTCCTGAAAAATGGGCTCTGTCAGTTCCCAAACCAATAAACCTCAAACCTACTTCAATGTTCCTAAAAATCAGACTGGATGGTGGGATGCCATGGAATATTAACCATATCTCCTGGCAAATCCATCACCTGATTCTGCTAAGGGCCAACCATTGCTGTTCCCCTGTGCAGGCAAAGCCCAGCCAGGCCGAGGGGAAGAAGTGGAATTTAATAAAGCAGTTTCTCCCTAAAGTGAATGTTGCCTCTCACTGCAGTTTTGGTGCAGAGAGACAAAATTGGTCTGAAAAAAACGTATCCAAAACGACTTCAGGATGTGCTCTGTTATTTTTGTAAAAGGGATGAAGGCACATCCTTCGATGAAGTTGCCATTGTCGAGATTTGGGTCAAGAAAGTACAATTTGTATGCATGTCTAATTCCCAGAGGCTTAGACACAAGCTCTTTACTGATAATAAAATCACTCCTCACTGCTTCATAACTCCTTTAAAAAGAGGATGTTTTTCAGAACTGCAAACCTAAGCACAATTTCTTTTCCCCATTTAAAAAAAATTTCTAAGAGAGGATTATATTGAGAAACAGTTGGCCCAAAAATTCTGATACATCAAACAGTATCAGATTTTACAGAAGAAAAAGTAAAGTTATTTAAATAGAACATCCATTAGATTTTAAAGAGCATCAAATTAAGATACAATATTTTTGGAAAAGAATGCATATAAGCCAGTGGCTGCATTCATTCTTGATACAGAGAAAGAATGAATAACAGAGGTAAAGAATCAAAACAAAAAACAAAACCAAGAGAGTAAATCCTTATTCATTCAGAAACAACAATCTCCCTTAAAATTTGTTTGATTTATGAAAGACACTTTAAATTCTCAGAAAATGCTGCTCTACAGCTAAACCCACTCCAATCTTTTAGAACCATTACGTTACATTAGATTCTTGTGCTGTAAGAAACAGTAAGTGTAACCATAGACAAAATAAAATTCAGAGCAATTTTCTGTACTTAGGAGTGGAACAAACCTGTATTACATGGTCTTCACTTGTGATCTCAATGGCTTCTTGACTTTTCTCTAATGCTGTAAATAATGAATTACATGCCCTAGAGAAAAAAGAAAAAGGCATCCAAAAATTTTTATCCACTTAATTCTTCTTATATATGATAATAAAGTATTACAGCTCCATACTGAATAACGGTGCAGTTTAACAATTAATATATTTTCCTCAGGGAACTGACATTCTATAATTAACGACTGCACATTAAAATAAATACACTATTAAGGATGTGGCTGAATTGGAACTTTTTTGCTGATAATGGTTTTGGTAAAATTACCTTAGTTTGAATTGTGCCTGCACCTGTCCAAATTCCAGCTGAATCAGCTCATTGTAACAGGCCATTCTACTAGAATTTTCTACATATCTCTGCAAATAAAAGGTCAGAAATATTTCATTAATACACATTCCTGTCTGCAAGGATTTGAAGCTCTGTTTTCTTTTGCTCACTAAAGAACCAAAAAAGGAGCAGATATGCCAAAAATTAACATGGTGGTACATGAGCAATGGGAGAAGATTATTTTTTGGTGCTAGCAGAACTTTTCAGGCTACTGCATTTTGAAAAGGTGACAGCTCCTCATGACAATGGGGTTCAACCAACCTGTTTATGCTCTGTGATTGTCAGCAGGATCAATGTATTTTTTAAAAATCTAATTTTAGCTTGCATGCTACTTATTTAAAATAACACTGAAAAAATTGTAGGGTCTCAAGTAATTAAAATTTGAAATTATTATGAGTTTCCAGTTGCTAACACCCCAAATTGTGTATATAGATGAAAGCAAAACCTCCTGTCAAATACACTTTTATTGACTTTGGGGCTTTTATAGCAATGATCTCAGTATCTTTCACTTTTTAAAAAAACATTTCGTATTTACCAGGTATGAGCCTGAATGTTAAATCCTTGTTCACACTAAACTGCCATGGACATGGACAGCTAGGAAAGGAGGATTGATTATCACAGGTAAGCCACCACAACCAAAGCTGCTAAACAAAATTTTCTATGCTTTGCCATTAGCCCCATCTCCAAGGCTCTGGTCCATAAATAATTCAGACCCTGTGCTGAATTACTTATGTGCCCACTGGAATGACTCTGTTCATATAAATGCCATTATCTCCAGGCTGCAGCATTTCCTGGTTTGGGGCCTTTCTGGAATGAAGCAGATGGGTGCAAATGGAATGTGATGGGACAGCAAAAATCTGGTGAGCACACAACCAAATTCTCTGAGCTGTGTTCTAAGTCAGGCCCGTTCCTGTTCCACTGTCAGCTGAAGGCAGTGAGGAGCCCACTCCACTGACACTGCTGAGCACCTTCTCTGCTCAGCTGGAACAGTTGCCAAGGACCAGATCCATTGGAATACTGCTCAGGTGCCTCCAAACAACAGCTAATGGCACTGACAGCGTCTGGAGCCTGTTTACAGATGGGAATTGGCATTTGACAGAAGAAATTTCCCACAGCACGCTCTGCTGTTCATTGCAAGCTGCTCTCTGGCTCTGCCACAGCCACCAATCAATTTTGTCAATGCCAGTTTTTCAAGGAAAGGATCACACATTTAATCCGAAATAAACGTGTGAAGCAGGAAAGTCTCAGACCCATTCCTGTGTTCCCAAGAGTGTCATGTTCAGAATTGGGACACAGAAGAATGGGCAGCACAGAAAAGATCTCCAGGTGGGATCACTGACACCAGTGGTGACTGACAGCCAAACTTCTGGAGAGTTTCCTGCAGGACAATTTGGGAATGTCAGAGCAAGCCCGCTGAGCACAGCACATACCCTTGTGAAGCCAGCCAAGATCAGGGGCAATATTGATGACTCTTCACGATCCGTGTGCCTTTGAAACGAGGAGGACAAGTCAGGGGTTATTTTTGTAATCAACTCAGACCAAATTTCACCATTTACTTGTACCCCAGATGTCACACCGAGGCTGGTACTGCTAGATCCTTGCAGGATCAAAGAATTAAACATATTTTTCGTATTTTTTATAAGCTTTCATCTTTGGCATGGATAAGCCAAAATGTTATTTTCCTTCATGCACGTAATGAGCTGCTTACATTAAAAACCCCCTAATGCTTCAAGGAAACCAAATAATGAGTTAGGTTGCTGGACTATTCCTACTTTTTCCATGCTGGATCCTTGTTGTTTATGTTGTCATTAGTCAGAAATGCACTTGAAAGTCTACACAGGCCAAAGCTTTAAGAAATTATTTCTTATCTGAACACACCAAATCTCAGACGGGCAACTCGAGGTGCCTGAATGAGGGTGGATTTTCCAGTCCTGCCTGCCCACTGCCTTCTAGTAAGTCACATGTGGGACGTTTTCCCAAATGAAGTATCTGAATAACCTGGCCATACTAACTAATAAAAACCACTTCAACATATGCAAATGTATGGCTGGAATCTGGAAGAAAGGCCATTATGTGAAGTTTTTCTCAATAAGCAGATTGAAGCTGGCCATGTTTAGCAGATGGCACAATAGCTTTTATTTACGTGTGAAGTTTTGGATCTTGAAATGTTTAATTAGGGTCTCCTTTTTTTGGTAGAGACAGTGGTATATTTTTAATGGGAAATTTCAACAGCTCAGAATTGGTTTTCAGAATTAATGTTTTCTGAGAAACAGCCATTCCCAAATTATAGTTTGAGGAAATTATCTTCCAGTTATTTCATTTCATTAAATATACTGGGGGTTTTTTGTTTGTTTGTTTTTAGTTTTACATTATTTTATGACATATTAGTAACATTTTCAAAGGAGGAGGAGGGCATATGTAGTTCTTTACTGAGTTGTCATAATCTCTTTTGCTTTTAAAACTTCTGTGGTCAGATGACACTTTGTACTGAGCAAATTGTTCTACAGCATTTTTCATGCTCAGCAGATCTCCAGTTTTTGCTGAGATTAATCACGAATTGAAAGGCAGATCAAGAAAGGTTCAAAACACAGATCTGTGAGACGATTTTGTACAGGATGTTGCAGAAGTTGTTTGAAATACACTCAGAAAGCCTGCAGTGATGGGGGGAGCGGGAGGAGGAACCCAAAACAAAACCCAAAGTGAGACTCCAGTAAAAAACAGAAATCAAAAAACCAATTTCTGTCCCAATCCTATGGCTAAGGATAGTAAAAACTGTGGTACAGCACATTATTATTAGCACAGTAAGAAGCTCTAATTCAAGTTTTTTAATGTACTGTTTACTCTTACAATTATAAGATTTACGGTTTTGATTGCATGTGAAAGTAAAGATATGAGTATTTACCTTTGTACTACACAAATAATGACTGTATTTTCTGAGGCTTTTGTTGTTCTGATAGACCTTTAAAAGAAAAGCAAACCATTTACATTTTTTTTAAGTTCACATTTCAGAAAACATGACTTCACAGCATCTTCACACAGCTATTTTCTTCAAATATCTCTTTTAAATCATTTAACAACAAACCAAAAGTCAAATCCCGAGCTCGCTGCTAAGAAAAGAGAATAAATTATACCTGAGACTCCATGAAAATAGATTAATCTACAACTCAAATACTCTCGGCGGGGGAATGGCAGAAAATATCCTCTCTGAAACAGCCTTTAATGGACTTGTTTAAAGTGCTTGGCCTCACTCATTTAAGGTGCATTTGACTGAATTCTGGGGCAGACTGGTAAAATTGGAACAAGGGGAACAGCGCTGCTACCTAGTCTTGGCCTGCCAAAGACCTTATCAATAAAGTCTTTGGACTTATCTAGATAAGGTCTAGATAAGCAGACCTTATCTACTTCCTCCAGTCCAGCAAGAGGAGCCTTTGCCCCAGCCCAGTCCCCCGGGGCACTCGCTGGCCCTGCCTCCCCACCCCACAGAATAATTCAGTCTGGACACGCTCCCAAGGGCGATTCCACTGCAGAGCCACTGGAGCAAGGCACTGCTGCCTGTCATGGCTCTGTGCAGAGATTCACAAAGAAAAACCCTTTTCTATGGCAGTTTCTAAAATCGTTTTTGGAATCTGTTTGCAATTCGTAATATCTTTTCAAATGTTGTAGATATGGAAACGTGCACACCAAACCCTGCCTGTTTGCACTAGGAGTCGTTCGACAGCAAGGGGCATTGCAAAATAATTAGAACATAAATGGAGTGAATGGATTAATTAAAGTGCTTGGTGGCACATGCTGTCTTTGCCATTTGATTTGGTGTGAAAACAAGGAATCAGGTATTTGGAAAAAAATAAACAAACAACCAAACAACAAAAGAAAAAAAAAAAAAAAACCCAACAGTTCGCTACAGCAACAAATTTGTATGCTGTGGCTCCAAGCCAGACTGAGCTTCAGAGACCCTAGCACACAACCCAAAATGCTGCTGCTATCAGATGTAAAACACTGAGGTAACATTGTCTGATGCTGCCAGGGCACATCTGTCCAAAACCAAAAAAATCAGTGATGGATAGAGTTCATAAAAAGTCATATAAAAGCAAAGAAACTTTGCTGATGTGTTAAGCATTAATTACACTGAAACAATGCTTACCTGCACAACGCTTCTGCATCAAAGTATCTGGAATGTCTATGGTCAATAATGATAATGTCGTGGTGCTTATCTAGAAAGCATTCGAGTGCAGACTGAGGTGTCCTGGCAATGTTCCATCGGAATCCAGCCTTGTCACACGCCCAGCGGAACCCATTGCTCTGGTCGTCTTCCTCAGCAAACACTAAAAGTACCTGAGGCAGAGACAGGCAGAGGGTCATCACCAACAAATCATACACTTACAGTAGATTCTGTGACTTTTCCCTCTTCCTAACATGTTTTTAAAAGCCACTTTTGAGGCTTAATCCATTGTTTTCAACAGAATTGCTTTCTGCAGACCACTGCTTTTTTGTAGTTGTCCGTATAGAGAGGTGTTCCCAGTGGGTGAAACAGTCTGCCAGAGCCTTGCATATCCACAGGGGAAGTTTTGGAACTGTCTCTCCTGTTGTTACCTACAAAAAGAGCTTAGGCAACCAGCTGAGACAAGATGCCTGTGTTTCAGGCAGTGTGCAGGAACCAACAGCGAGTCCACTTCACTTCACTGGAACTGTCTCACATGCAACCTTTTTCTGGGGTTTATTTTTCTTTCCAGGATCATATTCCAGAAAAGGTAAAACAAACAAACAAACAAAAGGCCATAGTTCATCTCGTGTGAATCAGAATTTAATGCTGCTTCAATGGCATGATGAAAGATGTGCTTTCCTTTCCATCCCATCCTAATTCCCCAGAGTCCTGGCTGCTGCCTGCTCTATGGGGTTTCTGGATATTCCAGACAGGCTGGTCAAAAGGAGCTCATGCCAGACTGAAATCATAAGCAGTACCTCTGTATATGGAGGCCCCGTGTGACTCCTACACAAAGCCTGCCATGGGATTTCTACCACAGGAGGAGATTATTGTAGCTGAAATCCAGAACTGGAGGTCAGACCTACGAGCCACTATTTGCTCTGCCCTAACCTGCCGTGTAATTGCCAGTAACTCATCTCTCTGAGCCTTTTCAAAATCAACACAATGCCTGTAGACTAAAAGTACGATAAGGCCCAATTCCTCTAAAATGTATCTCCAATTCCAGGGTTTAGTACAGTACAGAAGATGAACGAAGTCTGCTGAGGAAGACTCTCACTGATGTGACTGCGCTCTGCGTCAGGATGATGTTCTGCAGAAGAAAACTTCTCTTGCCTGAAAGAATGCAGCCTGCATTCAGTTCAGGTTCCTTTTATAGCAACCTGCAAAACTGTTTGCAAAAATATGTCATAGTTTGGGCTAAATTTAGTGAAGTTAATTGATAACACTCCTTAAGAGGGGAAGAGTGGGTTTCAGGAACAGCACAGAAAGCCAGCAGATCTGATTTGTATGATTGACTCTGGCAAAAAATGTGATGTTGCCTACTTTCCTCCCTCACACCTGCCAGCTATTATTACCAGGATAAATCAGTAGCATTTCAGAGTGGTCTACGACTGGACAAAAGTGATACAATCATTAATAGCAATACAGGGGGCAGAAATACTCAACAACTATTCTGATTTTACTTGGAGAACAGCTGAATGAGGATGTCCTAAGACCTGATTTTTGATGAAACTGCTGTTCTTACGATAGCTCAGGAAGACGTTGAACTGCAGTTCTTAAGACAGACATTTTCAAATTATTAGGTCCAGATTGCCTCTACTGAGGAATTTTGCAATTACTGACTGAGGGACATCTTGGATGATTAATGGTTCAGTATGCCTTGGGATATGGGAGAATTTCCAAAGGACATCCAAAGGAGTCATATATCTCCAAACCTCATGTCCATCCCAGGCAAAACGAGGGGAAAAATGACATTAACCCTTTGTTAATAAGGGGATAAAAGAGGATTAATTATTGTCAGTCAGTAATGAATAGCAAAAAAAGACAAATTTTGCCAAGCTCACTTCATATCTTTTGTAATGATATTGCAAGTTTGGTTGGCTTAGAATCAGTTTGATGAGATTTTGATTAAGAATTTGACTACCAGTGAAATACAAAATGAGGCACAAACTAAACTGATGACAAGGTAACTGGTAGCAGAAAGAACAGATAGCTCTATGAGCTGAGAGATGGTTGGAGAAAACAGGCAGGGATTTTAGGATACCACATAGAATGTCATGATAAAAATCTGTTACGTGCACATTATCTCTTGAGCACAATACTCCGTGAAGATCTCTACAATCTGAAAAATTCCAGTCATAAATTTTAAGCTAACACCTGTGATATTTCAAGACTTCAGTTTGAACTGCTAAGTTACCTGAAGTTGATCTTGATGAAGTCTCATAGGGCCAAACTGCACATCTGTTACTGGTGCCTGGAAGAAATAAGAAGGGAACTTATTAATGCATTATTCCTAAGGAAGAAGAAAAATTAGGTCTGTTATCTCTCTTATCTACCACTGTCTGGGGGATATACTGCTACCATTATGAGGCTGCTTCTTCATGAGAGTCTTATTCTGGTTTTTTTAAGTTTATATGCTGAGCTGCATTAACAGTTAGAAATAACAAGCTAGTCTTCAAGTCATTTTTTATTGTTATTTTAATGTAAACTAACAGATTAGTCATGAGAGTCTGGGAGACAGACTGTTATTTTTCTGTATCCTCTGTATCACTCCAGCTGTTCTGCAAAACATGGAAGTGTTTAAAACTTGCTTCTTTTAAAAAGCATTTTAAAGCTCCGGGAGAAATGCAAAAATACGTAACTCTTCTCTTAGAATTTCACATGTAACAGGTGCCCGAATTTCACATGTAACAGGTGCCCGGGGGTGCTACAGAAACACACCAATTTCGTTTCTCCAAGAGCATTTTGCTGCATTCCCTGCTGCCCACCCCACCCCTCCAGGGCAGGCTCCAGAACCCGGGATTTGCTGGGATGAAGCACACACTGAGCACGCAGCTTTGCTTCCAAAAACCCTGCAAAAATGCTGTCAGTGGCACGTGATTTTGGCACGTGTGGGTGGTTCCCACACTTGATCCTGTTCAAGGGACACGGTTCAGTTTAGGATGCAGGGTCTGAGCCAGGATCCTGCCCCATCACTTTGTGGGAAGGAGGGCAATGATCACAAGTGCTGTTTGTCACAACTGCTACTCTTTTATATGATTCATCATCAATCAAACTTCAACACAAATTACTCTTCAGTTGGTGTGAGACCACTTCTAAAGGAGTTAAACACATAAATACAGAGGGAGACTCTAATAGGGTTACATAGGTCCAGTTCTTTGGGAATTCCCACCAGGCAAGTGTCAGCACTTCCAGTGTGATTAAATATTCTTCACCTCTTGTCCCAGAAATAAAAACTAAAAAGCAGGAATAACAGTGTTCCCCATTCAAAATAGGAAACAAAGTCCAACCAATGGTCCTTGGAGTCACATAGACGCTTCAAAAGTAACTGGAATAAGAAACCAGAAGAAAATAATCTTTGGCAATTCAGTAAATGTAAGGCATCTCTGGACTGAAATGTTAAAAAAAAAAAAGAGGGGCTGTTGAGCACAAAGGTGGCATTTTTACATTGTTATTTTTCAAAATTAAAACCACACAGGAAGATCAGATTTATTGCTTTGCAGCCTATAATTTTCCCAATAAGTAGTTTTAAAGAATCATCAGCACATCCCACAGAAAAATCTTTTAGAATTGCATGCTCCACTCCTTCTATGACCTTAATGCTCCGTTGCTCAGCCCTAAGAGTATCTCATTTGTGATTTTATTTATTTATCAACCTGGAAGTCATCACTGCAACATTAAATAAGCAAGAAACAAGAGTCAAGGAAAAATGGCAACATGGCAATAGTGCCTACAAAAGTTTTGCAGGAACCAGTGCTTGCCTGTCTTGCTTAAGTGGGCCTGTAAGAGCTGATGCTAAAATGACATGGAGGGGTTTCAGATTTACTCAGTCACTCTAGTCAGATCGGCTTAGTTTAAACACTCTACAGTCCATTTTTTTTTTCTTTTTTGGCCTGATTTTGAGACCAAAAATCTCTCTTCAGTTGGAAAACTCAAGCTGCTTTACTCTCCCCTGTGGGACATCATCCAATTATTCAAAATCTGCACTACAAAACAGCAAAGACTTTTGCTGATAATGCACACAGCAGGAGGGAATCCTCTCTTTGCACCAGCGTTACTGGTTTGGCACTGACACCAGTAACCACTCGTGCTGGATCAGTACCATCAGCACAAGTGCCTGAAGGACATGGAGGGAGCCTGTCAATTGAGTAAAAGATGCCTTTTTACAGGCACTTCTCTGACCAGAACTGTATTTCAAATCAAACCTTGAAGTGTTGTTTGTACACTGCACCTGCCAGCGTAAAACAGCGAGGGCTCCGTGTCACTGGGCGATGGCCTGAGCTGGAGGGTTCAGATCCAGAGCTGAACTTCACTGGCGTCTGGGGGGATGCAAAACCCCATCTACCAGGCCAGGGCACCCTTGGACTATCAGCCTCAGCCCCAGGGGAATTTTAAATAATGAGATAAACACAGTATGGCCAGCTACTGCTTTTCAGATGCTTCTTTCTGGTAAGAAGTTTGTGAATGGTCATCGAAGTATTTAAAGTAGTGAGCCTGAAAAACATTTTTCTGCCAGAAATCTGTGGCTATTGCTGCACTGAAAGTACCTGTCTATGCACCATTTAAGGCTAAGTCACAAGAAGTAGCCAAATGAGATAACCTGTCTTGTTACACATTAACTCGCTGTCCTGAGTAGAATCAAAGCCTTGGTCTGCCTCTCAGCTGGAAAATTTTGGTGAACTCCAGTTAATTCTTAATCCTGTTGAAATCTGTTCAAATAACTTGATTAATCATTTAAACTTTTTTGTGACTGCAGGTAGCACTGAGAAGTAACATGCTGATTAAGTATTGTGTCACAAATCAAAGCTCCAGCAAGGATTAGCAGAAACTCTCAGCTGTGGCTGAACTAAATGAGCTTTAAAAATACCTCTAATGCTGCAAGCTTAGAACAAAACCAAACACAGCCAAAGCTCTCCTGTATAGTAACTGCACAAACACATCTTTATCCACTCACACCTTTTCCTGCTTCTTCCCTGGAATTTCTTTCCTAGTTGGAAAGCCCGAGTACCTTTTCAGATTGGCAGACACGACTCAGGCATGTGACAGCCTTCCAGGCAGGCACAGATTGGGAAGAGTGGCTGAGAAGACAGAGGTAGGACTAGTTGTGGGTTCCTGGAACTGAGTGTGATGGAGCTGGCTCTGCTGCCAAAGAGCTGCTGACGCAAAGTCCGTGTGTGACTGCAGCTCTTCAAAAGCACCCACAGCAACTCAGCCTTTACACTCCCTGACCCCTGAACTGCTGCTGGTAGCACCTATTTCCCCTCAAATCCACCTTTCTTATTTGAACACTGTATTTTCTGTCCTGTGGAGCTAGCTCCAAGGCGGGATTCATCCCAAGGTAGTGGCTTTAGCCAGAAGTGATTGGCAGCTGTCAGTGGGGAAGGTCATCCCCTGACTGCTGTGAGCAGCTCAGCACTCGCCAGAAATGATCTCTGCGTTGTAGCAGCTACACTGCAAACACTGAAATTTCTGATATAGTTCATGTTTCCAGTGCCCTGAGAAAAAGGAATGTTGGGTAAACAAAAACAAGTGAAATAAGCTTTAAAAGCACAGACCTACACAACTGAGACTGATCTGATTAAAGAACAACAAACTCGGTGTTGACCCGACATAACCTGGCGAAATACTTCTCTCTGTGAGTCATTCTTCATATTTTACCAGAACAGAATCTACAGGAATGGTCTGTTCATCACTGCCGGATTGTTTTTGTTTTCTTCCTACAGCTAGAAAAACTTGAACTTGCTCAATGAATAAATGCAGAAAGGAATGAAGGGTGGACATAAAGCCAGCTTGATTCACACGCTCCCTTTGGTGAAAAATTGCCTGGCTGGTTACAGGGACAGATCTGGAAGTGGAGTATCCTGGCTTTCTCCAAAATGTCTCTTACCCTTGGAGAGGAGAGCACGCCTCAAATTTTGGGCAGAATCAGCTCCCAAAAAATCCTTTGGCTATTACCTTCCACGCAGTGCTCCTGCTATGGAGGCACAAATGGGTTCCTTCTGGAGGCTGATTTTCTTCAGGCGTCTCTGCTGAAGCTTTTGTGGGATGTTTTAAAGCAGAGCCCTGTGCAGCCCTGCAGCACTGCCCACCCATGAGAGGGGCTGGTGGGGAGCAGGAACGCTCCCCTGGCACCCACAGGGCTCCATCCCTCCCTTTCTGCCACAGCAGGAGCTGTGCTGGTGACAGGAATGGCTCCTGCCCTGACCATTCCATGCACACTCCTGGCCTCCTGACTGTAGCCCTCCCTCCAGGGCAGCACTTCTGCTCCTCTGGCCTTTCCCAGGTGAGCACAGCTTCTCTCTCCTGCAGCTCACCTGAACAAAGAGGTGCCACGAAAATTGCTGAATGGATTGCAGATGGAAGCTGCTGCTGGAGGGGAATGTCTGCGTCCAGTGGGCAGCCAGTCAGAATCTCTGACTCACTGTGATATTTGACAAATAGCTGCAACGATCAGACAAACGACTTCATTGCTGGTCCTAGTGGAATACGGCCAGCAAAATTCATCATTTTCCTCAGATCGATGTTTTAAGGCACCACCAAAAAATTTTACCTGATTTTAAAATACGTATTTAAAATTTCTACATAGGCTAGGTGCATGATATGAATCTGCACGGGTTGACTCATCACAGTAAGATTCAACAGTCTTCATTATCAAGATATGCTGGAAGCCATAGGACTGTTAACATAAACTGAATTTCCATAATTCTAAGAAAAAAAAAGAGATTCATTTTACAAAGGAAAGAAAATCCTTTCCCTTAACCTACCATTTAAAGCATAGATTTATCACCCCAGAAAACAAAAGCTCAAATGAACTCATAGATTTATACCACACCTTAAACTTTTATTGATTCAGCTTCTATTTGCTACAGAAATTTGAATTCCTATACTTTCTCAGAAACCTCAGCCACACCCTCCTGGATGCTGAAGGCTGGGAAATAAACAATTCCCTACCAACTGGCATGACAAGGTGCAGGATCTTGTCCAGCCAGGTCACACCAGCAGGGTGCCTCCTTCTCAACAGAGAGGGGCTTTCTGACTCATTGTAGCCCTTCTGGGCAAGAAAAGCCTCCATGCTCAGGATCAGGTATTCAAAATTCACATTTCTCTTTGCTTATAATAACCTTTATCACTTTCTGAAGTACACGAATACTAATCCAATCCATGTTCCTTTACCTATTTCCTTCTCTGAGGAAATGCCCTTAAGTCGATGACCTAAGGCTCAGCTTTTTATTTTCCATGCACTTTCTGCTAGATACTGAACACCACTGATGGTGTCTTCCTTGCACACTTTGGCAGCACTCTTTTGTTACCAACTCAACATTGGTACAAGTAACATAAAACGCTGCCTGAGCAGATCTTCCTAACAGGCACAACTGTCCAGAGCATAAAACGAATTTTACAGGCCACGGTCTGAATTCCAACCTGGTTAGTAACAGAGAAATCCAGATCAATTCCATCAAATATGAGGAAAATATGCTGGATTTACTGCAGTGTAAATGAAATGGGAGTCTGGCTCTGTGCAGCTCCTTCTTTTGTTGTTTGGAGGCCACAACAGCTTGAATAAAGAATAAGAGAGAACAAAGTGTCCAAGGTTTCTGCCTTTGCTCAACAGATTCAAGGACAAAGGTAAACTTGGCCTTCAAAGACCCTGTGCTGTACAGAGTTAGTTTATTCTTTCCTGAAATACAAAGAAATTATCTCTGAAAGGCGATTAAAATTTACCAAAACTGCTCTTCAACCTAGATGAAACCTGTTAATTCCAGCCCTTGGTATTTTTTTTCCTATTTCTGCTTCATATAAGATGTAGACAAATGTCACAGACTCTGAACTCATAATGTGGCATTCTGACTCAGTGCTTTGATAAAATCTAGCATTTAGATTAATCTAAATCGTGTTCTCACTGATGCATCTCTCTCAACGAAACAATACAGATTTATATCTATGTCACGAGGCCCGCAGATCACCCGATGTTTTGTTCCAGTACAGTTTTCCCTTTATCTATTTCCCAGTTTAAATTGATTCCTAGAAGAATCACCTACAGTGCTGCCATGTAAAAATACAGCACACAGTAAGTGACGGGGTAACACACCCTCTGTTTTCCTAATCTGTTTCTCAACTTTCAGTACATGTTTTTGAACCAGCTGTACATAAATGAGCTCTTGAGAGCCAAACTCTGGCCTCCGATTCACATCATTAGCAACACACAATTTTGACAGCTTGCAGTTTTTGTGAGAAGAAAAGCTTTATTGAGTGTAATGAGTCGCCAGAGCTCTCACGTCAGGCTGCTGGCCCTTCTCCCTGGGTAACCAGCCACGGGACTCACTTTCTTATTCCCAGTGAACGGACAGCACCTTTCCTGCTCCAAAATCCAGCCCCTCTTCCAGTACTCAGCCTGGGGGAAGTTTTTGTGTTAACCCAGGTCCTGAGGAAGATTCCCAGGAAATTTACACCCTGGTGGGGCTGGGACTGCTTTACGGGAGTGCTGGCACACAGCGCTGAACACAAAGCCAGGCCTCTCCCAGGCACAGCTGGGTTTTGGCTGTACCTTCAGCTTGCCACACATGCCAACCACTATTATTCATGTTTGTTTGTTTGTTTGTGTTTTGGGCCTGGTTCCTCAGTGCAATAAGTGAAACCAAGTTAGAACAGGACAGCAGCAATGCTGTTGGGAAATCACACGTGCTGCCTCCTTGCACACTTCCGACCTCACCAAGCACTCCCACTTTCTACTGTTTATAAGTTCTCCCCTTATTCTTTACGGGAAACTTTGGTTATCAAACTGCAAGCGCAGCACATGCAAAAGTGAATCATTCTGTTTGGCTGGGAATAATTAACGGTGCTGTCCCCAAGTGACTCGTGTTACCACCCCACTGTGGTGAGGCCTGGATGGCCTCTGGCCCAGGCGAGTGGCCCACTGTGGCCACGCTGTACAGGGACAGCAGAAAAGCCAGCCAGCAGCCCCTGCCACTGGTAAAGCTCTGAACTTTTACACAGAACATGCTGACAAACTGGGGGAGTTTTTTTAGCTCCTGATACGGTATTAAAGCGATAAAATAAATGGCATTATCACTTAGCGCGTCTATGGAGCAGTTGCACAGATCTCCAAACTTGAAGAGGGAGGCTGCTGGTTTAGTTCTGACATTCAGAGGAGCTGAGGCAGCAAGGGAGAGAGACAGCCCCAGCCCTCCTGGTGCTGAGCCCTGGCACCCCTGGGCAGGGCATCCAGTGGCCCTGCTTGCTGGCCAACCTACGGCAGCAGGCACTGGTAATACTGGGAATTATCAACCATTAGGCTGATACCTGGGGAACACCCACTTATTTCTGAAATTCAAAATTATGCTGGTGACAATTCGAACAAGCTGTATCACATCTTGGCAATCACAGCAGTGCTGTAGGTTCCTAAGCTAAGCAGATAAAACTCCACCAAAGCAACTGCAAATCTCACACTACATACTTACACAAGAGTCCTCACTCTGAATGAATCACGCAGCAAAAAAAGG
The DNA here is from genome assembly GCA_013397175.1 of Platysteira castanea. NCBI lineage: Eukaryota > Metazoa > Chordata > Aves > Passeriformes > Platysteira > Platysteira castanea. The sequence goes on from VYXC01007095.1 coordinate 4,695,110, forward strand.
ATGGAATACATCAGCCAAGTCAGAAAAAGAGAGCCATTTACTCATTAATCCACACTGACTTTTCTGTCCAATGAGAATAAAGTCGAACAGAAACCAGTCCTCATACCAAAAACCATTCAAATCCTGCAAGTTGTATTTGCTGCAGCATCTACATGATTCAAAGACCCCTTTTAGACCTGCACGTTATGCACAAGTACACTGGGCTTGAAATTTCACCTATTTGTCTCTTCAGAAGAAGAAAAAAAAAGTGAATTATACATTCCACAACAACAAATGTGAATAACCTTAACGTTGGTCTGTGCCTCGTGGTTGTAATTTTGCCAAATGCTGCTCTGACCAACCAGCACAGAATTTCAAGTGCCCTAAGTCTTCACAATCTTAAGATTTGAGATGGCTCACTGGGGTCTTCATTAAGTCTTTCTGACTGAAAGTGCTGGCAAGAACTTCTCCATTCAGGCCAAATATGCACAGAACTTTGTCTGGAGGCTGTGAGGTCTCCCCATATTGAATTCCTGGGCTGCTCACTAAACTATAGTCAAACATTTCTGTGTGGTGAGGGCATGCTGTGGAGCATCTGTAGTTATATCCTGCACCAAGAGAAAAACAGCAGCTTAAACCATCTGGCCTGTACTTTAGGAGAATTTTTAAAACCCTATAATAATGGTTTGCTATACATAGGTTGCAGAAATGGATGCCTTTATCAATGCAAAAAAAAAAAAAAAAAGTAGTATGAACATTTTCAGCTGTTCAAACAGGAACAGAATGGGCAACATGCAGAAGCTGAATTGCTTCAGATGAAGAAAAAAAATCCTGAAGGCACTAGCACCTACTTCCATGTTTTATTTGTTTCTGACAAAATTCAAGGGTCTGATAGAATACCCTGCACCTCAGAGCAAATGTCCTGCAGAGTCAGGCATCCCTGGCAGCCCAGGGTTAGGTGCAATAAGGGCTGTGATTGCCCCTGGGAGATGGCACCTCCTGGGCAGCTGAACAGCACATCTGGGTGGATATTGCAACTTGCTGGGTTTCAGGAGCTCTTCCCTTGGACTCCACCAACTCTGAGACCGCTCTGCTCTCCCCTCTGCAATCAGCACCAGCCACGCTCCACCTCACAAAATGCTTTAAAGGCAGCCACATAAAAACAATGTGCTCAGCAACTCCCAGAAGGCTGAGAGACTTGTTTCCTCCCCTCTTTTCCCCTCAGCTGACACAAGTCTGGTTATTCCAGGGGCTGGAGGAGCTGTAACCGAGCTCTGGGGACCAACTCCCTCCTCGTGTGCCGGCAGGGCTATGGAAGTTTCAGTGTGCTATCCTCTCTCATCTGCTGGCAGCAGTGACTTTTACCCAGAGGCAAAGGCTAGCCAAGTCCACAGAGAAGAAATTGGTCTGTAAGTCTTGCGGGTCATCAGCCAAGACGTGTTCAAAATCAGAGCATTAAATATATCGGGGTTCACATAACTCCAAACAAATAAATGCAGCCTTTGGCTTTATCAGCACCTTTTTCTAACGGGAAGGGAACTTCTCACTCATCTGCTGTCGCCTCAGGTGTGTTAATTTTGCAGGCAGGCTGTGGCTGACTTTCCATCCCCCCCACTTGAGCAGACACTTTAGTACAAATACGACATTCTTCTGGCCCTGAGGGAAATTCTTCCTGCCTGCATTTACACAGTTGAGCTGCACGGCACTCTGGGAGACTTAAACATGGCACAGTAGTTGTATTGTTTAACCTTATTAAAACTGCTTGCTCTCTTGTGATTCTGCAAGGTCCTGAAGTATAGCAGTAAGTGCTAATCTGTTTCCTATCTATCAGCTAGTTCTCTTTTTTCTGGTGGATACCACTTGCTAGTTTTATTTTAGAGATGATTACAGATGCATGAGAATACAACAGAACTCCATTATCAGTTTTCGTTTTTTTCCTTATGAATATGAATTTCAGCGACAGTTTTCTGTGAACCATCTGGATTTGAACAGACTCATCTGACTAAAAGGAAGTTCCAGTCTACCAGGAAGTTTTCCAGCTACTTTATGCCAGACAAACTTTTCATGGCTTGATCTACCAACACTGCAATCGTCACAAGCAGACCAAGCAAAGCAAGAGAGTACAGCCCAAAAATAGCATAATTCAGTCAGTGGATCTGCTAGGCTTCCTAGATCTCTGCTTTGTCCTAAACATCCATTTGTTAAGGAATAAACTGGCTTTTTCATTGTCACTAGTAACACATCTTTTGTACTGACACAGTTCAGGCTCTACTGACCATAGTAATATTTTTTTACCATCTGTTATCTTCATCTTACAAATTTCCAGCCTCTGTGTAGAGTGTGCATCCTGGATCCTCCAAGACTGGATGGTGACATGTGGAGCTGCCTCCTTCTCCTCCTCCTTCCTGCTCTCCCACACACACCTCCACACAGCTCACTCAGGTGTCTGTGAACCTGCTGGACACCACGAGAATCCTTTGGGGTCCAAGAGGTGTGCTCTGCCCACCTTCAGGGTGCACAAACTCCCTCGTGCTCTACCCAGTACCCTGCCTGGGAACTGCTCTGAGCAAAGGTGCTGTCTCTGAGGTGGGATTTTGCAGGTAGAATAAATGCAAAGTCAGTGGGACAGCAGCCAGTGCAGCGAAGGAGAAATGTTCAGTACTGATCATAAACATCACTGCATTTTTGTGTATTGAATACATGTCTCTCAGCCTGAGCGGAACTGTCAACTGATACTTGAGAAAACCAAGAGGAGTTCTTGGCAGTCAAACCCTTTCTAAACAGGGAACTTTGTCTCCAACAAACATCGACTCGAGACTGTAGGCATATTCAAGATGTCTTTTTAAAAACTTGAGGAAATTCACAGTAGTACATTCTTTTATTTCCACTCTGAAGTTTAGCATTAATTTTGCTTGTTCACAGCTACAACCAATCCATCAGACTAACTTCAGGTTTTATGATAAGGAGGAAAACAGACAAAAAGATTTAAGAGTCCTGGGGATCCCTTTCTTTGGACCACTAGGAACTCCACTGGCTGAGGGGACGAGTGACTGGCTTCCTCTACTACAGATGCCTCTTCATTCCTGAGGACCTACAGGGTAGTTTGAAACCTGACACTGGTTTTCTGCTTGACTCTGGTTCAGTACCACACAGTGCTTCTGCCAGCCCACAGGGCTCGTTAAATATCACACGCCTGGGATGGGATCACGGGGTTTTTTCCCTAAGTAAAGCAGAACCTTTTTACAGTTATGCTGATCCCCCTAAGACTCTGCATGTCTTTAATAAAGTGGGATTTTCATTATAATCAGAACTGCAATTAAGTAGAATTTATTGCAACAAAGCAGTTTTTCATTCTAGTTTTCTTGTAGACATAATTTCACTCTATCTGGATTTGTGGTAGGCACACTCCATTTTATTTCATTTAAATGAAAAAATCTGTGTAATTATACTATTATCTTCGATACAAAGCAATCTCTGCATCTTCTGCCTACGAGTAGCATTTCCTTTACAAAAGAACTGCTGGATATGCCAAAGAAGATGCTGCTAGTATAAAATAAATTATTATTTTATACCAGCAGCATGATTTTCTCCCTCAAAACGCACAAGCAATCAATATGTTACCAACTCCTGGTAAAGTTTTGCAGGATTAAAGCTGTGGCAGCTGAGGCCTCAGCAGAGGAGCCTCCCACAAGGCAGCTCTTTAATAAAGAGCCCATCATCAAGGAAGCCCATAAAGCACTCTGACATTGTAGTCCTTAACTGGGAAACAAATCCAGCTGGGTATCAAATAGCCACTTAAGATGCAATCCTGCCCTGTTGCCCAAATATACTCCCTCAAGGTACCATGTTTGCATCTCTCAAATAAAGCACACAGGCCATAATTATCCAGATAATAATCTATAGATGTTGAATAGCCTCCTATAAATTATTTAACCTTGAGATTTCCAGGAAAGAGAAACATCATCTGGAGATACTCGCATCAAATACCTTTAAAAGTTGCATGGCGTCAGTGAAGCTTTGTCACAGAGGGCTGCTGCAGTTACAAAGTTTGAAAGATTTGGAAAGATCTGTAACGTGAGGGGAGGTAAGAAGAGAAGATGCAAAAACACTGAATAAATCTTTACTGTAAACACACGTTCACCTGCAAACTGCATAACATAAACGCTGTATAAACCATGAGCACTTATAAACCATGAGCCAGCAGTGGCTAAAAGGTGCATTTGGTTGAGAAGATGTGGACTTTTCATGTGTTATTTGAACAGACATCATAGAACAGTGCTTGTCTTCCCTATAATGGGAGTGTCTGTTGTCCTCTTTTTTGCTAAGCCTTCTGTTTTAGCCTTGAAGTCAGAGACTTTCACACACTTTCATGTACATAATGGCCAATGTTTATTTAACCGTCTTTTCTGTTTTTCATTCCTTTTGTGATAAGAGAAAGTTTGATGAGCATCCTTTTTCTCCAGTGGGATTGAGGAGGAAGTGCCATGTCCTCCAATCCCTTGTGGAGTTGAAAACCCTATAAAGTATAAGAAATGCAAATAAAGCTTCTCCTTTTCCCCCTTTCTGATGAACCTAGCAGGTGTGAGAGTGTCCTTTATTGTGCCTCTACCAGCACAGGTGTCAGAAAATTTTTTCTCAGCAGCTTTATCAGACTCCTCAGGTTACCAGCCCTCAGACCCTCGAGTGGGCCCTTCCACAGGGGATGTCTGAACACCAGCACCACGCGCTGCCTCTGAAATGAGCAGGTTTTCTGCTCCTCCTGGAAAGGACTGCAAAATTTGAGCAGAGTCAAACCAAGATCAAGAGCAGCAAAAACTTCTCAAGTATCAGGATCACCAGGTGCCTGCCACCTTCTGCACAATTTTATTGACACCTAAAATTATCTGGCCCATCTAAAATGGTTGGGTGTTGCAACTGAGAGTGGCACAAATGTTTTAGAGCAGGAAGCAGTGCTGGAGCTGTGCACAGGCAGCTACAGAGCTTCATACAGCACCTTTGAGTCAGGCAGCAACATCCTCATTCCACTTGGACAGCAATGAGGAACTAAAAGAAGGAGCAATAGGAAAGAAAGAGGCTCCACTTACTCATTATGGAACTAAACAGTGTCCCTCTATGCAAAACCCCCATGATAAGCTGCAAGGAAAACTGGCCTCCATCCAAAATCAATCTCCCTCGAGATCCAAATTCTGGCATCAAACGAGCCTGTTTAATCCGTTCTGCAGCTCTCCAGAACGTGTATCTCACCCTGCTGGCTTTCCTAAGGAAAGGATGCAGCGGGCCTGGGCCCTCTGTTGACAGCGTGAAAGCTTCATGCCAAAGAACAAACAAGAGAAAATAGACATTAAAGTCCTGTCTGGCGACACCATTAATAAGTTCACAGTCACCATTTCCTTCTTCCTCCCCTGCACCAAGTGTTTCTTCCCAGACAGTGATCCAGACTGCTGATAGCTCTGGCTGGGAGCTTTTACCAGAAATTTTAGCAGGAAATGTTAATTTGCAAGCCTCAGTGTCCTCCCTTGGGGAGGATGGACGCTGTCTCTGCATGACCAAACTGTGGGGACTCAGAGCTCCTCAGAGCTGCCTGCAACAGGCAGAAGAGAAACTCCTCTGTATCTCCAGCAAAGCTGAGTAAAAAACCAACTGTACTCATTTATTTTCTTTTGCCTTTCCCCCCAAGCGACGAAATACTAGGAAGAACGTCCAAAGCAAACAGAAAGATTCTATTAATGAAAATATGCAATTTACTGTAGTTTCATGGCCTGACTCTGAGCTCAGCCAGACTTCTAGGACACAAAACTTAGCTGGAAATTCATAGAACTGGAATAAAGAAAAACTATTGCTTAACGTAAAAATTATACTGCATTTCTATAAACCAGTTTAATGGGAAAGACAGCCTGTGTGGATCAGTAAATTTAAGGCATTGCAAATAAATCAGGTATCAAAGATAAATAGTTTTTTAGTATAAAGTCTAATGTCTCACATGAGCAACAGAAAGGAAAAACCAGACTTTATCAACACTTTATCACTTTATCAACAGTTCCAATAAAGCTACAGTAAAACTATAGGTCACTTTGAGAATTAAAAAATAAAAGTAAACCTATAAACTCCCTGAAGAATGATGTAGATCTGACTCTTTAAAAGTTTATTATTCAAATATATCACCTGATGTCTTTTTCTTCCTCTAGGAACTTTGAGCATAAGGCTGTAATTACTTACTACAGATGCAGGAGAGAACAGTGTCTTTGATTATGGAAGCTTTTTTCAATCCTGGGAAGTTTCATTTGACTTGTTTTATGTGTTTGCATGTTCCTTTAAGCCAGGACAAATGTTCTTACCGCATTCATATTTGTGTGGTTAGCAGCTTTTTCTGCATCCCTTTTGTCCTCATCCTCTAAAGACAAAACAAATGGTGTGCTGCTCAGTGTTGAACTTTATAATTTCAGTAATGGGTTGCAGCAGGAATATATTTTGACTAACTCTGTAAGTCTAAGCACCTACCATGGAACACCACAGTTCTAATTGTTTTCTTCACGGCTTAATTTGAACCAATAAGTCTGGGTGACTTCAGAATATCCTATGAGACACATAATTTAATCCAGTCGTATCCTGTAACCTAATTTTGTTGAGAACCTTCAAATATATTCCAGCGAAAAGCTCCCTCATGTGAAACAGCAGGAACACATTAGAGGTGGCATCAAACCACTACTCCATTAGACATAAATTACTCACAGTATGTTCCCCACCAAAACAGAGTAACAAAATTTGCAGGCCACAGTACGAGGCTGTACCCAGAAATACTTTCCAGATGAAGCAAGCCAGATTTGCAGTGGTTTTGTGACACAACTGACAATTTCCTGCGGGTGGAAGAGGTTATCTGGTGCACTCACTGCACGGATTCCGTGCCCTTGTACATCTCCTCTTCTGAGTTCCACACAAGGAAAGCTAAAAAGGGCACTTGTACAAACCAAGGTCCATTGTGATTCTGGGTGTCCTTCCCTCTCTGCTCAGCTGGCCCTGAGTGCTGAGTAATTGATCACCTGGGAGTTCCTTTGCCAGACAAATCCAACAAATCCAACAAGTCTCCTCCCAACCAACTGCGGGTGGTGTTCCAGCCTCGTGTCCTTCTTCATTCTTAAATAACACAGCCCTGCCATTGCTACCCACATCCCCTTTGGGAAGGAAGTGAAGCAGGGCTTGTTTGTACCATAAATTAATACTACTCACAACATCTAAGACTAATTTAAATTTTTTACAAGAGAAACATGGCCATGTTGGGAAAAATATTTTTCTGATGCTGTAAATATGAAGCCATGGGTGTCACAACTCACACTGCACATACTGCATTTCTACTTCAGACCAAGTTTCAAGACAGAATTTTACAGTGTTTATGACGATTTAATAGCTTAACTGATGATTCTGCTTTGCAATTCTGCTCTGTATTTTTAGCCCATTCTGTTTCTTTCTAATCCGCATGGCACACAGGGCATATAGAATTACCAGAACTACCACAGGACTGCCTTGATGTTTTTTCTAGAGTAAGAATAATCTCTTGGCTCTGCCAGTCAAGGAAAAACACTTCTTCCCCAATGTTTGACTTTGAGAATTAAGCTACAGCCTTTGCAAGCAGCACTATGCAAATCAGTGCTTCCCACATAAGAAGCTTTTCACAGAGCAGCAGGAAACACCTTATGAGAAGTATAGACCTATTTTTTGCAGTACATGATAGCATACTTTCTTTCTGAAGTATTCCATTATTTCCAGCATTTCTGTCATACAAGTTTATTTTTATTTTCTTTTAAATCTAGTTACTACTGTTCTGTCATTGCAGTGCCAGCTGTTTTCTCAACACAACCTTCCCCATCTCATCTGGAACTCTCTCAGTTTCGTATTGTTGAACAACTTGTGTCCCTTTGACTGCAAGCCACTGGCAATGGTGAGCATTCATTTCACTCTCTGTTCTGTCATCCAACACAAGCCTGAACAACTGGAGCCCTGAGCTGATCATAACTCCGGGAGTTAGAGGCAAACATCTGGAATTTATTTGTTAGAAACAAAATGAATGACAGCTTTTCAGGAGTTTTATCTTGCACCTGTACTTACAAATCTCCATGAGGGACAGTTATGAATAAATTGAACCAGGAGCAGAAGGCAGAGGGCTCAGAATTTGAGCCCTTTGGCTCAGTCCCTGTCAAGGGCCCCAGGAAGAAGGTTGGTATTAGGATGCCCTGGAGAAAAACTTTGTTGAGGTCTCCTCTTCCACTGCAGGATAAGGAATAGGCTGTGTTAGGCTTGCTGGCAGTGCCCACGTGCAGACAGCTCTGCAGAGGGGACGGGGGCACAGCTCCCCTGGTGCCCTCTCCCCAGGGATGCAGAGGTCGGTCCAGCCTTACAGTCCACACAAGCAACTGGGAGCTTTGCCCAGCTTTGCCACGGAGGAAATGTAACCCTGAAGGTTATTTTTGTTGGCTGTAACACCATTAGTGGTTCAAACTTCAGCTGAAGCTGTGAAGGGGAACGAAAAAGAGCACAGGAGAAGTTTAAGGGGACAGCTCTGCAAGCAGAATAGTGATGGGGGCGGGGGGCAGAGGTCAAAAGAATCAAACACCACCACTGTTATCTGATGGGAAGGCACAAAGATACAGGATGAACCTCCGAAAACATGGAGAGGAGGGAACAGGGACTACACAGAGAGGAAGAAGGGCAAGGGAGAAACAAAGAGATAGAAGCCCCTGCCAATTGTTTGGATGAAGTGTTACCTTTGCCTAGGCACTGAACTCATTGTCTGCAGCCGTCTCCTTTCCTGCTTCTTTCCTGAGCCTCCCTCAGCACAGACAGAGCTTGTTCCAAATCGGAAGGTGACTGATGTGGGTCCTGCACTATGGGCAGGTCTGTACCAGGGGCTAGATCAACTTCTTCATTTTCACTTGTGCAGAGTGCAAGGTTTGCACTGCAAGCGTTTCACTGAAGCGCAAGTCGACCACACCTTATCCAACCTGGCAGGCTGACTTGGAAAATGTTCCTGTTCAGGCATTAGTAGGATTTTATTGAGACGAGCCCATCCAAAATGCAAGCACACACCTGGAGATGTAAGGCAGATTCACACAGGTACCCAGGGCTGGGTACTGCATCCAGTCCATTTCTCCATCTACTGCCTACAGGCTCCATTAGGGATGCAGGATGCTGCAAGAACAGGAACTTGGTATTGCAAGGGAACCCTCTCATATTCCTTTCTGATTATAACTGAAGATACTCTGAGGCAAAGAGCATTTTCGTCTCTGCAGAAATCCAGGCATGAAGACGTCAGAAATGATGACAAGAACTCAGCATTTCAAAGAGGTGACAGCCCACATGCTCCACACTCAGTGCTTCACACACTCAGACTATTTCCAGTTACTGCAAGCACCAGTGAGACACTGCAACAAAACTGAATTTAGGAGAGAAAGGCAGTAGGAAAAATGTTCTGGCTGCACCTTAATAAAAACCTTTAAAAATAAAGACAAACTCAATTCCCCCAGTGGTGGGACAGTTCCTACAATCCACTGCAGCATACCCTGTATTTCTGTCTGCCATCAGATACTCCTGGATTTTTCAGTGCTCTGCAAGTTAATTCCAAATGTTCTATGATGTGGGACTTTTCTTTGTCTGGTGTCTGGTGGAGGGGTTTTAAATTTTTTTTTTTGGGGGGAGGGTTGTTTTATTTTAATAAAGGACCTTAGGAGAATCCTTATGAGAATTGTTTTCATGAAGTGATCAAATAAATGCTCTTTGCCAAGCGTACAAGCTCTTTGGAAAAGGAAAAATTGGATTCAGGGACAGAGCAACACTAAGCTGTGGGGAACCACTTGGAGCACAACAGACCCAGAGAGGAGAGGGGAGCACAAGGCTCGGGTACCACGAAGCACACAGCACAAAGCACAGTGTTCCTACAAAGGTCAGGTGGGTTTTTAACAACAGGAGCTTCCTCTTGCTATGGATGACAGGAGGCCAATATGACAATCTTGGTGCTACCAATGAAAGCGCCCCAAGCTTTGTCTGGAAGAGCTGTTGACCTCTTTGATAAGAGAGTTGATAAGCAGAGGCCTGCTCTGCTTATTGCTGGTGCTTGTCTGAATGGAAGTTAATGACCCTGTGGCACTGGCCAGAACACAGGCAAACCAAAAACCTAAGGGGATCAGCCTGCTGGCAGAGCTTCAGCACTCCTGAGCTCAGCACCAGGCTGCTGCTCTGGCAGCACAGGAGATATTGAGGAACACGTTGCTGGCAGCTCCTCTGCCTGCAGAGCTGCAGCAGCAGCAGCAGAATGCTGTGAATACCTGTGAATATTCCTGTGAGGTGTTTTCACACACACACATCACACAGCACCATATTATAACCTATTTCAGGCTGCTTCAGGAAGCTGCTAACATAAACTCATGGGGAAAAAAACCCCCAAAGCCATTAAAAAACCCCCGCAGCCTCAAACAAGTATTTTATCACTGCTCAATGTTTGAACTGTCAGCTTCATCCCCCTGGCAAGGAGGCAGCTCTAGTTCACAAGTGAACACCTACTTTATTTATTTAGCTCTGCTGCATTTAACCTTACATCCTGTCTGCTGGGTGCATCCGGCTCCACGGATCTCCACGCAGCAAAGCCTCAGCACAAGGTGGGGGAGCTGCTCTCCACAAGCCAAAAAACAGGAAATTTGATGACATTGTTCAGTGAGCAGACGTCAGCAGAGAGTGATACAAAAGAGTAAACAACTTCCTAGCAGCAGCAGACAAACGGGCCGGAACTACAGGAATCCTGTGATGTCTGGTGTGTTTTGCATGAAAATTACCATTCCAGTGAAATTGGGAGAGATCTTTTGCTGATGCAAACTGGAGCTGCTCCCTAGAAATCGAGGAACTACACCAGTTTTGTCTGTTTCATATCTGACTCCAGGTCTTTACCTCTCTGATCCTGAACACATAATTTTTGAGAATTCATATTGTTGATATTCTACATATTTTGCAAATATTCTCATTATTTTAAAACACACAGAAAGTTGATTTGAGTAGAAAGAATGAACTTCAGTCAAAGTATGGAAGGCAGTACCAGTAATGCAGGTGTCACTTCACTGTGATCATATCTATGCAATGGATATATTGACATACGACCCATAATATTCTTGTTTAAATACTTTGATATGAAGGAAGCACTTTGCTGGTGGAACCACATGGAATCTCCTTTTTGGATTTCAGTGTTTGCTTTGTGGAGTCTGCTCTCCTATTTTCTAACTATGGGCAAATGTCAAATGTGATCCCAAAAATTAACCTCTCATGTAGGCATGCAATGACTCAAAGCCAGGTTACAGCAGTAGGAAGGAAATGTAAGGGAGGATATATTTGCTCCAACAGAATGCCATTCTGCCCATCTCTGTCCATTTTAGAAGTCTCTTAACTGCAAGAAGTAATATTTGACCAGTGACTACAAAAATGAAGCTTCACTAATGAATTCCAGTCAACTGTGTCAAGAAAGATGGTAACCCCTGGAAAAACTCTCTTGCCTACACATCTACGTGTAAAGAGACCACCCAGGCATGTAATTTTGCCTTTTGTACCATCACTTTCAAAGGGATGTAGAGAATTAAGTCCTGTTCTGAACAAGTTAGTTCTCAAACTGTTGACAAACAAGTCAGACCAGGACTTAGCTGGGGCTTTGTGACCTGGAAACATCTGGGGACCTTACAGAAAATACTCAGGGATGTTCCCCAGGGGGATGCAATTCAGTAGGTGCCAAACCCAGGACTCTCATCTCACCCAGGTACCCCCTCTAGCCAAAATCTAAGCAGAACTGACTCCTAAGATGAAGATTAGCAGCTAAATTTAGAGCTGTCCATAGGGCTGCCCTACTCCCAATAACAGAGAGAGAGAACAACAGGAAAGAGGCAGATGCTTCTTGGCTCTCCTTGCCGAATTCTCCTCTCTTTGGAGACAAAAAAGGTACTACATAATCCTGGGGAGGAAGACACACCAATAACCATGTCCACACTGCAGTCAAGTGACAAGGCAAACACACTGGGCCAAATCCATCTGCAAGATAACCAGTGATCTGAGCAAACTTTGCTCTTCCTAAATCCTGGCAAGGAGCTACAGGCTAACAACCAGCTAGGCGAAAACAAATAAATGCATGCACCCAAAGAGCAACAAATGCCAGTAAAACCCAGCAGGTCTATAAACAAAACAAAACTGCTTTTCACTCATCACTCTGCCTACATCAGAATCTTCCTGGCTTCAATTAATTTGTTCTTTCAGCAGAGTATGAGTTTGCACCAGCTCTGTCATTCTTCCCTGACTCCTCGCTGTGAATATAACAATTAAGGGCTTGGAAAACAAACTCCCCTCTGAAGCTGATCCTTCCCAATCCTCTTCTATCTTCGCTTACATGGTGAAATTAGAAGCACATACATCACTAGCAAAAACTGCCAAGAATAAGCAAATCAACCTGGAGGAACTCCAAAGTGTTTATCAGAGAATGATACTCACCCAGGTGTGCCAGTACTATCAAGAAGACAGGTTTTCTGCAAACCCCACATGGCTCAGGATGAAATCACTATTTTGCTACAACTCCCTTCCCAGCGTTTCCGTGCCCTGAGGCTTACGGCCAGTGCCTGGCTAGGGAGGAAAACCTTGCTCTGACCTGCAGGAACATCGTGCTGTGCCACAACCCGAGTGGAGATACACGACTGTGCGAGCCTGTCATCCACATGGCCCACTTATGTAGGGCCTTCCACTGTTAGGTTCTGATTTATAGCACCAAGGGGGACCAAAGGCAGACAGCGTGTGATTGTAAACATGAACAAAACCATGGAATCCCACTGTGTGTGGGCACAGGAGCAAGCAGAGCACAGGAAGGGTGGGTGGCTGTGCTGAGCTCTCCAGGATTGGGGTTAGTTACCACCTCTTCTCGATAGGATCTGGCAGAAAGGACAGCAGTTTCTACAGGAATTCCCTCCCCCTTTTAATGGTCTGAGGTGCCAGACTACCAGGTATGCCATGAAACACAAAATGTTTTCCAGTTAACTCTCCAATGCCATTCTGCTAAGATTGATTCAGCAGCCAGGCCACTGTTTCCTGCTTTTTCCTGGGCACTTAAGCCAAGAACTCCTTTTGACTTTCTGTGCCTGGGATCGGTCATGATCACCCATATTCAATTAAATTTCTACATATGATTTTATTTCATGGTGGTGTATTTTGAAATTTTACTGCTTCAGTGTAATGTAAAAGCACCTTTTAGTAGGATTAAATGAGTAATAAAAACCCAGCCTAGGTTTAGAGGGGAGTGAACCTGAAGACCACTAACTTTCCTCATTTTTACACCTATTTCGGGGCACTTTACATTCAATTAGCAAATGTAATAAACTGAAATACATATATCAGAATATTAAAAAAATGCTTGTCAGGAAAAGCGAGAGCTCCGAGGGTTTGATGCACCTACCATGTGCCCATCCACAAAGGGGAATGTGTTTCTTACAGCATCACTGCACAGTGGTAAGCTTTGTTCCTGTAGAGATTTTGACATATGGCTGAAGTTAAGACTTAAATTAGAATATTCCTCTTTGAATTGAGAAATGATCTTTCTGTGCAAATGAATAGTGTATTCAGTGTGAATAAAGCTTCTGCTATTGCACAGTTCATCTTATCTACTGATGTAATTTCCTCTTAGCTGCTTCTGTAATATTAATAATCGCCGTGCAGCCCAAGAGGTCACACACTAGGAATGTATACTTAAAAATTCTTCGACATCTCAGAGGAGTTGGAACAAACAAATCTATGTTTCTGGCCACATGAACAGACTGGGAGACTTGCAAGAACATGACGTTACGTCATTTAAAGGTGGGGATAAAGAAACCTGTCTGCTCAGGGGAAAAAGCCTCCAGACTGCAGAGAAATGCAACAGCTGAACTGAGAAAGGAAAATCACGAACGAGCAGTGAACCTAAGCTTCCTTCATAACCATAAGAAAGGGCCATAAATAAAGTAATCATGCTGATATAGCTAAAGCATCACACGCACAAAAAAACCTCACTATTTGATTTATAGGTTTGGGACATTTCTTATGTGATCCTTGATAAGGTAATTCTTGTGCTGAAACTGATTTTCAGCAGTGATTTCTCTTTCCCTGAACACAACAGAAGCAGCGTCCTGAACACAGCATTTTCAGCACTCAATTCCTTGATGCACAGACACCCCAAGGATCCCCACTGACCTACCCAGCTGAAGAGCAGAAAAAGGAAAACATGGAGGTGCAGAAAAACTGATGTTTTTTAAGGATACTGTTACCTTTTAAGGTAAAAAGCTGGAGTATTTTTTTTGGTGGGACCATGGCTATTTCCCTGTGTTAGGAATTCAGCTCTACGTACACGAATGGGAGCAAAAGAGGATAATGAACCCCGACCATGTCACAGTCACACAGTTCAGATGCCAGCACTAAAAACCTGGAAATCCTCATCACCTCTCTAAGCCTGTGTTTCAGATCCAAAGGAGCTTAGGAGAGAGGAGAACTCAAAGAACTGGCTACCTGCTGGTAGTGGAGTGGGATTTGGGAGGATCTGCCCCTTGAGCTTCAACAGGATACCCACACTAACATACCAAGGGAAATTAGTGCATGTGAAAAATGAATGTTTAAAGTTTAAAAAAGAGAATTCGGGTGTTCGTTAACATCTTTGGTGTATAAAAGCCCTTCACGTCACCATATATAATTCTGAATGAAGCATTTCTTCTTGAAAACAGTGAAAATTACTTTCTAGTAAAAAGCAATCATTTCTACATGAAAATTTTAAAACTGGATCGAATACTATATTAAAAAAAGTAAATTTAAGGAGACAAGGTCTAGGGCATTTGGAATGAAGAGACATTACAGCCAATTAATTAACTCTCAAGAAATAGCCTCAGAACACAGTAACTGGAAGCTTTCAAGATGGGCTGATGAAAAAAACCCCAAGAGTAAAAGATCTAGTAAAAATAGCAGTGATTCCTTAGAAAATTACAGAAGAATTGATATCTCACAAATACATTCTTCTCATTTTTTTACTTTGGGTGGATATACATCTATGACAGACACTGTGCTCTTTAATGTACTAGAAATCATTCTTTTAAGTAAATTGAAGCTTACTGTTCTGAAAAACTTACTGTTCCCTCCTCAGGTTTGAAGGCTGGTTAGTTCACAAAGGTACAGGACTTATTATTTTCCTTTAAGTCAAAGCATTTAAAATCATGTAAAAAGCCACAAAGAAAGGTTGTAAACACTGCTATGGGAGCTGTATAAGATACAACTTCTGAACAATAATCCAGAATAGTTTGAGCAGAATTTAGGGGGGATTGCAGAGGGAGGCAGGCACACACAGATAAACAGCTGGACACTCAAGGTGTATCTGAAAATCCCAACCAGCTAAATCCCAATTTATAGGAAACGCCATGGGACAGCACAGGCACAGACTTCCATGGGATTTTGTTTCCTCTATTTTGTTGAAAACCCATGTTCTGCGTGTCCAGCACACAAAAATATCTTATTACAGTCAAGGGAATTTTAAGTTAAGCTTGTGCTGAAGTGCTTGCTGAAACACAGCCTGATGTTGTACACCAGAAAGTTTATAATACACATTCATTTTCAATCAGACAACCTAGACATTGTAGGAATTACATCTTGCTCTTAGGATTGCACTTGGACTGATTTTGTCAGTCCCCAAAGAGAGAATTCTGCTGTTTATTACAAGAGCTGGGATTAACCATGTACTCTAGTAAAGACACTAGAAATCCTAGCAGGGTGTAACTGTATAATTACACTTCTCACAGATGCCTCAGAACTAAATAAGAATCTCAGTTAGTGCTTATGGATACCCCCAGAGCATACAAACTCATAAAACAAGTTTTTGTAGATTTATAAACAGATAGAGAAAAGCTTATTGGGAAACATCAGACTAGCCACACTCACCATACTTCATTTCAATGAGGTTCTGGCAAACTAAAAAATATAAAGGAAATGGTTGTGTAATGCCTAATGACTGCTTAAAATGGAAAAAATGTCTCTTTTATCTTGGCTTGTTCTAAGGGGATGGTCAGAGAGTACAACACTGCTTAAATATAAAATCATGCCTATGATCAACTGAAGCTTTTAAAAGCTGTGTGCATGTGTTGTACACTACCAGGTTAGCTTTGAACTGTGTTGAAAAGAGTTAATTTCTATTTACTAGGAAGCTGTGGTTTTAACTTTACAGCACAAAAGCAATACATTGACTGTCTTGCAACTAAGCCAAGGAATATGGAGTAAGTATTCCCATGAGATTAGGAAATAAACCTATAAATACGTTTATATCTATAAATCTATTTGATACTGATAAATCTGTATTCCATTCTTTATTCTCTGACTCTCTACAGATTAACCAGCTATTGCAAATTACCAGGAAACTGTCATTATTGCACACTTCCAAAGCTTCCCACTTCCATACATCCCAGCTTCTGGAAGGTGCTATCACTGGAGCATGCCAAGAAGGCAATGAACAAGTCTGGGTTTCTCCAAGTGGAATCTTTGTGGGGAGCACTCTTTGGTACTGGCCCTGCTCAGGAGATGTGAGGCAGGTGCTGCTCCTCAGCACAACTTCCCTGAGAGTTACAGGGGACCTGTTTCAACAGATGCATCAGAAACAGAAAGGTAAATGTAGTCCTGGCCTACACAGGCACAGCTCTGGCAGTCCTGTCTCTGAGCTGTCCCAGCAGAAAACTATGTTTTATACCATACAGATAGGCTTTGAGTGTTTAGAAACAATAAATTCATTTATTTCATTGCAATATTATGCCTTATACTGCATATGCCAAGCATAAAATTCAGGCTAACGTATACCAAGATTTTCAACTTCCATGCTAAGAAAAACAACTCCAGTGCTTCTGGTCCTGAACCTTGCATTTCTTGTTGACTTCATGTCTTCTGAGGCAAAAGTGCTTCTAATGCACCAACAGTTTATTGCTGTTACCATCACCAGAGGCCTAATTAAGGGGCATCAGAATATTACATCAATGAATATGAGTACTGGTAGCAGCAGAGATGCCTCCAGGTGAGCATCTGACCCTTTCGACTATTATTTTGGAAGTTGCACTTTTCACAGCTGCAACTAACTATATTTCATGGCCAACAGCTGTCTACATGTACTAAAAAGCTCAAGACTCCCTAACAGATGATATTAAATTTAACAGTCCTTAAAAATAAGGAAGGCAACAATGGCAACACACAGGCTTAGCATCCATCTTGTTATCTGTTTACCCTGGAGATCTATAAAGACACCAGTCATTATTTCACTGCTTTTGCAATTATTAATCCCTATATTCCAAATCAATTTTAACATGGATGATAAGTTTTTGGTGCTTTAGCTCCTGCTGTGCAGCACCTCACTCCTTGAAAAGTCTGGGCAAAATAAAAGTGTTGGCAAACCTGATCTAAACTTGAAACCAGCTCTGAAGATTAATTCTGAGTGCAACTGTAGTAGAAATCCTTAACACATCACTCTACACTCCCTGCAGCATTTCTAACAGATATGAATGAGGAGTTAGCAAATAAACTTGAGGGATGCAGGGCTCCAGAGAGCTGCAGAGATTCACATCTGCAAGGGGCCGTGCTTTGAACGCAGCTTCCAGTACTTGTGTGAGTGAATTGTTATTTTTCCCTTACAAACTCCACACATGACTTAGCAATTACATGGTCTGGAGTGCCCCCAGACCAGCAGGTTGCAGTTCACTGGGTCAGGACTGTGCAAACCTGTGGCAAGGTCTGTGTTGTGCAGCCCTCGCTCAGCGGGGTCCCCGGGGATGTGTGAGATCCGAGAGGCCCCGTGTCCCATCCAAGCCTCCAGCGGGTCCAGTGGCACTGCCCGTCCTCCTGCTGAGAGCTGGCATCTCTCAGGAGGTGAAAAAATGTGAAGAGTTCAATCCAACCGACACTTTAGAGATGGCAATTAATTCCTACAGCAGCAGAGCTGCGGGGCAGTGGGACAGGCACACCTGACCACAGGCTGGACTTTGGTTCATGCTGATGAAGGTGCCACAAGCCCCAGTCCCTGTGTGGGGCTGGGAATCCTGGCTCATGCACGGGGGAATGAAGATGCCTCAGAAACTTATTTTGAAAGGTGGTCTCAAAGCCCAAAAATGCAAGATAACCAAAGTACAGAACATGACAGCAGAGCTAAACCAAAAACACATATCCTGTCTGTACTACTGACCAACAGCCAGCTACTTCACTCTATAAATATTACCATCAGGACCAGCCAAATCTGAGCTCTCCCTCAGCTGCAGCTGAATTACAGCACCCACGACTCTCCCCTTGTGCAGGGATGCCCTTCCAGGTTTGAGATTCCCTACCTGAGACTAAGAGAGCCTCCCCTGCCCGAGGCAGAGATCCCTCAGTAAGTGACTGACAGCACAATGAATTAATACTAATGAAACATTATTCATCTGTGTAGCTACTCAGTATTAATTAGCATAAACTTCACAAATTTCATTAGACTTGTACTGTTGTCCAAGTCTGGGGTTAATGCACCCCTTCTCAATTCAGCATATTCTCCACAGATGAAATCCATCCCTTTCCTTTGTTGTTCGTCCTCAGACAACAAAGAAATCTCACAAAGGGTCAAAATGTATCATCCCTGTTGCCAGCTAACAATTCCTTATCGGCATTACTCATTTATTCTGTTTATGTTTTCTTATTGCCATAGTAACAACACAGCTACAAAGGGCTTGCATGAAATAAATCAATGGAGTCTGCAGAAATGAAAGCTGCTCAGTTAAACAATGGCTTGTCTCGAGGGGAGAAGGTGAGGCACAAAACCTGCAACACACTAATGCTGGACAGTTTTTTATCACGAGCTGGTAACTGACAAACAGTGTCTAAAGAAAACTTTTTAAAAATTAAAATCTAATAGCGAATGCAATACAAGGAGGAAGACTTGAATGAGACTCTCATGAGTATTCATCACTGTTGTAACATATTAATTAAGTGTTGATTACATGTTATTACATGCAAACGTCAGAAATTTGGCCTCTAGACTAAAGACCCTGCAGTCTACAAGAAACAGCCCTCAATTCTTCCTTACACCAGTGTCCTTTTTCTATCTGAACAGCTTCGCCACATGAGATGCAAGACTTCCACAATCAAAACTTCACAACAGACAACACCTACTCAGAAAAATAAACTGTTTATGGTGATCAGCCAACCACTTTAGGGAGAGCTTGGAGAGAGGTTGTTGTATAAAGGGCATGTAGGCAAGTTCTGCTCCATTTGGTTTAGTTTTTAACCTGCTCTCCCTGGTTTTCCCTTTACTACAAGTCTCAAAATATATCTACTGTTAGTCTTTGTAGTTATAATTAAATTCATCGCAATCCTGATACACTAACAAAGATGCCCAGAAAGAGAACTTTCAAGATCCACAGACGTTTTCATCTAAACCCAGGCGTTTTGCCCCATTTGAGATGTCCTGGTATCTCCCACATGACCTTCCCCACTGGTCCAGAGGGCTGTCAGTCGTGTGCTATGTGCACTGTGAGGCAGCCCAGGAGGATCTACAGCAGAACCAAGTGGCTCAAGAATCACTGTCTTAAATGAGGAGATCTAAATCAAGTCTCTCTTTGCTGAATTTGCTCCTTATAACCATCTTTACCACTGCTCTTGCAACAGGAAAGCCTCAAGTGCCTTTTCAGCTCTGCAGTCCCACCAGCCCCGCTGTTTATGTTTATTTCTATCACCATTACATCCAACAGCCCTGGGATGCTGCTTTGCTGGACCAACCAAACACAAAGATGGGCAACACCTTACAAACGTGACACAGAGGGAACAGTGGGGACAGGTGGATGGGGTATAACCCAGGGAAAACCAGCACTTCCAGGGTGGAAGGCAGTGCTTTCCACAGGCTGGAGACACGGCCGTAGGTAACTGGGTCTGGCACGGCTGCTGCCAGCAGCACTGGCAAGCCTGCAGGGCAGCAAATAAGCCCAAGCAGGTATCAGCTCACCGTGAATAAGTTTAGCCTTGAAATAAGAAGGATTAGAAACCCTCAGAAAGAACAACCTTCTCACAGCAACAGGGAAAGGCTGGGAAGTAATTAGTTTTGAGACAGCACAGGATGCATTTATGAAAGACATTTAATGCTGTGGCTGCCCATAATAGCAGAGGACTGACCTTCATGACCCAGGTCATCCTCCTACTCCAATAGCTGCATACGGCCCCAGAACACAGAGAAGGCCAAAAGCCTTTGTTCAAAGACCTTTTGTCTCTATGTGCTTGTTGTGTGCTTAATCCACTTCTCCAGTGGCCAGCGAAATAGTGAACAAGTGGTATGAAAAAAGGTTTTTAAGTCCAAGAAAATGCATTAAGCAGAAACAAAGTCACTGTATCAAAACCCCAAATGTGTTGTCTTTGAAATTCAGCTTTTAAATCTTCCATCCCCAACTCCAAAGCGCAAGAGCACAAAAGTGATTGGGGAACCAAATCTCCTGGTTTTATGGTTGTCATTAAACAGGCCATAAAAATTACTGACTCTGGCTCTTTACGCCTTTAATACATTAAACATAATTACAACCATGCCCTGACTGAAAAGTAATCTCACTAGTCAGCATGTGATTTCAGGGTTTTGAAGAGAAGCAACTGCTCAGCAGCACACAGAGCTCACTCAGCCCAGAGAAGGGGAGCGGGCAGCTGCACAGCCACGTGAGTGTGAGCACATCCCACAGCTCAGCTTGTGCAGGGCTGGGCTAAAACCCTCCAGCCTGGGCTAAAATCCTTCCTTACTATCACCCCCTCAACAGGTAGTTACTCCTGGAAACTACAGGAGAGTTGCTTGAATTCTAAAGAAAAAGGGAAGAAAGGAGGTTTTTCAGCCAGCTGGGAGGGAAAGTCCCAGAGACACCACACACAGTATAAGGAAAAGCTGAACTCCCTTCAAGAAGGACATTTACAGCATGCTGTAAGTGACTTATTCATTCCTGTTACACACAGAATTCCCAAAGGTGCTGAAGGGGGAATGGGACTGAGTCAAACATTAAGACAAAACTTGAGAAATTACTTCCAGTTCCAGGTGCCTTCCATTCTGAGAACCTCAGGTGACACTCCTACAGCTGACACTCAAAAGGGCTGCAAATTCAGTGTTTATTTTCTTACCTGGCCAGGCAGTTTGATCCTCAGTTTGGCTGCTCCACACACAGTGAGTCTGTTAGATCTGCTCAGCCAAAGTAAAGCAAAATTCAGAGACCCTGAGTTCCCTTTCCACAGGAGAGGCTGCTTTACTTTACATCTGTCCAACTCAGCTAACTCTCCTTAACACTGCAATGGCTACAAACAAAATTCATCTTAATTACCTTTAAAAAGCAAAGAATTTAGCATCAATCCTCAGAATGAGAAGCTTTATTTTTTTCTGTTCACAAGTTCTGTAAAGCTCAGTTCAAAGTCAGCTTCCAAATTCATTGAAAGGCACCCAAATGACATTTCAAAACTAAAGCATAGACAGCCCTTGGTGCAGTCAGCATGCTCAGTGAGAATGGGATAACTCAGCATCTATATAAACCTTGGGGTATTTTTAGGTTAAAAAAAAACCAAAAAAACAACATTAATCTTTAAAAGTCCCTCTTCAAAATCACATCATCCACCCTTGGAGTTAATGCCACATGAAAATCTTCTCTTATTTCCTCTTAACATTTCATTCAAACTGCCTAACTGCAGGTTTAAAAGCTCTTCCATCAACACTTATTTTTGAAAATTGTAGTAATTTACTTTCAGCTGAGATCATATATAGTAATCTGCTTGTTACCTCTTTGTTAGAGTGTCCCACTGTGAATGTATCAGCTGCATGAGGTACTGCTTCTCTCCTTCCCATTCCAGGCATTTGCAATTTTTTCAGCTTTTCAAGAAGCTGGGCTGGGCTTTGGCAGTGAAGCAGGAAAGAAACTGATTTTCAAGGACAGGCAGTGTGAAAACCTCAGCAACCTCTTGTTCATAAAAGTCTATTCAGGGATGTGGATATTTAAGGTCTTCAAAAGATGTAGTTAAAAAACCTCCCTGCTCACTTTTAGGTTCTTGTGGGGTTTTTTTCCCACATGGTTCAGTACCTGGACCATAAAGCAGATAAGACTATTTGACAAGAATATTCATCGATACTAAGCCTTTTTTTGTAAGTACATTGACATTACCATATTAACCTCATCAAACAGCTTACATTACACATCAAAGGCTTACATTTGCTCACAGCACAGAACTACCTATGTCTCATTTTACCATGGAACAAAGATATCAGTGCTATCAGCCAGCAGAAACATTCTTCTTCACTTGTCAGTCAAGGTTAAAGGGGGATCCCCATGGCACTTGCATCACTTAAGTCATGGCCAATTAAGAGAGGAGACTTCCTCATCCTCATCCTCATTTTCTGGCTGCAGATGCTTCAAGACTGAAGCAGCAGGAGGGCCAGAACCAGCACGTGTCTCCATGGGGCATCAGCCACATGTGTCACCTGCCACAGCGTCTCTGTGGGCCACCTTCAGCCCCACAGCTCAGCAGCACCAGACCCTGCCCACCACAACCTCAGCACCTTCCTTCTGCCCGTGCTCGGGACAGATGAGTGTCTCCAGCTAAAGATGGGAACTCCTGCCCTGAGCTCTTCAGTCCACCTCAACATTTCCTGGTTACTCACTCTTTTGTTCTTTGAAAAATGATTGCCTACCAGCTCCTGTAACCGGGTCACAACTTCCCGTCTGGCAGAAGAGCAGAGCAGCCTTCCTGCACGAGTACAGGTAGTGCTGTGGTCCAGTGACCTCCCTGAAAATCAGCCTGCCTGCTTAGCCTCAGTCTCTCCTGTCCTATTGCACTAGAGAAATATCTCTTCCCATTTCTTCCCAGCCTCAAGCAGCATGTCATCACCATGGCATGGTCCCTTCAGCGGATAAAACGGGTTTTCCAGTTAAAGGCTGAAAACTAAATTAGAGAAGAAGATAAAAATTCACACATACCCAATTAATGATCTTTGGCAAACTATTGCTTGAGCACCATGATGGGGTTTTACAAGATTATTGTTATTGTTTGGCAAAGCTTTTAACTGACTGTTACATTATTTTTAATGAGTAGCAATTCCGGGGGAGTTTGCTACTGAATTTTAATTTGAAAGACATTTTTCTTAACACATTGGTCTATTTAATTGGCACACGGCACTCTGTGTGAATGCATGCACACAGCAAGGTACACCTTTCCCACCAGCAACCGCAGTTATCCGAGCGCATATGGTCGTAAATATCCAGAAAAAAATAAAAAGGAGACAAGCAGAACAGGAAGGAGACAGTCACAAGACCCAGGGCCCAGCTCTGAGACTAGGCAGTAAGATCCATCGCTCAGTGAGGTCTGCCAAGAACAGGAAAGCGAGAAGTAATGAATCACAAACAGCTGGGGGTAGGGGGGAGTTTTGGACTGGTTCCTTGCTAACCCAGTCACAACCAAAGCAAAGTCCACGTTGCCAGGCCAGGGGAACAACAGGAGGAGTCTGACACTACTTCAAGGCAGGAGCCCAAATGTCCATGGACCTTGGCAGGACTTGCAAAATCCTTTAGTGCTGCAAACCGTGTTTACCGTACTGAGAAACGCGGTCTTTGAACCCATTCTCAGCCGTTCTCAGCACAACCAGGGCTGCCTCAGCGAGAGACAGTGCATCTGCCAGCACGGATGTCTCCCTTCCCCTCCTCTGCCTCTGCTCCATCAGCTCAGCTTGAACTGACCGCACTAGGAAACAACCAAGACACAAATAAACCTCCCTTGAAGCAGATGACTTTTGTCTTCCCAAGGAGACCTGAGTATCAAACAGAAGGCACTGGTGCCCTGAAGGATCAGTCCTTTCAGAATGCAGCAGGAGAGGCAGACCTGGAGGGCTGTTCTCCCCACTCCTGCAGACCTTGCCCTCTGCAAGGCAGGTGATGACTGCTCACAGCTGCAGGACAGGCAACAGCTGGGCAGTGTGTCCTGGGCCAGGACAGCTCACGGGGAGGTGAAGAGGAGATGCTTCAGGAGAGCTGGGTCAGCAGGGCCAGGGCATTCGAGGAAGCAAGCCCTCCTTCTGCTCACTGTTTGCCTTACTTTTGTCTCCCTTTTTCCTCACTGTCCACCTTTTCTCTCCTCCCTGCCTCGTGTTTCAGTGGTTTTTCTCTTTTCTTTTTTCCCTGCCTCACTCTCGCTATCTCCCCCTTTCAGTCCTATTTATTTGCTCCCCATCTCAAGCATCCATTTGCCCTTTTCCACTAACCAGAGAAGGATGGAGGTCCCAGCCAGACCAGCAAGAGCCTCAGCAGTCAGTGGCAGAGCTGCAAGCCTGTCCCGTGGCCACCCACAGCCTGTGCCACCCAAGTCCCCACCAGGCAGCACACCCAGCAGAGCAGTAGGAGGGAAGCAGCTACTCCCACAGAAACCTGTTGCATTTCACTATTTTAACATTTTGAATGCCTTCACTCCTCAGCTCCATCGCCATAGCCAGGGATCATCCTCAGTCACGCCCTTGTCCTTTACAGGGGATTTTTGCTTCTCTGGGCAGAGCCCAGGGAAGAGGATCCACCACAGGCAGATTAAATTGGGATTTCCCTCCCTTTTCAGCAGGGCCTGCCCTCCCTGACCCACAGCTGGTGATGCTGGCAGACACACCAGGGACTGTCAGCCCTCCAGCACAGCTGCCCTGCAGCTCCTAATCCCTGTCCCTGACTGCTCACAAAGCCTCCAGCTCTGGCAGCAGCCGCAGTGCTGGGTTAGTGGCAGGCACAAACCAGTTTAACCCTTAGAGTCTCTGTCAGGAGCTGCAGTGGACTGTGATGCCTTTAAGCTGTAAAAGACCATCCTATGTGTGCCCTCTTGAAGCTCAGAACTGATGTCTCCCTCCATCAATACTCCATAACTCGTTATCAAGAGGAAGGTTTGATTTGTAGAAAAGTATTTTTTACTTATTCCCAGACAACACTAAAATCCTGAAAGATTTGGCTCTGGAGAAGTCTCCCTCTGGGGAACATGACCTTTGGACAGGGCAGAACAAAGACTTTTTCAGTTTCCTCCAGGTGTAGAAGGCATCTGCCCCTCTGGCCATCAAAGAAAGCCACCATGACGACAGGAATCTTTACTTTGGCAGAAAATGGCATGTAGCATACAAACAACATGCAGACTAAGAGCAGGGCTGGCCTGCTGGGGTTACGTGTGCTGCCTGTGACTCCCGTGCCTGGCTGTGTGCTGGCTTAATTTTGATTTAGTACCTTTGCCTCATCTGTGTGGATTTATTTAGAAAATTCTATAAAGCAATAAATAACTAAATAGCTAAGGGACCTGAGGATAATTGCACACAGAATGCCTCATTTACGCCGCATATTCATATTCCTGCTGACTGCTGTATATGATTTGTTGCTAAACCATAGAGATTCAGCAACCCTCTGCTCATATTTAATTTGTCTGACAGCGCCTGTTGTGCTGACCTCTGGGGCTCCCTGCAAGGCCTGTTTTCCCAGGCTCCCAGAGGGGTGGGCTGAGCTGGCTTCAATGAGGAGCATCACATTTACTGCAGGCTGGGAGAGGATGAGGGCTTGGCTTCTGGCTGACGTGTGTCAACTTTAAACCTGCAATAAGGGCATTTTTAGAAACAGAATTTTGTGGGTGCTTTTGTCTGGAGCTGACTGTGCTGTGTCACCTGGCCAGAGGAGGCACATGAGGAGGGCGAGGACACATAAAACTCGTTTATGACAGTGAACCCACGGGGCACTAGGAATTGGCTAATTAGAAAGGAAGAATCTGCATGTACACACACATCTTGCTAATTGGCGATTACGGGAAAGAAAGGATCAAGGAAATGCACGGCAGCTAAACAGGATTCTAAGATGATACTAAAGAGACAGAAAGACTCTTCCCTCAAGGCCCAGTAAGCATAAAAGTGGCAGATATGCTTGATAAGAGCAGCCCTGCCCCTCTGTGCTGCAGCTGCCCTTCCATGACCAGAATGGTGAAGTTCATCTGGAGGTCAGGGGAGAGGATGGACCTCAGCCACCTCAGACCTCAGGAACAACCAACATCATGGCAAGAGCCCTCAAAAATATCCCCATTTCTGTTTCAATTCCCACCAGAGGACAATGCCCCACTGTGCAGATGTGACTTCACATTCACGTGGGATAATCACTGGGGAGAGTTAGGGATCCATCAAAAGCTCCAGAGAGCCACTGGCACCGTGAATTCCCGTGTGGACCAGGCTGACACAGTGAAGACAAAGAGGAAATGGATTACAACTCTGCACAAACACCCCAGTCAGGGAGCTCCACTCAGATTTCTCTGAGAGTCTTCTGACTTCCATGGTGTTTATACACGGACTGCGGCTTTTTCCACGAGGCTACCAAGTTCTCCCTCCCTCAGGCAGACAGTGTCTTTGAAGTAGTGTACAATAAACTGTGTAAAACTGTCCTCCTTCTTCATTTCTTAATCACGGAGGACAACAGATCCTTAAAACACAGTACTAGACCTTGAAAAATGAATTGTTCCATGCTACAAAAAGTGCCTTTTTAGCACGCAGACCGGCTTCAATAGTCTGTTCCTGCCCACAAAACCTGAAGCACAGGTAAAAAAAGACAAAGCTAAGGTGCAAAATAATTAAGCAACAGTAAAACGTAGCAGAGGTGAAAGCAGCAGAAACTTTTAAGCTGACATCTCAGACTAAGCAGCTGAAGCTGCCTCCCCAAGCTGAGTGTCGAAGCGTACAGGGCTCGAACACCAGTAACAAGAGCTGTCCCAGGAGAAGATGCAGAGCCCGGGCTTTGCACCATCCACAACCCACCTGTGCAGTGCTCTGCTGCTCAGGGCACCAGCCAGGGCCCAGGAGCACCCTCACCCCCGGGGCCATCTGTTATCCCTGCTCAACAACCACCAGGAACTCACTGTCGCTGGCAAAACGTTTACTTATTAATACATGGAGCTGGCTGCTCTTCCTGAAAAAGAAAGCTGTTCCATAAACATCAGGATTTATTTCCAAACCTCGGTATTCGACACTTGCTTTCCTGCCTGTTCCAGATTCTTCGTTTTCGAAATCTCTTCTTGTGATACAGGCTTTTAGGAAGAAGCAATTTTATTCAATAGTTTGCTTCTGGTCTCAAATAGCCCTGATTAATAAAAGGATCAAATTAGTGTTCCCTAAGCTACTTGTCAAAGTGGAAGAGGAAAATTAAAAACGTTCCCATTCTGTGCCAACGACTGGGTGGAACTGCCTTCATTTTAGTGGCAGAGGTTTAGTCCTCACCTCCCTCTCCATAACGTTATTCACTCGTGGTATGTTTTTTCACAGATTGGGACCCCTGCTCATGTGAGCACTCGTGCACAAGTAGCACACTTTATCTCAGCAGGATTCATTCAGAGATGCGAGTCTGCAGAAATCAGGGCCACAGCTGCATTTCTGAACGCTGCTGCAGTGTAAAGACTGCACAACCCAAAAGACACAGTCAACAAAACCTCC
This sequence comes from Platysteira castanea, assembly GCA_013397175.1. Lineage (NCBI taxonomy): Eukaryota > Metazoa > Chordata > Aves > Passeriformes > Platysteira > Platysteira castanea. The sequence goes on from VYXC01007095.1 coordinate 4,722,579, forward strand.
AGGTAGAGCAGCTCCCTGGCTCTTGACTGAAATGTGTATCTCTAAAGGACTGCAAATGCTGCAATCGTGGCACTCTCACTACTGTACAGCAGCACTTATAACTGGAAGGGCACTGGCAAAACTGGATTTAAGGTAAGTCGTGTTCCCCAGCACCCCTTTAAAAAACAAAACAAAGACAAATAAACAACTTGAGACAAAATAATAATCTGAGCTGACTTTGCAGTATTTGACATGCTTTCAAAACCAGTCTGTGTTTTTAGAAAATACTGCGGGTTCTGTGCTCTGTGGTGCTTCCAGCGGACACAGCTCTTCCTGTGGTATTGGACCTGGCACTGCCACAAGAACTTTGCCCCTGATTGTCTCAGAGAAAACACCACAAAAAGGAATGCTCTCCACCACTGACTGAAAAAATCTAAAATATACATCTGTACAGGGATACGTTTCTATGATCAGGCAGGAAGAAAAAGAAGAGGAAAATCTCGGAAACAGATGAAAATGCAATGAATGATTTTACTAAAATCAACTTAAAAGACAACAAGGATTTGGGGAGGGATTTGTTTGTTTGTTTGTTTGTTTGTTTTTGAGAGATTCCAGTCAGGCTCAAAAGCTTTGCTCATTTTTAGCTGGTGGATTTGAGCCAGAGCCTTTCCTTGGCTCTGACTCAACTCTCCTCTATAGCTTTGATTCACTGAAATCTCGGCTGCAGCTGGGGGAAGGGAGACAAGCTGGTGCTGATCCTGCCAGGGGCAGGCAGGAATTGGAGGCAGCAACTCGCCCACCACTGTCCCTCTCCATCCAGCGTGGCCTGGGGTCCCTGGCTCCTGGAACCCACTCAGATTTCCCTTCCAGAGCTGCTGGATCACCCAGCCTCACCAGGTCTTGGTTGACATGTGAGAGCGGAGTCGAAGGGAATCCACCCAATTATACACAGATTCCATGGGGCTCAGGCAGGTTCCAGCAATGTCCCACCCCCCTGGGAGCTGGTGAGGACGCCCTGCAGCCACGAGACAGGGACCTTCCACGCACTGCCAGGGAGCAGGGTACTCACACACGTGTCCAGGCCAGAGCTTGGCTTCTCCTCTCAACTACAAAACAGTGGTTGGCAGCACCATGTCCCCAGCCCAGCCTGCCAAAATGCCCCAGCAGGGTGGTGGTGGGCAACCTGCAGTCTGAGAGCTGCTCTGAGCCCACTGCTCATCACCCACCAACAAGCCTGGAGAGAACAGTGACAGTGAAACACAGCCAGATCTAATCTGGTGATACCGAGTCTGCAGCTTCCATTCAACTGTTTGGTTACCCAAGTCACACATTTCCCTCCGTGAGCTCAAAAAAGGTACATTATAGAGAAAGAAAACCGTAAAGGGAAGCAGGTCAGGCTTAGACAGACACGTGCACTCTGGGGTGTGTGGCAGGGAGGCAAGGAGAGGCACACAGCTAATTGCAAATTGCTGCCATGGCCATATTAGTCATGCAACATAAATGCTGTCAAGTAACAAGCTTTATGGGAACAGACTCCCATTTCTCTGACAATGCCAGAAAGTGGCATTGTGGCTAAAGGCTGTAAATTAAGCATTTTCAGGGTTGACAGAAATTTGCCAAGATCTGTTGACTAGCAGGGGAAATGGGCTGTGTTTAAGAGCAGGCTCTTTCTGCGAGCGTGGCTGACTGCTGCTTGGGATGCCATGGAGGGGAAAAGCAGAAGGCAGAGAGAGAGACAGCTCAGTGGCCAAAGAGCACACGTAGTCTCAGACTGATTCTGCACGCAGCAGCCCTGGAGAACTCCTTCTCCAGGTAAAGTAACCAAAATCTAACGCTGCTCGGCCAAATACTTTCCTCATTCTGGTGCAAACACAATTTACAGTATTTAACCACATTTTACTCTTCTTTCAGCAAACCTCTTTACTTCCCTCATGCCCTGGTGCTGCATCAAAATGGTAAAGGTACAGCTGGGAGCATTAGGCATGTCTTGCTTCCTCCAAAAGAAATAATTTAGAGATTTTTTCAGATTCGTTTCTGACTGCAGAAACAGTTGAGCTGGCTCCACGTTGCTGTGCTCTGCACTAATTAGTATCGTGACTCCAAAATGCCAATTTACAGCTTCTCACTCAGGAAGTCTTGAAGAAGATGGGAGTCAGATATTTTGCCTTCTGGCATTCATCCTCATCCAAAATGAATCTATTCTTAACACAGAGCCATGTGGTAATGGCAAGGAAGTACAGACCCTTTCACCCTAAGTGGGTGACTTCATCAGAATTAGTATCTCTGGACCTACAGCAAACTCGTTTTTGTGCTGCTGGGGGGTTCCTGGTTGTGGGACCTTTCCCAGACTTCCCAGCCAGGCTCCTCTCCATAGTTTTAAGACAGCAGAACCCAGCCATCCCACTCCGGCAGATGGAAAAGTTCCAGAAGTGTCTGTGTGAAACACCAGCCAGTAAAAATAGATTCTAACAAGCGAAAAATGCAACATTGAGATTAGAGAGTTGCAAAATGGTGAGAGACCATCACTCCAGAGGGGTAGCTAAGCAACAACTGCTTTGTTTTGTTTTGTAATCTATACGAGGAATAAAAATACCACCAAGTACAGAGTCAGCCCAGAGAAAATAGTCTCTGTTCTGAAGAAGAGCTGGGGCAATGTCAACATGTCCAGCTGCCTGCAGTGCGTGAAAAAGTGTCTGTTTCAAACCTGCCATCTCAGAGCTGCTATTGGCAGCCTTGCAACTGACTGGTCAATGGGTCAGATAATGATGGGATGGCTTTATTGAGGTTTTTGTTGATGATTTTTTTGGAAAACGTTGTATTTAAGTAGGGTGTGCTATTCTCGAAAAACCTGATAGTGAGCCTGATAGCCCAGACTGCATTTACTAACAGAAATAAAGCCTCCTTTACAAACGACATAAGCTTATATGCTTTGAGTGGGATAATTAACCTAATGAGCACTACATTAAAGCCCTATTAAACCAGGAAGTTCCCAAACACCCGTCAAAGGAAACACTGTCCGTTCCTAAGTCAAATGTACTCTTAAGCTCATTACAAGCCAAAAAAACTCAGTAACCAGCTAAAATCTGCTGGATGAACTCTAAAACTCAGGCTGAGATAGGGTAAGACACCGTATAGAACAAAGGCATGGACAGTGCTATATAACTGCTTCAGACAGCACTGAAACTTTTGCCATTTCAAAGGACAGACTCCTCCCCACCAGTCAGCAAGTCCAAGACAAGGCACGAGGCATCACAGCAACACTCCTCGCTCCTTCAGCCTTGGGAATGGCCACTTGACCAGCCAGGAGCCACAAGCACATCTGCTGCCATGCAGCAGGAAGTTCTCTCAGAGAGGAGAACAGCACTGAGAAAAAGGTAACAGAGGAAGAAGGTGGGTTTAGCCCACTAAACTGAAATTCCTAGATCTGAGATGAACTAGAATTGATATCAAGTTAGATTCCTGATTAAATCTTTACAAGGCCGAAATTTTCTTAGTGAACAAATACAGGGATAATCTTCATGGGTGTTTAAGCACATAAAGACAGGGAGGTGACTCATCACTCCTTAAAGCATCCAAGAGAATTGCTCCTTCACAAGATGAGTATTGCTGAAAATCCTACCCGGTGCTCACATGCATTTCAGGAACCTGCCAAAGCCTGTCCTTTAATCCTTCAAAAAATAATCATAGAATGGTTTGGGTTTGGAGGGACCTTAAAGACCACGTAGTTCCAATGTTGGCTTTCAGGCTTTTACTAAAATCCTTTTTACTGCCGGACCATTTTGAATATCATGATGTAAAATGAGGCTATCTGAAAACTGAAAGAGCTTCTCTCACTTTTTCAACCTTTTACATGGATGTAAGCAGAACCATCAAGTCACTGCTGTTGCTAATGTTGCTAATGGTTAAACGGAACACAGTGGAAGAAGACAGTAAAATAAAATTACAATTTCCATGTGATGAGCCCAAAAGAACAGCCATTGGGGCTATGCCCTTCTCATTCCAACAGATGGAGACAAAGACCTTTGGCTTTAAGCACCATGCCTAAATCTCAAAATCTACAAATTTAGCTATCACCCTAATTTATCCATGCACTCTCCCAAGAGCTTTGGATTCTCACTAACTTTCTACTGAAGGAACAACCATAGTCAGGGAAAAGTCTACAGAAATATGTATAGAAATAAAATGGAGGCATAAACTAAAAAAAAAAGAAAAAAAATTATCTTTCTTTTCCCTTCCTATACTACATGACACCCAGCCATAGTCCAAAAAGCAGTGTTAGGAGGAGAAGTAATAGGTTTGCTTAAATGGTATTTAACTAACTTAAGTAAAAACATGCTCAAGTTGTGGGAAACGGTCTCAGAGGGAAAAACACAAGTCAAACATTTCCATGTTTATTGTACTTCCAAGGTTTGGATACTCTTTGTGCTTCATAGCTGCTGTTTAAGCAACTGAAGCCAGTGAGGGCTGTGAGGTGCTCAGGGCTTCAGGAGAGCATGTCACACCCCCACAGTATTCTGGGTTCCCAAAAATAACCTCGGGAAGTGGTGTCTTTGCACTTCAGCCAGCCGTGGAAGTGCTGCAGCTGGCCCTGCTGGCAGTGCCTTCTCCTGGACTCCACGGAGCCTGTCTTCCTCAGCAATGCAGAACTCAGAGAAACTCTTTGTCTGGGCTTTCTAAAGTTACTGAACTCAAGATACCTTTCAAAATATATTTCTCTGATATATTTTTTTCATACAGCTCCCTCTGCTCTTTCTGGGACTAGTAGCAAACGTACTGCCATTTGAACCAGGACATCTCCCTCCTTTCTGAAGTCATCTGTGTAAGCATTTTCTGAGATGTTGCAACCGGCTGTTATTGCAACACGCACTTCCCTCCCCAGGATTCTCTCCTGCTTCCAGGTTGTGACAGTCACCAGCAGCTTTGGCCCTTTCCTCCCTCCAAGCTCAAGTGTTTCACCTTCAGGAAACGTCCCAGCCCCTCTGGCCAACAGGAGAATGAACAGGAGTTGGTTTCTGTGCCTGGTTTTAATGAAATGATCGACAGCCCTGCCAGGTTTCCAGGCTGACCATTTGCAGATCAATCCAGCACTGTACATGCCACGAACTCCTGACCTGTGCAACAACCCGGGCCATGGAGAAGCAGACAGCAGAGACAGCTCTCCTTTGATACCTGTATCACTCTACTTCCTGAACATTTGCTGGATTTCATCTACAAACGGCAGTGGTGATTAAAACCTAGAAAAACTTGTTTTGACTATTTAAGGCAGGAGGACCCTGCTTAAAAATCTTTGCCTTGAAGCTAAAAGGAAAACTTACAGTTGTTTACCTCATCAGTTTTACAAACAATTTGCAAAACTAGATAATAAATTCAGTCCCTATATAGGGTCTGTGTTTCTTGTCTCCAGCAGCTCCAAGCTCTGCACTTTCCTTACTGCTAAAACTCTTTGTTACTGGTTCACCACCTTGACTGTTCAGCGTTTATTTGTCCAGCTTCCCGACCTCCAGGCTCTTCACTCTGCCCTAAAATGAGCAGCTAAAATCTCTGAATTTCTCCAGTGGTTTCCTGTTACTGCTGCAAACTAAAGAATCCTCTTCCTCCCTTACAGCACTGTCAGTGCTGCAGATGTTTTTCACACCATCTACATCTTTGCTCCCCTCCAGCTCCTCCCAAACCTCTGTCCCCACTATTATTTCCTCAGCTTTCTACCTTTCCCTCGAGAGCAGCTTTTCACCTCTCTTCAGCTATTTTATGCAAGACCTTTTTTCTTTTTTGCTCTTTACTCATAACCACCAATACTCACATTGTCCCCTAAAGTATTTCTTCATGGCTTGATTCTGCCTCTCCCTACATCAACTTCGAACCTCTTCAACACAAGAATCCCATCCTGAGCATAATTTCAGCAGTTCTTCACAGGGAAGAAAAGGTTGGAACAAATAACCACAATGCTGTAGGAGTTTCTTGAAGATAAATGTATTGAATCCAATTGGGAGTTCAAGTTTTACATTAGAACACAGGAGCAGCTCAAAACTAAAAATAGAAGCTGCTCCATAAAGGCAATCACTAAGGTAGTTACGCAGTCACAGGAAGAAATTGGGGGGGTGGGAGGGGGAGATTTTACTTAACTGTAAGCAAATTACTGAGATGCACATCTCATATATTAGTCACCATGACTGTACTTTTATTTTTTCTGCTCAGGTGGAAATGGCACAGCTCTAGATGGACCTGCAAGACAGCTCCCCTTCCTGAAGTGCTGCCACCCTTGAAAAGGTGATCATATCACAGGGGAAGGAAAGAATGTGCTTTAATAGGTTCAGTGTAAAAGCAGTTCCTTATTTTTGATTTCTAACACTAAAGTGTTTTTTTCACTTGGCAGACGTTAACCAATTTGATGCTCTTTTTTATGCACTGACCACAGAAAGCCAAAACAATGGAAAATGACTTGAGCAAGATTCACCAGTCACAAAGAATGGTACTTATTCTGGAAGCTCACTCTATTGTCTTTCTTCAGCAGCCAGGCTACAATTTCACTTGTAAGTCTTCCTTATTTCTGGAGGCACAGATGAAACCTGAAGCTGGAGAAGTTAATAAAAGGCAAGCTCTGTGCTTCACTGGGGGCACTTTCAGCTGGTCTAAATCTGCACCTGTTCTAGCACAGTCAGTGGAGCAATGACAGTTCACCAAGGAAGGCTTCTGCCTTCAGAGATGCACGTGGCCCTTTTGTTCTGCACCTTGTTCCATTCCAGAAAAAGTGCTGGTTTGGGCAAAACATCCAAAGCATTGTTGTCCCCTTTTAGAAGTCATGCAAACTGCTGAAGAGACAGCTCCAACAGCACAGCAATCAAAGCTGAGACTCAAACTGCATGAGCAGCTCCCTGCCAAACAGAACCAACACAGATGATGCACAGCAATGTAAAACGTGCAAGGTAATAAGCACGACCCAGCTGGCTGAAGAACTTGCTGCAATGCACAAATAGGATGTGATGTGACATCTTCAAATACCCCTCTAGAGGAATGAAACACGATTGTTTCCATGCAATCATTCACACAGAGACTGCTGCAGTATTAAGCTTTCACAAACCTTGGATTATATCCAGAAAGCAACTCGGGCAGTATTTAAGTAAGGCTACAAAATGTGGGATCAGTAAGTACCACCAGGGTGTCACACGTGCACAATAAAGACTCTGAAAACACACTCAGAGACAACTTTCTAAAAGGATAACAGTGATCAAAATCAGCATGTTGTCTTTCAGTCAAGTGAAAGATGAACAGATACCAGATTGTACACATTCGGAACACAGACACCCAAACATGCCTTCTTTTCTAGCCATAAAATACAATAAAGACTCTGAAAACACGCTCAGAGACAACTTTTTAAAAAGATAACAGTGATCAAAATCAGCACGTTGTCTTTTACTCAAGTGAGAGATGACTAGATACCAGATTGTACACATTCGGAACACAGACACCCCAATATGCCTTCTCTTCCAGCCATAAAACACCACGCTGTTTGTGCACAGGAGAGAATAGATGCAAACAGCCTCACACATGTCCAGAGGTCGAATGCTGAAACATGAAAGAGGAACCCCCACTCCTTCACTCCTCACTTGACAGCTCGTGGCTTCTGGACAAACTTCAGAGAGACGGCGAGCACAGAGACAACCTGCCACCCGTGCTGACAGACAGACATCCCATCTCCCAGCCAGCCTGTAACGTGGGCACTGCCTAACATCACATCACATCACCCCACGGAGTCCGAGCACCACAAGGAGGTGAGGGGCAGAGCCCTGGGCAGAGCCCGACTGTGGTGGCCCTGCTGCCCCTTCGGCTTCCAAAGCGGTGGGATGTGGCAGCCCAGAATACTCCTCAGACCGTACAGGGGGGTCTGGAGCTATGCCAGACAGTTTGGAACTCGAGACAAAAGCACAGAACTCTGTGCTTGAGCCGTGTCATCGGAGAACGCTGCCCACATTGAGAGATGAAATACCAAATAGAAAGAAAGTGTGTAATTAGCTTATCTTGTCACTGGGTGATTGTAGTTTTAGATTTATGGAAATACGAGGGAGAGAGGTTAAGATGGAGGGCAAAGGGCGTTGCCCTTTCTCCTTCCTCTTTCTCCTCTCCCCTCCATCTTCTGCTATGACAAAGATGATGGTCATTGGTGAAGGTAGCACTGTCATGTTAAGAAAAGGTAGGAATTAATTGGAAAAGATTGATAAATAATCATACGTTGTAGAACTTGGTTGGTTTTCCTGAAAGAGATAAAAAGGTAGAGACGGCCTTCTCAGGCGTCATTCCTGCTGTGAATTTTGGAGGAGCAGGTCCTGCCGACCTTGCTCCAGACTCTAAGAGATAAGAAACAATAAACAACTTGAACACGAATGCGCAGGATTGTCCATTTTCTTGGCTCGGCCTCGGGACTTTTTAAGATCAAGAAACAGCCATAAAAAAACAGAGCGAACACTAACAAGTGGCCGCTAATAATGGCTGTCACCCAGAGGTGTCACCCAGAGGTGTCCCACAGGCACCAGGGGCACAGAGCAGACCCCGGGTCTGTATGTGACACACAGCCCGTGACAAGGACTCAGCAAGCACGAAGTGGAGCACCTTTGATTTCTGTGGTCAGAAATGTGAGCATAAAAAAGCAATAAAAAAGAGTTGACGGGCAGCTGAGGAAGGCAGGGTTCAAGCTGCTGGTGTACCACGGAGTGTTTGTGTGACCCCAGTGGAGTTGTTTATTCCCTGCACGCCTCAGCAACAGCTCCGTGGGTGGTGCAGAGGAGAAATACATTAAAAACCGGGATGTATCTGGATACAGGAGTACCCACGAGCTCTAGGACTGGCCTATTCACACGTACAGAAAACATTCAGAAACAATAACTCAGAAAAGCGTAAATGCATTGATATTGACAGCAAATTTTAAAGTAAGCACAAACAGAGGAGGCTACAAGGGGACAGAAGAACAGCGATGCTTTCCCTCAGCTAATTACACAGCCCTAGAACCCGAGAGAAGGTCTCATGCAAATCTAACTTTGGGTTTTCTTGTGAGGGATTCCAGCTGCCCATAAAACTGATGAGCAGAAACACACCAGCGTGCTGTGTCCTGTCTGACCTGGAACGACTGGCAGTGGCTGCAGAGTAAATCGTGGCCACTCTGCAGCTGCAGCCAGCTGTGTGCAGTCAAATGCCACCGTAAAGCTGGAGTTTAATTCTCTCCCTGTTGGAAATGGGCTGGCTCATACAGCCTCTGCCCAGCTGCTAATAAGAAACCCTCATTAATCAGAGAGAATACAGCTCTCACCCAAGAGCTCACTAGCATTTCTCAGGACTTTTCAGCTGAAAAAGCAAGATGAATATATTTTACAAATTCATACCAGGGGTTTTAATTTTTGACAGCTTTTCTCTTAAGTGAACAAAATATTTAGCAATTACTTTTTAAATGTGAGAGAGATTTTGAGCTCAAATGTTGTAACTTGCCGTACCACAAGCAAACCATGAATAGCTTGTTTAAAAAGTAAATTCTAATTGAAAAGGGGGACACTTGTTTTTCAAAGTGCACTTCTTTTCATTCCTCGTTGATAGGGCACTTTTAAAAGAAAAATCACAGTGCATCTGCAAAAAATCTGCACAAAACCAGAGAAAAAGAGTGCATGACTACTTTTTTTGCACCTTACAGAACAGCTATAGGTTTTCCTGTGAAAATGTGTATCATGGTGTTGAAGGAAGGGATATTTTCCCAGTATCTTCATCTTTGTTTTTAAGCCAAAGGAACATGATGTTAAATTCTGTGCAAATATAGCACAAACCACAGCCCTTTGTGCATGTTCTTGAACTGTTTCAAGGAGCCCTAGAGATATCTCACATTATCCCATGATTCAAACCTTTAACCTTGAGGGAAAATACACAAAGCAGCTTCAGATTTTTTCCAACTCAATACAGCATTGAAAGTACTGTAACAGCTATTTGATAAACACAGGGGAAGGACTTTTAAAGTGAATACATCTCATTTGCCATGTTTATAGTAAATTTCTTGGTAAAGACTGTTTTAAAATGCAAAACATAATTAACTACTCCAGTATTTTTACTGTACTGATTTGTCTGCTCCAAGAGAAACCCAAGCATGTCTCCAGTTTGAGGAATGCCACATCAACTCCTTTTCTAAAAAGGTGATTGATAGTTTTTAAAAGTAAATAAACTTGGGTTTGACCATCTTCGCCTGATGTAAAGAATAATGTAAACAAAATACATTTGTCCCAAGTACCTGAAATGATTCTAAGGGCTAACAGAGTGGAAAATCTCCTGTAGAATGGAGAGGGGGGCACACAAATGCACCCCCTCTGGGCTCATGCAGCTTGTACTGGATGGTGTGGATTTAAATTAGTAGCAAACGTTCCCTAACTCACAACCACTTACTAATGTTTGTTTGCATTTAGCAAAATATCTGTTCTAGTAACAAAGTCTTCAGGGTAAAACTACACTGGAATACTTGCAAGTAGAATATTAAAGTGTTTCTAGCCATGGTGCCTCAATTCCTTATAAACAGGAGTCTTTAAAACTGAAAAAGGCCCATACATCCTCTAATATTATACTGCTTTTCAGTTCACTTCTAATCCTTAGGAAATACGTCTGATTCTTCAGCAATGTTAAGGAACTTGAAGTTGTTAATTTTCATTTCATCTTCATTCACTCAGGCCAGAAACAGCAAAATAGCAAATTCCCTTTTCCTGCCTTATCCTGCAAATTACCTTCCAAAAGAAGTACAGAAGTTATGGTAAAGTTACAACCATCGTACATTTGATAAAATAAAAGTCTGAAATTATCACTGCCATCATATTCCTGTGGAACTCTGAATTCTACTGGATTACTGACATAGAAAGACACCTTTGTACAATATTTTTAGATGTCTGTTATGTAAATGTCGAAAATCAACCTAAAGTTTTCGGCTTTTTTTGTTTGTTTGTTATTTTGGCATGAGATACAGGAGCCAAAACATTGTAGCACGACAATAACTTGTAAGAAACTCTTAGTTCTGCATCATTTTTTCACTACGCCAAATAAACATCTGCGATCCACATGAAGAGAAGCTGGTGGTCTCCAAAGAAAAAAAGAAAAAAAACCAGGCTTCTGTGAGTCCAAAGACTGTCACTGCCAGCATAAAATCAGAGTTTTTCAAGGCCCCAGTGTGCAGAGCACACCCTCCATCCACACTGAGCCTGCCCAGGCTGGGCCAGGAGCAGCTGTTTTGCTCCAAATCTTCACCAGGTAAGAGATTCTCCTGCATGAGACACGGATGGCTGACGAGAGAATTGTTTCTCCTGCACCCACCAGTCCCCATTCCAGCAAAACAAGGACCTGCCAGCCCATGTGTGCCCAAGAGCTGTGTCCTGGGGGCACACGTGTGGCTCAGGAGCTCAGCTCTGGTGAAACAACTCGGGCTCAACAGGACTGGGGAAGAAGGCTGCATAAATATATTACGTTTTAGAGCAAGCCAGACATTGCAGAACCACTGCTGTACTTATTTCCTCCTAGAGGCATTAATAATTTACCATCTTTTTTTAAAAAGCAGCGCTGGAGCTGCATCGCTGCATTCTGAGCAAACTCTAGGTATTCATACAGTTGTTTGTTTTCCTTTGTCTCTTAGTTCAGTCCTGCGTTTCAGCCCCACTGGCCTTTTGTAAATCCCTGAAGATAGCTAGATGGAATGAAACCCAAGGTTTTATTAAGCTACAAAAGAAAATAAATTATGCTGAAGCTCATGTGAATATTTAGAATTTTTTCCAAACACCAAGATAAATGTGCAGGACTTGTGATGAGATACAGGAAAAAACAATTCCATTAAAGGGCCACTTATGCCCAGAGAGAACATCCAGAAAGTTGATGGGGGGAAAAAAAAATAAAGCAGATGACAATGTCAGGGCCTTAAATGCTTGCTTGCCTGTCCACCAGGGACAGGACAGAGCTTTCCTGGGAAGTGCTCTCACCTCTTGCACAAATTGAAGTATTTCTGTCTCTCTCAGTCCCAGGCTATGTCCCTGTGGGTTTCCAGCTGACACAACCCTGGGGCACAAGCAGCAGCCAGAGGCAGTGCTGGCTTCTCAGCTGGCACAGGAGAAGCCTCCCCAGCTCTGCTGCTCCGGGTGAGCGTGGCCAGGGCTCCGTGCTGCCAGACTTTGGTGGGCACTGGTGTGCAGGATGCCCAAATCATCCTCACCGTGCTCCTGCTGCTCGCTGGGAAGACTCTCTGCAGCAGGAGAGGCACCTGCCCAGAGCTAAGGATGCACGGAGCATGGGAGGGCCAGAGGCAGAAGGATCTGTCACTGCGAGGGCAGGCTGCAGGAGCCAGACACCGCTGCCTTCTGTCCCAGTGCAGCCCAGGAAACTCAAAGAAAATGAGAGTGGGGAGGGAGGAGGCTTTAAAACATTTTATAGTCCAGGAATGCTTTTTCAAAAGGGGCTGCTAGAAGGATACAGACATCAGCTGAGCAGTTTTCTCTACAACCTTCTGACATCAAGTGACTGCCAGAGATGCTGAAGGTTCCTCTTGCACCTCACCAGGCTCCCTTCCCCAGTCACCCCAGGAGGCACTAGGGCACCTCTCGTGATGAAAAGCCAGGAGATCTGGTATGAGGCTTTGCAGTCCTGAAGTTTCCTCTCCACTTGCTCTGCCAGGATTCCAGACCCTCGTGAAGAAAAAGGAAAGCTCCCCTTGGGCCCTGCTGGGGACAGAGCCTGACCCTTCCAGCCTGGCATGGGAAGGGGCCAGAGGAAACGTGTGCACCTCACTGCTCCCTCCCCACTGACCCTGGGCACGAGAGGGTGTTTGCAAGGCTGGGAACACAGCATAAAGCTTCTCCAGTGCAGACAGTGATTAAAAGTCTCAGCTGTGGAGGAGAGATTCTTCCAAACAAATCCTTTCCTGTTGTGAGATATTTATTTTTTTTTCTTAGCAGACATCAGAACTCTCTCATTTGCAAATGCATGTACAAGTCTCCAGAGAGAAGTTTGAACTTACCCTTGAATTACTGTAAGTTTATTATTATTATTTTCTCATGGAAAAAGTCACGGATGTCTTGTAATCCCTCATGTTCCCATCTTTTATAATTGAATGCATCTTGACCCAGAGAAAAGCTTGGGAGCCCATTAGAATAGGAGGTGAAAAACAATTCCGAAACAATTTACAAGATGGTCTTTTCCTTCCAGACTTCAATGTTATGACTCACAACTGGGTGCTGAAAGTCCCACAAGAGCAGCCAGGAATCTATACATTGAGTTTATGAAGTTTCTGGAGCAGCAATGGGCTTTTTCTGTGTTTTGTGAAGTGATGCAAAATACTTTGAGTCAGCAGAGCTGATCTGCCCAGTATCTCGGTATGGGCTGCTCAGTGTGGGGTGCAGACTTTGACAGCACACATTTGTATTTTAGAGAATATCTCTATATTTTTAGGGGATGCAAAAAGAAATGGTAGAGGTTGGAAGGCAAGCAGTGTGCCAAAAACTTAAGTCTCCTCTGGGAAATGCCTCATGTGTTTTTCTTCGGGCCTCATCCAAAGCCTGCTGAAACTAAGAGGAATCCCTGCAGGCTTTCTCCTTTCCACTCATGAGCCCACCTTCATCACTTACTGCAGTTGTGTTCCTGGGACATCTGTGGGCCATGAGATGCTCGGATACATAAAATACATCTGTGACAGCTCTGCCATAGGAGTTTGCTTTCCTGGCTTCTACGTGGTGGAAATCAAATCTTTTTAAGAGACAGAAAGCAAGAATTTCCTTTGCTTTCTTAACCAAGGCATTGCAGAGGCTGGGAATTAGCATCAGAGGTTATGGGTACTGTGCAGGTGAGATCCTATCTTAGGGATACTACATCTTGTGGAAAATATGTAAATATATCAAGTCACAAGCACATACAGAAGCATTTCACAATTACACTGGGTATTTAGACAGGTGATCCCTCACACAACAAATGCACTTGGTACAAGCTCTTAAAACTGCATAAAACAAGACTCTGTCCTTTTTTGCCAAATTAGCTGGTAAACTAACACAGCAAGCTTTATCTTGTTCTTATTAGCCCACCTGTCTTTGCCCCTTTAATGTCAGACTTTAAAGAGGAAATGAGCACTTAGCTGATACTGTCTCTTCAAAGGAAATATCTGCTTCGGTTACCTTGCGTTTTTAATGAGATTGTTTAGTCACAGCTTGGCATCGGTTCATAGTATGCACCATATCAAAGCTTTCAGGTTTTCCAAGCACAAGAACACATCGAGTAGTTTGAGCCAGCAAAAGTGAAATTCTTCCCGGTTGGCATAAAATCATGGAGATGTTTAACTCCTGTCCTTGGTCAGTGCAGAGACAGAATTAACAGGAGAAGGTTATTCCTTGAACTGCAATCTCTGTGCCAGTTTCTGGGACCTGTTTACAGAAAATTCTGAGGAATCACCCAACCAACTGCAATTTGCACACATTTAGGATGAGGGTAGGAGCTGCTGAAGTGGCCACAGCACACCAGAGAGCCTTTATTTATTATTATGTCATGCTAGTGAACACTTCATAATAATATACCCCTGAGGCTGGGTGGCCTCTTCTGTTAAAGGGGACCATAAAAGACACTGTATTTTTATTTTCCCTTTGTTTTCTTATAGGCCCCAAATCAAACATTCTACTTTGCCTGGCTCTGACTCAGCACACAGTACATGCATCTCTGACAAGCAGGGCATCTATTGTACACAAAGACAAAAGCCCTGAGAACATTTACTGACTTAAACCAAAAGTACAGCTCCAGCCACCTCCTCAAACCCCCTCCCAGTGCACGTGCAAGCAGGTGACCTGCAGCTGAAATGTGAAGTCTTGCACTCAAACTCTTTTTTTTCTTTTAAAGAAACCACTCATTAATATTTTACATCAATACCCGTGTTCAAAACACATTTCTTCTAAGTTTTGCACCTTCGGTAAACACCAGTATGGTTTCATCAGGCAAATTACAAAAATTACTGGAAGCTTTACAAAACGACCAAAGCACCCCCTGCCTTTGCACCGTGCCATTCAAAGAACAAAAGCTACAGCAAGAGGGGACCCTCCCTTGTAAGAAACATTTTCAGTTTTTTTACCCAACTTTTGTACACGGTTTCTGTGGCAAACACACACACACACACACACATGTCCAAGAGCCACCCCCAGCCCCAATTCCTCAGCAACACTCAGCAGTATTCTTCCTTCACTGACTGATTGGGCTCATTCACCTGAATGGAGTGTGGAACGAGCAGTATTGAAGAGGGAACTGCTAAAGCAGCTTTCAAAGACAAAATGAGTATATAGGTAGAAAACCAAACAAGACTGCCACTTGTCCCCCCCACTTCAGCAATAACCACCAGAGAGTGTCCTGATGGGGGCATCCCCCCTAAACTGGACTTTTGGGAAATGAATGGCAACTCAACAGCCATAGGCTGTCTGGAGCAGCAGCCCAGACGTTTTGCTAGTGTGTAAATATGAATATAATTCAATTATCCTACTCTATAAATAGTGGCCAGCCCAGGGCCCGTGGGGCTCTCCTGCATGGTGGCAGCTGCATGCCAGGCTCCCTGAGCAGGGACATCTCCCAAGGTTAGGCCTCCAGGCCGAGAGATTCTTTCCTGCAACAGACCCTTGGTGCATGGCTAAGAGCCTGCTGAGCTTCACTGAGGTTAGATCTGAGATGGGTTGTGCACACACAATCCTGGAGACATAAACTGTTGAGCAGGTCTGCGCCCAAGACTGGATCCAGCTGCACCTGGACTCCTCTGCACAGGAGGAGTCTGAAGCTCACGACTCAATGAGAGGGTTTCCCTGACACATCTGATTGATCTAGGGCTCTATGCAGTAAATAATCAAGTGCACCTTGCCATCAAATCTTGTTAAACCACTGCCACATTTACCATTGAACTTTGTTGACTCGCTTTATCAATAAAAGATATTCTTCCTCTTGCAAGTGCCTCACTCCATCTTGTGACAGCAGACAACCCCAAAGGTCTTAGAGAAAAATAAAAAACAAACACAAAAGGTACAGAAAATGTTTTGCACTAATTTAAAAATGCAGGCTCAGATTTCTAATCCATTTAGTGGTAATTTAGGCAGCATTGTTAACTTCCAAAGCCAGCTCTTAGAAACACTCGTGTGTGTGTGTGTAGCCTCAGGAGGATCTCAGCCTTATGTGTTGTAAAGAACTGGAAAATCTCCTTCAGGCAAACAGAAATACTTAATTTTCAGGCTGAAATTCCAGAATATATGTCCACAGAAGAGGAGTTAAGATCTCCCAGGGAAGCCAACCAATACAACTGCCTTACTCACAGTTCTTCATTACTGCTGGATTATTCACTCTGTGATAGAGCCCGAGCACCCCAGCCTGAGCTCATTCTGCTCGGGGCTCTACAAACACAGCAGCCAGAGTCTTTATCCTGAGCAGTTCACAATCTGATGGTTAATTAGTAAAATCACTCAGCCACAGACACCGCTGTGTCATCCTCCTCAACCCAAAACTCACCTTTTAACTCTCTCTAACACTGCTACCCATGTACCAACTAAAATGAGCGACTTCTGGATTGCAGTTTGGGGAGAGAGAAAACTGAAGCCTTGCCGAGTCACCCAAACCCAAATGTCTGTACACCTGCAAGCACAAAAGAGGTACCACCTCAAAAAGCACTTCCACAGACCAGCTCTTGCAAAATCCTATTCCCTGGCTGCCCTTGGGCTGCTCTCCTTTTGGAAATGCAGCTAAATCAGCAGCAGGCAGCGCCATAAAGGGCTGGAGACAGTAGGCATTACTCGGGCCTCTAATTCTTGGTGACATTCTTAATGATACATCAGATGGTTATAATTCATCTTAAGGCTCTGTTCACGTTAAATCACTCAGCGATCTCATTTGTGCAGTGCTGCTGCATTTCTGGTAACACTAAATTCACTTCAATCCTCCCCCTGTCAGACCACAGCACACTACTAATTACATTTATTTGAACTTTTTTTGAAAATACTTTTCTTACCAGGTAACTCATCTCTTCAGCTTGAAAAATTTGTTTTCAACCCTCAACAACATTTTTATCTCTACACTGAAGAGTTTATTCTACTGGCTTGCTATGCAAGCAGACTTAGAATTAAAAAAAAAATTTAAAAAGCAGCCACATTTCCTAAAGTTTTGATCTGTTTTTAAACGTATCTCCATAGCTGCCAGTACACAGAGAGGAAAAAAGGTTACCCATGGCAAATACTCAGAAGAAGTGTGTGCATTCTGCAGTATTCAAAGGAGACAGAGCTTGAGGTCTCCCGCCAGCCAAAGCTGAGACAGAAATTTTCAGATTTTTTTCCTTCAGCAACTTCCAAATCTCTGGTTTTTTATTTCTCATGTGGGGTGCACTGCACATTCCATACACTCCAGTTTCCTCCCTCCTCTCCATCTACTTTCCACCGCATTTCTGTTCATTTTCTGGTCTTCACCTTCTCCAGCCTCACTTTCCAGTTTTCGTTTTCCTTTCCCACAGATTCCTTCCCATCCTTGAGAATACTTTGTCTATTTGGGTTTCTTTCCTTTCTATAACCACAGAGTCCTTCCCTCACTGCCACTGCCCACATTAGGAACTCTGCCTGGTCAGCCTGGCACAGGCTGAGCCCTGGGAGATCCAAGCATCTCCCAAAGGGAGGAGGTGACAGGGTTTTGGTGACTCTTCTGCTGATGGAGCTCGAGTGTGTCACTCCAGACACGAGCTGACAGTGCCTGAACTGGCTTCCCATTTTCACAGCAGGCCACTTTCCCTTTGCACTGGCAGGCCTCCTGCAAAGCTGAAATCTGCATCTTTTAGGGTTGTATAGACTGAAAAACCTCAAATATTTTCTGTGGGATAGAGCCCTAACTGAGGGCTCTATTCACCAGAAATGTGATGCCATGGACTTCCACAACCCAGCATGTAGGCAGACTGCACTTGATAAATGTGTGTTTATCATAGCTGCAGAACTCAGCTCTGCTTTTCCAACCTCCTTTTCCCTTAAGATTAGGAAGATAAAGGTCACACTTTAAAAAGACAGGCCTTTAAAGTTATTTTTTAAGTGCTAGCAGCTGAACTCTTTGTGTGAAAATATCCCATCCTTTTCTATTAAATTAGGTTGCATTAAATCAACATATTCTTTAAAGAACTGGTACATTTCTGACAATGGCTTAGGAACTGTTTATTTACACTGATACACAGAGGGTAAAAGAAAACCTTTGCTACTGAAAAAGGAAGCCCCAAAATACTGAACTGGAAATTCTAACATGGGTATGCATTCAGATCATATTCCAACCAAAATTCCTGTACTAATTAGAGATTGATTTTTACAAGGCTTCAAATCCGCTGTGCCTCAGGGCTAGGTTACAGAACTACCAGTTTGCTCTCTCTTTATACAAGGATTCATTTTCTGCCCAAATCAATATAAAGAATCTGCTGCACTCCAGCCAACTCTACACCATTCAAACACACAATCACGCTCCATTTTAAAGATACCGAAAAATCCTCACCAGCACCTTTTTCATTTCAGCAAAGGCAGCACTTTGGAGTGTCACAGAGCAGAGGCAAAGCCATCCTCCCCCTTGGGGGATGGAGCAGAACTTGTGTGTTCCCCACAGGAGGATTTGGCTTCCCTTCACCATCTACGCTGTTCCTTTTACTAACACAAGGTGTGTTTCTTCTCGTGTAAAATATGCCCAAAGATTGCCTTATTCTTTATGTATCCCAAGATCTCAAAGAGCAAAAATGCCACCATTAGGCAAAAGGTGAATTTTTAGCTCCTTAAGGGAATATTTGCAGAGTTAGAATGCCATCCTAATCTGCCATCACTCTGTTCCACTGGATCTCTCCTGACTTTCCAGGCAAGGAATACAAGGCCAGTAACTCCATTCTCCTGACTGTACCTGGGGCTCTGGCAAAGAGCAGCTGAGAAGAAAAGATGTTTTACACATTCATGGTTAAAAGATAACCAATAACCAGGATCCAGATGTTGGCCTCTGCTGGCCAGCGCACAGTGCAATTATTATTCCACTGATAGAAAGAGATGTTGTCCTGCCTTTTCCAGCCAACCAAAAGCTCTTCCATAAAACGCTCAAATCCTCTGAAGAGAGGCATTCAAAACAAGGAATGAAGAGGGAACCAATCGTATTTGCTCCACAATTATTGCATTATAAAAATGTAACACGGCCTCGGCCCTAGAGCACTCCCCATTCCCACAAACTCCCAGGTTCAGGGCGAGCTGGGATTTCCCTCTGCCACTCAGGACTCGGGTGCCTGTGGACAGCACTGCAGCACCCAAGTGAAAATCCAGCAAAATGTGGGCTGGAGGAGAGGCGAGAGCAGCCCCTTCACACCCACAGCCCAGGGCGGCTCCTAATGAGGTCAGTGGGAACAGGCACAAATTGTTTAAGCCAAATGAAGTCCAAAAGTGTTATTAAAGCTCTTCTCTCTCTGAGCCTGACCTTGGAAAAACTTCTGAATTTGTTTAAAGAACTGAATAGTTCCTGACCAGGAGCGATCCAGCCGAAGCATGGGCTCTCTTTTGGGGATTTCTGGTTGGTGAGACTCTGGGCTGGAGGAAAGGGGGGGAATAAAAGTAAGTAAGGCTGAAAGGCAGAAGGTTTTCAAAGCAGTAAGTGTATAAAAATTATAGTTACAGGCTGAGGAATGGCCCACAGATTTAACAAACGTACCAGGGCAATTTTAACTGTTTGACATCTGGCTGACTGTAACATTTTCATGATTTATCTTAATAAATTGTCAGCTTAGGAAGTCCAGCCACCAATTACACTAACAAGAAATACATTTTGGCTGAAAGCATCCACCATTCCATATGGGAAAAACATGCTAGAGAGGTTAGAACTACTTGAAAAATTCTGACAATCACTACAAATGAGAGCCTGTGAAATGTACAACTTTACACCAAGTACTCACACTCTGCATGCCAATACATTATTAATCTTATTTTTCAGCTGTGGACAGGAAAATGTATAAACTGTTAATCCATTATACACAGCCTTTTCCCTTGGGTATTTCTAAACAATGGAAAAACAGAATTTACTGAAGTTTAAAAATAACTTTTTGTGTACCAACATTTCAGTTTACTTTGAAAATATGCTTCTTGCAGCCATAGAAGCACTACGTATGTAGTAGTCCTTTGTTTACTTACTGTCATAAAAAGTAATAAAGATGAAGTTTTTTGGTCCCTATTAACATCACAGCTTTATAATTATACTGTGCAAGCCATTTCAAGCATTAGGGGAACTTGACACAAATGTGATTTCTTCCAATTCCTTTGCATTTTCTCCCTTCTCTGTCAACAGTTTATTATTTCCTGAAATGTACAATATGCAGCCATTTCTGTGTCGATTAAATAATCTGATTTTAATTTTTTCCTCCTATTATAAACGCTGCTTGTTCCCATGTAACGTCAACATTATTTATGTGACAGAAAAATATTTACAGTCAGATCATTCAAACAAAACCTCAAAATTAATATAGACAGCTATCCATCAAGTTGTTCCTCCTTAAAGGGTTTTTCTTCCATAAAGCCTTAAATCAGACTGAATCCTTAAGGACAGCACAGATCCACCAAACTTCAGATAATTATCAAGTTCCTGGTCCCAAGCTATCACAGATTTTAAGAGAGAACATTTCCAGGAGCTTTACATGGCCCAAATTCATATTTTTATGACACCACTCTTTAGAAACAATGGCACTCTTTCGGCTGAAGGTTTTGCACACAACCAAACAGAAACACACACTACCCCTGGGGCAGACCCCAGACAAATTAAAAGTCAGTGCTTGAAATCTGATGAAATAACAATAAAACAAGCAAAAAAACCCCCCCAGAGCTTACTAGTGTACTGTGTCAGGAAACATTTACAGCAGTGACTCTACACACCCCACCACAAAATAAATTCCTCCCCAGTTACGTTTGCTTTGGCCTCCGTTAATTTAATGCAATTTCAGTTGGATCTCGGTGGTTTCAGCCTTGTCAGCTCCATCAGGCTCTCACAGCAGGGCAGGAAACCAGGTTGGTTTGGATGAGCTGCACGAGGAGAACACTGGCTGCCCACCCATCGTCCCTTCCACTGCCCCAGTGCGCTTCCCACGTGCACAATGCAGGAGCAAAACTCTCTCAGTCCAGAGAAAACCCTCAGCCAAGCAGGGTGGGTGACACAGAAAGATTGCAGGTGAAAACAGCAAGGATGTTACCCTTCCATTGTTTCAATTAAAAAATAAATAATAAAGAAAAGGAATAAAAAATTATGAAAGGACAACAATCATTATGCACGTCAGAGTTCGCTCACGGAGCAGAAGCTTCTGGTACTGCAAAAATATCTAAGAAATTATAGTTTAAGAAATAAAGCTCATTCATTAAATCATTTCCTAAAGGCAGTATTTTATGAGTATCTCCCTTTCCCCCCTTTCACTAACATGACATTATATAACTACTTTATTGCTGGGTTTATTTAAGACTTAGAAAGTGGAGTTCTGGACAGCAGTGCAGTCACCATTAGCTAATTTAATGGCAAACTGTTCCAAGAACTGTAATTGAATTTCAGCCACTTTCCAAATTTGCTGCTTTGTTATTGTCTGTATTTGAAGAATTAAAATTTTACAAATGATTCTAAAAATAATAATATTAACAATTATGCAATATCCCTTAATTTTAATATGGATTTTTTAATTTTGTTTTTTAACTCAGAAAGCTCATCCAGACATCCAAACCATTTTATTTTAATGGCGAATTACGAAACAGCTCTAAGGTCTCTACAATAAACAGAATAGTTCAAACCATCAGGAGGAAAAATTTAATCATTTAAAAATAGATGCCGTAAGTAGCACTTCTATTAAAAATTACAGCTCGGTTGTCTATACAAGATTTCTAAAAGAACATCACAAGCTACTATAAATCTCAGAGTTTTGTATATTAAAAAGTTGCATTGCCAGTCTCAAAAACGCTCTGTTTAAAAGAGGGAAATAAATAGTCTGTGATTTTGTTACAAAGCACCAGCAAGTCTTACATTACATACACAACTCAGTAGCTGCAATGTTTATAGAAAGACAGTCATTTAAACTTCCACTGAAAGTTCTTAAATCTTTGTTGCTGACAGTTCAGAAGATGAGGAGGAAAAGGCTTTTTCCAGAATCTGCTGTTTTAAGAAAGTAAGACATTCCATTTTTGCTAAAACACTGCCTGAGTTTGTGTGGAAATATTTACAATTATCAACAGAGAACATGCAACAAAAGGTGGGGATGATTATAGAAGCAGAAAATTCATCCAGAAATGGTCTTCTCAGCCAGGTATCATTAGCTTCTGTTTCTGATTTCATACTCCCTAAAGAAACATCCCATTTCCTGAATAAAAAGCTTAAGGATACACCAAGAGACTGGAACATGAAAAAAATTAGTTGCCCAGGATTCCACTAAATTGCTGAAAGTACAATAACTTGTACTCCCCCGAGGATTTCGCCTGTTTTTATCTTTCAGTGTGCATGCTGCTGCCCAGAGTACAGCTGCTCTGTCAGCTTCTCACGCTCAGCTCACAGACAGCTCCTCCTTCCCAGCAGCATCTCCTGTTTTACTCCAACACCTGAGGAGCAGCCTTGTTCCAGCTCCAGCCTGGCACTGCCCCGTGCCCACCACCTCTGGGACAGAGGGAGGGAGGTGCCAGCAGGGTGAGGATGCTCTGGGATGGAGGCAGGGAGGTACCAGCAGGGTGAGAATGCTCCTGGAGGGACAAAGGGAGGTGCCAGCAGGGTGAGGATGCTCCTGGAGGGAGAGAAGGAGATGCCAGCAGGGTGAGAATGCTCCTGGAGGGACAAAGGGAGGTACCAGCAGAGTGAGGATGCTCCGGGATGGAGGCAGGGAGGGAGGTGCCAGCAGGGTGAGGATGCTCTGGGATGGAGGCAGGGAGGTACCAGCAGGGTGAGGATGCTCCTGGAGGGAGACAGGGAGNGCCAGCAGGGTGAGGATGCTCCTGGAGGGAGGGAGGGAGGTGCCAGCAGGGTGAGGATGCTCCTGGAGGGACACAGGGGGGTACCAGCAGCATGAGGATGCTCTGGAATGGATGAAGGTGTGACCTCTGCACTCAGGGTCACCCGTGGCAGCCACAGGACCAGGGCACACAGGGTGGGGGACAAAGGGGAGCTCCCACCCAGCTCCAACTCCCCAGGTTCTGCCTCACCCCACAGCCCCTCTCCTTCCTCCTCCTCCTCCCTGACCTGCTCCTGCTCTCTGTTTTATGAAGGTTATCTGAACATAGGGATCATCATCTCAGGACTTTTTTTTCCCCTCCCAAATAATCAGTATTTTTAAACTGCAGATTATCTGCAGTGCAGCTTATGTGCATGGAAATTGACATGCTGTTGTTTAAAATCCCTTTTTCAATAAGATGCATTAGCAAATGGATGTCTACTCATGTAGGGAAATCATGATCATTTTTATTTTGGACATAAACCCAGTATTTTATCAAATATAGTTTCATTTAAATCTTACTAATGCTGAATGATTGTGAAGAAAAAAAATTGTGGGGTTTTTTTAAGCCTTAGAGATTTACATCCTTATAAAACTATTTTGCTTTAAATCTCAGGCCTGGCATAGAAAAAATTTCTACTCGGTTACAGAAGGTATCAGCTTACCAATTCTTCTTCTGGGTACAATAATTTCAAGACAAAATTAGATTTACTTAATTTAAAGGCTCAAATTACTTTAAAAGACAAGAGAAGGGACATATTTCACAGCCTTGTGTAATCTTTTTTCCTACGAGTTAACTTTCTCCTGAAACCAGTTTCTTACTAAAAAAGACACGGACATTTTGCACCTCTCCAAACATTACTTTGTTACGAAGTGCACAAGAACTTCACCAAACTGAAGACAGAGTTACAAAACGCTGCCTTTTCCTAGTGACATTTCCTTAAAGTGACAATTTTTCATGGCACGCTCTTAAAAAGCAATCACACAATCCAGAAAACATGCCGTATTTGCAAACTCCTTTGCTCCGCCTGCTTCATGGCAAGGAGAAGAGCCCTGTTTTGCACCAGTGGCTGTGGTTTCCCTGTCACTGAGGGGCACAGAGCTTGGCTGTACACCCAGCCCGCTGACTCATCACCACTGGCCCTGGCTGCAGAATGCCATTTTTTGTTAGATCCACGTGTGATTGACACACCCCAACAATCCTGGGCGCAGGGCTCATGCTAATCAGCCACATGCACAAACAAGAGTACTCAACCCACACGAGTTTATCCAATCTGCATGGCCCAGAAAATAGCTTTTCATAGCCAGAATGTTGATTTTTAGGACTACTAACTATTTCTTCTCTGGTTTTTTTTTTCCCCTCCTCACAGTGGCTCAGGAGCCACGTTTATTTCCCTGCCATGAAACACGGAGGAAGTTTTCATTTAACAAACCAATCTTCTTTTAACACCCAGAGTCTCGCACCGTTTGATCAAGGAGGGTTTGCTCTCCAAAGCAGCTAAGACACGAGCAGCCTTCTTCCACTCTGCTGCAGAGGACCCTAATTCTGACAGAAAAGCAGGTCTGTGGCATCTCCTTAGCAATGTGTAGATGCCTGAAGTTACCTAAGGCCGTACAGCAAATTTTTGAAAATCTGTTGTTGATTTCCTTCTGTATTCGAACAGCAGTGAAAGCATCAGTGTGTCAGCTGAAAGGTTCATGCCTCATCAAAAGGAGAGCATTTGTCACACTGAGGTGGATCATCAAAAGCAGCACTTTGCTGCTGTTTTACCCAGAAAATGTTATCTCCCAAATCAGGATTGTGTACCCGTTTTAATTCAGCGAGTGAAAGGAAATTAGCTAATCTTGAATAGAAAGAAGAGATACACATCACCATGCACATTAAAAAGTCAGAGATCTTTTCAACACAGTAAGTTGTGGTAGTCTGCAGAGCTTCTCCAGTATGTCATAATGATTCAGGACATGGTTAAGAGGTATCCACTCTTGCAGCTACCAAAAATTTTTCAAATGGTGTTCATTTTCCAAAGGAAGGGTATCAGTAAATTGAGAGTCATGAAGGAATAGTTTGCACAGAAGTATTGAAGCAGTCTGAGCCAGGAAGTTTGACTGAACTCTCAGCTTTAGTTAAACTATGCCAGAACTAAATGGGAATAAACAAACAGATTAGGAAGAGAAGGCAGAAGAAAGTAGTAAGAGTCGTTAACATAATCTTCACTTGAGGAACTGGGCAAATGTAAACTGAAAGGGTCTCAGTGTGCAACAGAGACTATAAAAGGAAGACTGTTTGGTACTAAAACTGTTTTCTGTAGGCTTCTGAAGAAAAAAAATTATCCCACTGGCCATCCAAAAACTTAACACCTGGCCTGTTGAACAGGTTTGGTCCGATGAAGAGAAATAAAGAAACCCCTAAACCTCCCCTCGAGTTTGGAAACTGGGGCCTCTAGAGCTGCTAACTTTGCAGGGAAACTGAACAATGGCAGAAAGATCAGAGCAAACACCATTTTCCCTGCCAGACTCTCAGCCACGGCCTCAGGAACTCAGCCTTTGCCATGGGATAGGAGATTGCTGTGGCAGCACAGTCGCCTCCTTTCACAGCTTGAGCCCAGCAACCACGAGGGCCCTGCAGAGGGGGAAACCTCAAACTGGCAGCGTCTAATTTGGTTTTGTTTATGTTCCTGTGTTCCCTATTGATCTGCACCGGGCTTAGAGTCAACAGCAAAGACCAGTAACCTCCCCCCAGCACAAACTGCAGAGGCAAAATAATCTCAGAATAATTCTTCCTGCTCCAAATCGGAAGAGACAATCAGATCCAGCAGCCAGCACTGCTGGAAGAGGCCCCAAAGTCCACTTGTTACAAGGCTCTGCACAGAGATGGGGTGTGCTTCAGTTTGGTGCTGCAGGCTGGGGTCTCTGGCACTCCCAGCAGAGGGTCTTTTAGTCTTTGGAATAAAGTGGAACAGGCAGCATCCATCAAGGCAGGCCATCACCCATAATGAGGGGAAACAGGTTCTGAGTAGGACAAATGTAATGGGGAGGAGAGAGAGCAGGAGAAAAACAATGTTGAAAAGAATCCTTTGGGAACAGTTTAACCCTCAAGTGACTGCTACCAGAATCTCTAATTAACAGACACACTAACTCCAAAACAAGACTCGGGTGTCTATCTTTTAACAAGGACAGGGACTGAAGAGCTTGGACATGCCACGTGAGAAATATCTGACAGCCACTGAGACATCCCCCACCAGAGAAGCCTTCACAAGCTCCTCAGGAGACTACAAAGCACACGGTATCTGCATAATAAGACATAATCCTGCTCTCACCACATCGTCTCATTTTTTCCACATATCTCAGACCCTTAACAGCTTTCTGTAAATTCCAATACAGAAGGCACAGCACATCCAGAGGTTAGAAAAGCCCCTTTGTATTTGCTTAAAAGGAAAATAAGCCCGTTAAGAAAGGCAAACCAAAGCATCCTGCGTGCTGGTTTTCCAGGAGGCACTTGTGGGACTACCCCACGTCTGTGACCAGGCAGCGTGCACACCAAAAAACCCATGACACTTTGGAAGGTCTTTCCTTTCTAAATAAGGATACTGCAGATTTCAATGCTGTCAGCTTAATTTACAGGATACAGGTGTTAGTAATTCTCTAAAACAAGAGCCCCTCACACACAGGGTACCTTGCCGTGTTTCAGCTCACAGAGAAATCAGTCTCAGAAATCTTTCCAGTGGTGCAGACCACACTGCCTTTACGGAGCCCCTGGAAGGCTGTATTCCTTTTCTTGTCACTTAGGAGGAAATTAATTCATCCCTGAGCAAAACTCTGGCACCAGATAATGTGTTTTTCAAGCACAAGGTACGTGCATCTCCAGCCAGCACATCCCTGGGCACCAAGGTGCCACCACCATCAACAGATGAATGCCCAGTACTGGCACAGGAACCAGGACATTCACATCATGGAACAACAAATGGACTTCAGCCCCTTCAGAAAAGACAGCAGTGAAATACTGGAACAATTTAACAAGTCCGTGGTCTGCTGCCTGTGGGTATCAAAGATCCACGAAAGCACGGACACACGATGCTGCAGCCCTGCTCCAAGTCAAGGCTCAGCACTAGCCTGAGCTTCTAGGCAAGTACCCAGAGCTCCTGAAAGCAATTCTCCTCCCCCAGCTCCATGTCGTGTATTCAGGATTCAGAGGCACTGATTTACAGTATCCCAATCTTTTCTATTTGTCCTTTTTCCACTGAAGTTTGCTCTCAACGCTGACAGCAATTTATTTTCGAGATAGTGGCAATGGAGGGCAGCTTGCACAGTGCACGGGTTGGCATCACCAATTCCCGTGCTCCCAGCACTGCCAGGAACAAGTGCCATGGCTGAACAGCCAGCAGAGAGCTCTGCCAGCAGCTGGAAGAGCCTACCACACACAGCTACCCCCCAATAAAAGGTCAAGGTAGCAATCAAAGAAGGGCTGCATCGCCTTTTCCATAACTGATGTTTCATCCACACCTTCAAAGGACACCCTCAAATCACAAATTTTACTGTACTACAAAGTACTTGCCTTGTTCATCCCTAGAAGTTAGAAGTGAAAGGAAAGAATAAAACAGACCAGTGACTTTGGAATTACACTCTGACTTCAAAGGGGCATTTGTATGGTGGTAGCTTCTGCAACAGCAAGAAAACTACGAACAGCAGGAGGCTGGGAAGACAGATAATTCTGGTGACAGGCTGCAGAGTAAACAAATAAAAATTAAGCAGATATATTTTTCATGTTTCTTTAAACCAAAGATTCATCTTTTCTTGTTGTCGCCCCTATGAAGGATTAATCATAACAGAAATTGTCTGCTGTCATTGAAGTAAGGAAATAATAGAAGTGAGAGGACATACAAGAGAAACAGAGGCCATCAGCATTTTAATAGAGCTTTGAAAATTCTATGAGGAAAACAGTACTGGTTGATAACATATGGTTTGACTCCAGAGATTCAAATACTGGCATTAAAACCGAGAAAGTAGAGGAAATATGTCCTATAAATTGGAGTATTTTTGTTGGAATAGTCAGTGGCAAGTGGCATAAGCTTCACTGGTACTTCCACAGCAAGAATCTCTTCTTTACCTGTGCAAGGCAACACACAGAGGCTGAGGGTGGTAAAAGAAGCACTCACTTGTTTGAGTAGTGTTTGGTTCAATAAAAAACTCCAGATTTTTCTATACATCCGTTGTCTGGGTGACGTTTCTCTGAGACCTAATCTACTAATTTTGTGGACAAAAACAAGCTTTTACTGCTGTTAGCTCTGCAAAACCAATATAACCGTGCCTGAGCGAGATGGAATTTTTATTACTGGCAATGAAGTAAAATTCAGACAGAAAACAGCTTGATTGTCAAACGCAAATGTGTGAGTTAGAAATACTGGCTGTTAGAAAAATCACCTTCCGACCTGTAAACTAAGCAAGGTTTTATCAGAAAGAGACGGATGGAGACAAGTGCAGGACCTCCTGCTGCCATTTTCACAGTGACCTCTGGAAACAATTCTGCTGGAGGGTTACAACCCTCTGCCCTCCTCCCTTTCTGCCAGCCCTCAGGAGCAAGCTGCAGAGTGCTGCAGAGCTCCAAGCATCCCTCAGGTACGCCAAAATCATACCAGAACACTCGGAGAGGTCAGAGATGCAGAAGGAAAGGTGCAGCTCCCTGGGCAGCCGCAGCTCTGCCCTGCTGCAGTCTGGGCTCTGCCACTGCCCCGCTGAGAGACAGAGCTGCCCATCCTCACAAGAGCAAAAAGTGCAAGCCTAGAAAAACCCCTGACAGTCTTGCTGACCTCCTGTAAGATCTCTGCACACTGAAATCCCCCAAACCTTTGGGATTTAGCCTGGAGTCCTTCCTGCAGTGCTGGGGACCCGCTGGCCCATGCTCTGCCACAGGCAGTGCTCGGGCAGGCTGAGCTCAACAAAAAGCGCAGCCTCGGGCCCCTTCCCCACCTCGTTAAAGGCTTGATTCCCTCAGGGGATCCCCCTTTTCGTGAGGGGACCTACCCAGGAGCATGCAGGGTGGTGAGCACCGAAGGTAGCTCTGAATTTGCTCGAGGGCTGGAAGCACGGGAGCTGCATCACCACAGCACCCTGCACACAGCAGTGCTGATGCTCACCCAGCTCTGGCCTGGTCGTTCAAAACTAATTCATGTTTTTCTGGGTATTAGTGCTCCACTTCTGCCCTCTAGATACACCGAGAGATTTCTTTACTGGTTCAGATGAGGAAGAATCAAACTGGAAAAAGCAAATCTCAGTAATACGATTCTCAACACCTGGATGTGAGGTAAGTCTCTCCTGCCTCCATAAAAATAAAAGGAATTTGCCACTTGGCCCATATTAAAACCTCCTTCTATATCCAGGAAACAGTTTTTTAATCTCTGTGCAGGGTAAGATTGAGCCAAGAACGTGAGTTACACGACAATCTTTTACGTATCTGACTTAATCCCAATTTAATAACCTAAACCCTAAATAAATAACCTTTTTTTCCCAGGGCATTGAGCCACTCTAAGGTCAGCATTCTGCTCCAGGGAGAGCTGCCAGCCCCCTTACCCATCCTTTGGGGACTCCTTTCTCAGAATATATGCGGACATTGCCCGTTCCAGCAGGGAAGAACAAATTGTTGTGAGGAGATGAAGTCTCAATTTAAACCATATTTTTTGAAACCATGCTTTTGGATATCTTCCTATCAAAACGCACTAGAGGTGATTCCAGCACTTGCCTCAGGATCCAAGATCTTATCAGAGAAACCCGAAGTTTTTAAATGTTTAACTATCGTTTATTTTCTAACTACCAGCCCTAGCATCTCAAGTCCTGAGGCTACCCCGGGGTTCAGCCGTGCCAGGGCTCCCAACCCACACCCAGGGGCCAGCAGAGCCCCCAGAGACGAGGGCAGGGGCAGGAAGGAGGCACAGAGAACTGCTCCAGCCAGCACCAGAAATGCTGTGCTTAACTGCTTGCCTGGTTTTGGTTTTGAATATTAGACAGTGATTTTTTTTGTTGAGATTTTTTTTCCCCCATCAGTTGATAACTTCAGTTTGATGGCTTTATTGTTAATTTCCTTTTTTTACTGTAAATATCTTGGACAAAGTGTTATCATTAATTGTACCAGCAGACAAACAAGTCACCTCTTTCTGAACTTAATTACTTCTAATTCCACAGGCAACTCTTGCATTCTCCATATGCATAAAGGAGTTTATGTCTTTTTTTAAAAAGTGCATGTCACTACAGGGAGTGAACTGATGGAGAGTTCACTTCCTGACATCATCATTGCTGGTTTTATTTTACTTTTACATTTCTGTGTGAGCACTGAAGTGTACAACAGCCCTATAAACAGACAGGAAAATATGATCCCTGTCCCAGTGAGTTTGCATTCCAAGATGGGATTTCTTGTTAGCACTAATTCTTTCCACTTTCTTGGGCTGATTATCAAAAACAATTACAAAGACCTGAACAGATGATGTGTGCTGCCGCCTGCTAACACAAATAAGATGTATCATTCCTTGGGCTTTTTCCTAAATCTGTTTTCCACAGTATGACCCTCTCCTCTCTGCCCTCCCCAGCAACACACTTGGAACACGAGTTACCCAGCTGAGCTTGAGGCACTGAACTCCCAAGCACAGCCAGTCATTGCTGAACATTAGCAATGGCACCTGAAATGCTCAAACTATTGGAGTGAGAAACAGTTTTTAAATATTTTACATTAATTTCCACTTTTTTTTTTTTTTGATATCACATTGATTAAGCTTTTGAGTAGCATGTTGCTTCAGCAAGATTGGGTATCATTTGTATCCAGGAGAAAAAAAACAACCAACCAACAACAACAACCACCCAAAAACCCCCAAAAAACAAAAAACGAAACAAAACAAAAAAACCCACACAGAAAAATAACCACAGCTCAAGTCACATGAAAAAAAAAGCTCCTATAATTTAGACAAAGCTAAACAGCTAAATGAGAATTTTTAATCTAAGAACCGTGTGTAGTCCTTGCACCACAGTTGCTTATCTGTCACAAAGCAGACAAACTACACCACGGCCTTGACTGACCATTATTCATCATTCAAAGTTAAAATTTTTCTATTTGACCATCTTATCTTCCTTTATCTCCCTGCCTGAGTGAGGAGTCACTAAGTAAAATACCATTCTAGATCCCAAAAGCCTTTGCCAAGGCACAACACGATCAGTCTCAAGGACTTTTGGAAGAGGAATCTGGTGGGTTTAAAACGATGGCTGGAAATACTGAAGGCTTTTCCCAGACAATTCTCTGTTTATCTGTGCTAGATTTGCTGCTGCTGCCTCAGTTTCTTTGGGGTAATTTCTAATTCTATGAGGCTAACCTTTGCTGGGAAAGGATTGTAAAGTTTATAAAGCAGCCCTAAAAATCTGCTGTTTTACTAAGAGCAGTCAGAATCAAGCAACTGCTTCCTTTAAAGAGGGGGGTATTTTCGAAAAGTGAGGAAATGCTGACCCAAAGATGTAACTTCCAAGTGTGAAACAACATCATGTGAGTGCCCTGAGAACAGGCAAGGGACTCCTGATCCTCTTTTACACGAGGATGGTGTGGACCACAAAGACTGAGCTTGCTCAGTTTCTGGCTGGAGGGTGTTTACCCTGAAAATGCCAGCAGATGCATGGCCTGGGGAACAACACTGTCATGAGCTTCAAAATTTTAATGGCCTAATGTTTATAGAGGGCGACACATTTTGGAAGGATGCTGTAAAAAAGGCGAAGAAAATTCTAAAGAACAAAAAAATAAAACAGGCACAGTAATTAGAGTTTAGGTTTGTTTTCCACAGACTGAACTGGAAGATGATGAAGTGTAAAAGAAACAACTGCTGAGGTTCAACAGAGCTGCCCCACAACACACAAACCTATCTCCAGCCTACATAAAGATACTGCACCAACACAGGCCACCACATTTTTGTGCTAAGCCCAACTTCACAGACTTTTTTTTTCTTTTTTTTTTTTTCTGCAAAATAACAAATTTACATGAATTGGTTCACTTTAGTATGTTTTTTCTGTCATCTCTGCACTTGGCTGTTTGTTATATTAACGAAGGCCATAAACATTCCAGTCACCCCCATACAGGTGACTTCAAGCAGGCCATAAAGTCTTGTCTGGCACCAGATTGTCCACATCTGCAGGGCTCACCCAGCTGTGCTCCACCTTGCACGTAACTGGGCGTGGCACCAGGAGCCCTAAGGCAGCAGGGATCACCATCTGGATTTTGGTTGGGATGCATCAGACAGGTAAAGAGTAGCCCAGAGCAGCCCAAACCAGAACAGTTCTGAGGGAGCAGCCTTTCCATTAACACCACAGGCTTCCTGCACCAGCTTGGCTCCACAACGTGGGTGCAGGGACAGGAGCAAGAGGCTTCAACTCCGAGTGTGCACGTGGCTCTGGTTTGCTCACAGAGCATCACCCCACCCTCAGTGCCATCCAGAGGAGAGTCAGGGCTCTCGTTCTACTCAAAAGAAGAAAATCCAGGACCAGTTTGTGGCCCCAAATCAGAGCAGGGAGCTCCTGGTTAAAGCTCCACAAGGAAAGCAGCACTCGTGGGCCACCCTTCAGGGATGGTCACCAACTTGGCCAGCACAAGAAAGAATGGATAGTAAACATACAAAATAACAAATAATTACATTAGAGACACAATGAACATGATCCCATGAAAAAGGGGGGATTATGGCAGTTGCTGGAAGTGTAGCTGGAGGAAAAGTAACAATTTCTTTCACTGGGTCCTTGTCAAAAGGAAAGCTGTCACAAAACCAGCTTGAGCTCCAGTGCTTTGGGAAGACATGGTAAAATTCCTGTTAAGGGGAAAAATCATTTTCCATTTCAGATCAAAGTTCAGTTTGATCACAACTATCCATGCAGATATTCCCTTTACACAGCAAGTATCTGAAGTGATGTGGTTACAAAAATAGATGAAAAATGTCTAATTTTTATTGCAAAATTGTGTCAGCACCAGCTGAATCATGTAAGACTAGGAGTCCATGATTAGTGTCATTTATGACAGTTTCTATTCAGGGCTAAATAACTAAAATTCACGTCCACAAACTACAATCAAGCAATTTACACATCAACTGATTATTTATGTTTTGTGCTGAAAAACAAAACCATTTTTCCCCACAATGTTACTTCTTTCTGTTAAGCAACACAAGAACACACCTACAATTTAAAAGGTCAGCATGGAAAACATTTTAAGCACAGAACAGCACTGCAGTTTTGAAAGCTTTCTGAAAGATGAAAAAAATCATTTTTCCAGTGCAGCAGATTAGAAATAAGTTTATTGCATTTTAGCTGAAGTTAGAGAAAAACATTACTGGTTGGTTTGTTTGTGTGTGTACACATCTATGAAAATACTCCTCTAATATCAGATTGATTTATAATAATGGCCTTTTAGGGGCTATTGACCTTGGTGCAAACGATTAAGAATACTAAATAAAGATTTTCAGGGAGACATCTGTTTACCAGCTCTGCCTATTTGTAAGCAAGGTTCTGCCATTTCCAGGATAGTGTCCTATGCCAGAGGGTGGGAAGAAGCTAGACCTTCCTCAAAGACCTTCACCCAACAAAATTACTTCATAAAAAAAAGCACTGGGAGGAGTTGGTGTCAGTTTTGTCAGTGAGAGGACACACACTATTTGTAACCCCTCCCCAAATTATAGATACATGCATTTATGAGCATTAGGAACATGAAAATGGCAGTCAAAGGTAGAACACAGTGGCAAAAAGAAGAAAAGGGGCTGCAGGAAGAAACCTCTGCTGTGTGTGACTGAGCAAGTTCAAGAAAAACTACAGACCACCCTGGATGACAAAGCAAGAAGGTTAAGCAGAAACTGATGCAGTAAAATGGGAGTTTTGCCCCTGAGGCAGCTGTGGTGTGACAACATTTCTATCACAAATTGCCACCATTTGGCATTACAGTCAAATTGTCACCAAATCACACCTGATAATTCAGTATCTTCCATACTTACTGTATGTATTATTATACATACTTATCCCACACTCAAACATAAATCTGGAATAGTTCCATGAGATAGTTATTAACATTAAGTCGGTTCTAAACAGTGCAATTAATAAACTGAGACTTCAACTCTTCCTTAATAACCTGAAGTCACAGAATGCAGAGCCACTTACAGCCTGTTCTGAAGAGCAGCGTCCCATAGCAAAAGGCAAACAAACTGAGGACAAAGGCCATTAACAATCATTTATTTGTCCTAATTCAAGGACTGTTCCCCCCTCTGTTTGTTCTACTGCCTGGTCTGGCCTACAAAGTCTTCTGACAAAAAAAAAACCCTTTTCTTCCCAAAGGTTTGCAAATATTCACATTATGATTTCACACCTCGGCCGAACTCTTTCCTGTTAAATCCGTCTGTCCAAAAGAGGAAAAATTCCAAAAAAGCACCAGTGTGGTGGCAGCACTCAGAGTGCTTGCAGAGCTCCTTGGAGCTTTCACTGCTACCAATTCTGGCTGTAAAGGCATCATAAAAGCAGGCCAAGTGGCTCACAGGCATCAGCTGCCAGAACCTATTACAGTGGAGAGGCTCAAGAAGGAGCAAAAGGCTCCATGTGCTCTCACTTCACTTCCATTTCACTTGCACAGTCCTAAATTCCAGACACAGGTTTAACACAAATGTCCTGGGAAACTTTCTTATTGCAAATGGAGCTAACATTAGCAAAACTGGTTTTGCTGGTGTGCTTTAAACCAGTTCCTCAGCTGAAACAAGCTATCCAACAAAAGCCTGCTTCCCCCATCCACTATCACTATATCCATAACAGAGATTTTTGCCAATATGAAATATAATTAAAACCTCAAACCCCTCCCTGGTGTTTCTAATCTAGATAACATTCCTCGTGCAGTCCTGGCCTTGACTGTGTTAAGACTTCACCTAAATGTGTCCTGAGTATAGTTCCACAAGAAATACAGGAAAGCTTTCTACTGTAGAAAAAGCTATACCATTGTATTTGTACTCTCAAATGGCATCAGCTACGCTGCAACAAGCACGGTAGTATCAGCACTGCTGTAATTAGAAGAGGACTTTACCCTCCTAATGTCAGTAAGAAATCACCAACACGAAGAACAGACCACTGCAATACTGACATTTGAGGTGAGAGGAGATGCCTCAGCACCTAAGGCCCTAAACACTTGTTTCTGTAACATTTGATGGGTCCTTTCAAGGTCATGGGCAGAAGAAGTTTGCAAATGTCTGCAGTATTTACTCTTTCTTCAGGGACAAACTGAGGAAGCCCAGCTGACTGAACTGCAGTCTCCACTGCCTTCAGCAGGTGTTCTAGTAGTGCTCAGACTAAATCTTCTATACTATCAGGAGAGAAAGGGACTCAGGACAAAGCACAAGTTCAAATATCCATTATTTTATAAAGAAACTGATAACAATTAAAAGATCATTATTTTTTAAAAGTGGGAAAAAATACTGTAGATCTTCAGTCAGTATCGCACAGGAGCTGCAATCCACTGACTGTTTTAGAGTGCTTATGCTTTTTAACTATCTAAAAATGGAAATAGCTATGAAGTTCCCAAACATGCTGGGACAGCCAGGGGCTTTCTTTAAACACTTTGCAAAACAGCACTCTCTCTTACCACAGGAGCTCTTAATTTCTCTGTTCAGAAAAGCACACAGCAGCTTCCTACAGTGCAGAGCTGGGCAGTTCCAGAGCCTGCCTCTCCACACAAAATCTTTGAAAGATGACTGTTAACTAAACTTGGCTTAATTAAGTTGACAATTTCACAGCTACTTTGAACAGCTCATTAAGTGCAGGCTGCAGCTCCTCTGCAGCCCGGGCTCCACAATACATCACACAGCGAACCTGCTGACAGCAGCTGCAGCTTCCAACTCGTGTTTCAAGAGATCAGATTTATTACTGAAGCCCTGCTTCTTCTGAAACCAGTTCAGGCCTCCTGTAAGAGACCCTGAAAAGACTTTGCTCTGCAGTGCAGTGCTAAACATCACTGCAAAGTCTGCGTGTTAAAGGCAGTGCTGTTTCACACGGGCTGCCAGGCTGAGAGTGCTGCTGGGGTGAGGACAAGTGGCTGTGGCTGAGCTGCCACTGCTGAGAGTTTACTAAGTCAGGGGGTTGTATTCTACTTAAATTAACCACAAGCTAATTGGCAAACATCCTGTACGTATGGATAGCCTTGGACTGCCTGCTCATGTCCGTTCTAGGACAAAAGTATCTGGAGTTACAGCAATCAATTAATCCGCATTTAAGAACCTGTGTTTAAACAAGTTACTACTGCTGGCCTCAGATCACTCCTCGGTACAGAGGTCAAGGTTTCCCAAACCTAACTCAGACTCTTAAGGATATGAAGACCTCTTGCAGCCCCCAGCAAAAGCACAGGGGCAGTGCTGTAAACCATAATCCCTCTACCCTGGCAATCCTCTGCCATGCTTTTTTCTCTACGTGATTGTTTTATTGGTTTGCATTTCAAAAAAATCATTAAATTATTTTAGGATGGGCTAAAGGATCCTCCTTTAGAAGAATCTCTTAGAAATTCTACCTTGGGACCCCCTGATGTTGGGAAAGGTGACAAAAAAAAAGCCAAGCCCTTCACCCACATCCCTCTCCCTGCAAAAACAAAAATCCTTGTACCCCTTACAAAGTGGCAGGAAGCAACAGCAGTCAAGCATTTAAAGATTCCCAGGTAATATTTCACATGAGTATTTACTGAGTGTACTGTTACAGGGGTAAGTGGAAACCAGATCCCAAAATAGTCCCAAGTGATTGGCCACAGCCAGGGGAGCCCCGCTCGGCTTTCAGGGGAAGGCTTTCACTTCCTTGGCACCTTTGTCCTGGAATGGAACAGCCCTGGCACAGCAAATCCTACCAAGTGGATGCAGCCAGGTACTTCTCTGATCAGTCAGCTGGAATGCCAGTCAGCTGGGGAAAAAATGTAAGGGACCATTGACCAAAAGTATCGGGTTTGCTGAAGGGGGTTGATGGTTCTTCGCAGGTCACCCGTGGAGAAAGGGCAAGAGACTACACGGGCTCACTGCTGAACACACACGTGAGGGAACAACAGGCTCAGGAAGACTGTGTCCTTGTTCCAGCTGATGATGGGAGGATGTATGAGGTTTCTCAACACTTCAGAACAAATCCGCTTTCCGTAACTAGGTAAATATCCCTGTGGAGACAGCTGTGACTTCTGCAACCAAGCCATACCTCGCAGAGACCTCTGAGCCTTGCAAGTGCTGGGCCCCACCACTTACACTCCCCACTGGCCTCTGGTCTTGGTTTAATTTCGGAGGGACTGACAGAGCAGTGCATCATATCAGGGAGGCACCTCCTAACCCACATAAATCCTGTGCACCCAGTAAAAGGGTGAAAATCTCTGAACACCCACAGCCTGCACTCCCTAGTGCAGCTCAGAGGCTCTCAGAAGAAGTGGAGGGAAAGATTGCCATTCCCCGATCCTGCACCAGGTTCATTTCATTTCCACAGTCCTCAAAATTCTCTGGTTTGCTTAGGCTTTGTGCAACAACCAAACAAGGTTACCCCACAAAGCAAAAAGTACCCCGTGAACGGTGTCCCACAAACCTAGCAGAGCACAGCAGGAGAGAGTTAATGTTGCCCAAAGAGCACAAGAGAGCCTTGTAAGAGCTCTCAGCAATCAGAACAGCCAAGATAAAGTTAGGAGAAAACTTCAGAGCTACGTAACCTCCAAAAAGAAGTTGCTTTTAGTTTAATTGGCAAAATAAGAGATCACAACTTCAGCTCACTTTTTTTGACTGTCCAGCCATGAATCTGGCTGTAAGCAATTCATAAGAGAGCTTAGCTTTTTAGAAAATGTGAACTTCAGTCACGCTTCTCTGAAAATTTGGTGCTTGGCAACATTCCCGTGGTCACAGTGTGACCAGAGGCTAAGTCTGAGGATGTGACAAACCTCTGGACTTCCCACACCTCCCGCCAGCCACTGGCAGGGCTTGCTCCCTCTACCCCACTCCCACTCTAACTCTGAGGCTCTGCACTGACACAAACAAACAAGAAGAAAAACCCTTCCAGCTTA
The DNA here is from genome assembly GCA_013397175.1 of Platysteira castanea. Taxonomy (NCBI): domain Eukaryota; kingdom Metazoa; phylum Chordata; class Aves; order Passeriformes; genus Platysteira; species Platysteira castanea. Next base: position 4,760,573 of record VYXC01007095.1, read on the forward strand.
CAAACAGTGACAGCAGAATTACTTTCTCAGAAAACTATCATAAGCTGACACGTCAATATTTAGCTCTCAGAACCAACAGTATAGAATGCCCAACAAAATTTCTTTTTTTTATTATTTGCTACCAAACCAGCAGGCTGCTGGTTTATGAACAAGGATCATAAAAGCCAAATGTCTCTATCTCCAAGAATCTGTTTTTCCTACTATGTACCGCTGCCAGAGACAAGTGCTTTTTGGATAAAACTTGGTTCCCAACAAGAGACTCCTCTAATGCACTCATTTTAAAGAGCTGTAACTTGCAATAATATTTCAGAAAACATAAAACTCTCCTAAAAAGTAAGCAGCTCCCCCAAAGTAAAATATTCCATACTTTGGAAAAGGTACAGTGTGGTATTATCTGCTGAGGGAAGCAGTGTCATGGGGAGGCTTCGGGGCTCTGAGTGACAGCCGTGCCACAGAACCTGAGCTGACTGTTCTGACAGATCTCAGCTCCGTGGGATGCACAGCAAGGAACAAGACCACCACCTCCAGAACTGAGCACAGGCCATAACATCACCAATTCACAGCACAAGCAGAAGAGCCCTTTCCTCTGAAACTCTGCAGAAAGCACATCCGTTCCTGCCAAAGACAAAAAACAATACCCCAAATTCTAAGTAAAGTTCCAGCAGCATCAATAGAAGCATTGGTCTGAGTTCACAGGACTTATTCTTCCTTTTGTTAACAAAACAAAAGCTGTTTGGGTTTGCAAAACCCCCTTTGCCTGGCTTTGAAATGTTTCATTCCTCTAAGATATCAATTTTACCCTCACGTTTTTTCATCTGCAGGACACTCTGACCTATGTATGAAATAAAACCAGCTACCCTGGTCATGAAGTCCTCTTCAGAATGCAAACCCGTGTTTAGTTACAATTCACATCCCCTGCTTTCTTTTAAACTCCTTCATTGGTTGTTCTTGGTCCCTGCAGCAGTATCTGCAGAAACAAATACATCAACCATTCACACTGGTGGTGTTGCAGCAGTAAGTATGTGCTAACACCGGTTTGGACATTAATTCTCCATTCACAAATTCCCCTCAAGAGCACAGGGTTTTTTATTGCACTCGTCAACCAAGTTTTAAGGACATAAAACTAAAATATCGGCATCATACTGCGTGCCAAAACAGTGAAAAAATGAAAAGTAAATCATTGTGTTCAGACTAAAGCCAAAAGAGGAACACGAAGAACTCCTCTCAGTTTCGAACCTTTAAATAGATCCCTTGCATCTTTCTCCAAAGCACACTCTGCTGACGCTGCTGGGGACAGAGCCCTGCACACACGGGCTGGGTCTGAGAGCAGCTCTTGTGTCCCTGGGTACACGGTGGCCCTGGTGCTGCACGACACAGAATTAGCACCAGGCATTCAAGGGGAAGCAGACAGCAGGCTGGCCAGGGAGCCACACACCAGGCAGGGGAAGTCTGGGTCACTGCTGCATCTCTGCTCACAGAACAATCCTCAGATGCGAGAGAAGAACCACACAGGTACAAATTTGTGGGCGGGAAAAGTCCCTTTGAGTGCTTAGAAATTCTAGGTGTTACTCTACCTAAAACCACAGCAACAACCCCTGAGCCCACAGATCTTAACAGGGTTGAAGGAGTGTCGTTTTAGTAAGAATGTGGCCCGCTGATAAATCTCTTTGGTATTTGAAAATAATATTTTGCCTCGGTTTGAAAAATAAAACGCGGATGTCTTGCCAGCAATCCCAGTGCCATCCACACTTCAGTGGGTAAATGTGGATAATCCAGTACAAGCTCTGGATTCCAGCATTTATAGATGTATATTCTGATACTCATCCTGTGCTGAAATACTCATCTTTGAGTTACAGCTCATGGAAAAGTGCAATTTTTACCAGGCAGTTAAACTCTGTACAGGACACATCACTTCTGCCTCAAGTAACCACAGTAATAGGTGTGGCTGTCCTCAACCATTTCTGGAATTTCTCACCAAACTTATGAAAAGTCATGAAGGAAAGGAAAAAGAAAAACAAAAACCCTTAAACATTGGAAGGAAGAGCAGACAGTTTTCCAGAAGAATACACATCTACAAACTAATCATCTCAGCTCAGCGCTGATCTTGACCTAGCTACACATCAGACATGTTTGTGCATTTAAACCTCTGGAATTAAAACCTCTGCTGTAAAATAGAGTTCTGCACCTCAGAGTCAGAAGAGTCGGAAGAGCTGCAACCCTGATAAATCAGTGTGAATGATGATGCAGAAGTGTAGCTACTGCTAAATACAAGAAGACTGCATTCAGTGCAGATCGGGGTTCTTTTGTTGTGCTTTAATTAACAAATTAGCACAGTTTTTTCAAACGAGATCCTTATAAAGAAGGTTTACTTTGCTGATCACTTACTGAGGTTGTTTTTCTGATTAAATTTTATCCGAGAGAGCAGAATCTCAGACTCAACGACAGAGCAGGATAGTAAATGTGTAACTTTAAAAATAAGTTGTCTTTTAGTGGCGAGCAAGATGGGGCCTCGTGAAGTTTCCACCGCATCCCAGCAGGGAGCTAAAGGTCACTGCTAACTCAAAATGAAAACAATGGGAAGCAGAGGATGCCATTCTTTCATATTTGTCCAGTGATTCTGTGTTTTCTTTGTATGGATTTACTTAGGAAACTGGGAAATCTAAAACACAATGAAAAGATTTGAGTGTCACCATTTTCCCTGTAGCGAGACCAGTAATCTGTTCACGTCACTATATGAAATGTTTGATTTACATAGCAAAATACATCTTTCTTGAAAAAGGCATATAAAATGTTTGGTTCCCTATGCAACTTTAAAATTAACATGCAAAATAATTCTGCTTTTGCAAAAAAATGTGAGCTGTCATTTCCAACAAAGAAACAGACACATCTTAAATCTGTTAAAATATTATTTAACAAACAGATTAATGTATGTCCTGATTTTAAAAAATCCTTAATTTAGTATCTATTTAGTTTGCTCAGAAATGAAAGACCCATCTGGCCAACAAAGCGATTTTCTTTACACCAACAAAAATATGTTATGCCAGTTTCTCAGGATCTAGCGCTCAAAAATTGTCTGTCATGTAATAAAGTGGCAGAACCAAAAGCCACATTTCCTCCCACTCCAAGCAAGGATGGGAATACTAATTTGAGTCCCTCATGCTGAAATCAGTCTTTTTCATGAGCAACATTTTACTCCCAAAACTGCTTTTAAATCTCGAATATTCCCTTTCCACTCCAAGTTCTTCTGCTATGCAAGGACATTACCTCTCCACATAGATCTGCAGACGACCTTTGAACATTTAAAACATGATCAAAACCCGTCCCAAATTACCTTGTCTACCACTTTCAAAACAGATATAAGCTGATTTATGTCAACACATTTCCACGTCGAAAAGCAGGTTCTAGCTCTCCTCCTTTCTCCTGGAACAAAGCCATACGTGTGGGAGCTGGCTTCCAGAATGCCAAGCCTTTTACTTTATGTGGAGTGACAGAGTTACAGATTTCACAAAAAAGAGAAGAAAAGGGCCTGGGAGTTTGATTTGAGGCCAACAGCGCAACCCACAGCAAAAGAGAAGGGTCTGGAAGACTGCACAAATTAGAGACTCCGCCACTTAATTTCACAGCATGTGGAACAACATCATTTATCACATTTTGGCCCTAAAAGGGGTGTCAAGAAAGAACCTAAAAGGGGCTGAATGCCTAAATCTGTTTACAAAGCAAAGGACTTTAACATCACTTCCTTGATGCCTTTGAAAACTTAAAAATCTGACTCTAGGCAATAAAACTATTTAGTATGTCATGCACATTAAAGCGATTCAATTTGTATCTTGTCATCCTGTGCCAATTTAAATTATAGTTAGATGATGATACCTAATTATTCTACCCAAGGCACAGTGATGTGTAGGATGTCACAGGATCAAGCAATTTCCTACTGAACCTCCACTGGATGAAGGGGTCTGATATAAAAAACCACTGAAATTCACATGGAAAACTGAGCTTGGGACATGAAATCACACTCTGTGTGCAACCCTGGAAGCATTGCTAACAATGTTTTAATTCCATCCGTGGCTGGTAAAGCAGTTTATAGTGTGGGCATGTTATATCCACACACACCACCAACACAGTACACAATCCTAAATTGTTCTCCTACATGTGCAGGTGCTTCTGTGGCCCCCTGATAAAATGACAACGTACATAAATCTCATATTGAAATTATTTCACCTTGAGGCCAGTCTGCTCATTATCGTGTTTGCTTTAAGTTTCTTCCACTTTTTGCTGAGAGCTAATAAAAGCTTCAGCTGTCCACATCTCAAAATACTTATTTCTTCCTTGAGGACTCATTTGAAAGTCAGTTGACATTCCAACTGCTCAAAAAGTGGAATATTTTCAGTGTATGGTTACTTTTGCTTAAGTAACCCAATTCTGGAGTCCTTTCTCAATGTGACAGCCAAGAGAGGTGAACAAATGTTCATATAATAACTAAAACAAAACAGCAATTTATCACTGTTGGTAGTGGCGACTGCTGGATATAACAATTTCAAAGGGCGTTAAAAATACTTCCCATTCAAAAACCTTTCTCTTTCTTGACATGGACATTTACTTGAACATGAGGAACAAATATTAAAGCATGCAAAATGGAAAGCAAAACAGTTTCCAAATAGTATTATTTCTTAGTTTCAAATGAACCATGAACAACTTCCCTGGTAAGACATTCTTCATTGTCACATAGATTGTAACCTATAGTTCATTGAGCGAGAAGTATTTGCAAGCAGGTGTAACCATTCCATATCTTTAATTTATATTTAAACTTAGCATTTTGGATGTAAAATCTGAGTTGCTGGCACCTTAAATAGCAAGGCAAAGCTGGTGACTTGACTTGGAATTTCACACCACACGTAATACTGGGAATGGTAGAACCTCATTAGTACATCACCTCCCGTTATTCTGCCTGGCTTGTAACTAGAAAATTTCTCACTGTGGATGTACTTACACTTCAATCTGAGCCATATAATTAAGAATACAAAAGGTATTCTTCAACACAGTAGGAAAAATATCTAGAGCTGCAGAAATAAAGGCTTGGTTTTAATACTTCCTCTATCGACAGCTTCAGGTGGCAGAAAAGGAAAAGCTTAGTGCTTAACTACGTAAAATGGCCAGGGAAGAGACACAAAGCAAGCTCAGACAGCAGCACTGAAGAACAATGGAAAGGGCAGAAGAATTTTCAGCTGAAAGGAGTTCCAGTGAAGTTTGTACCAAGAGTAAATACTCCAAAAATTCAGAATCTAACCTTGCTCATCTCAGTCACACAAGGAGCTGCCCTCAGATGCAGTGACACATTTTGCATGAGTTGGTTTGCATGACAAGAAGAGGTACCAATAATAAAGCTTTAAAAATTAAAAGCACAGCTTATGCTGTCTTAGCAGTGCAGCCATCTCTGTACACTGTGAGTGATTTATAGTTTGGGTTTTTTCCAATTTACATAACAAACAACAGGAAATTTAAACAGATAAAAATTAGACTCGTAAATATGAGCCCAGTTCACACGTTACTACACCACTTCACTTTGTGCAGTTTAAATTTTAGACTCCCAGCCCGTGGAGAAAGTGGTCATGCCTTACAACAACAGCATTAAAAGTATCAGTCCGAAAGTCTGGAGCCCCGGAGACTGAGAAGAGTTCATGGATCTCAGCGTGGGAAGGATCCTCTCCGTGGAAGCAAGGATCTCTGTACAGGAGAGCTGACGTCAGTCGGTGGAAGTGGGAGGGAAGTGGTGATGGGAGGTTTGTCGGGGAAATGATTGAGGGTGGTTTCAGTGGGAACAGGGAGGATGCAAGAGAGGCTGGATGGCCTCAGTGGAAGCACGGACAGAAAGTGTAACAGGTAACTTCTGAGGGAGCGCTCCTGTGTTCCAAGGGAAAGGAATTACCAGACAGGGAGGAAAAGAGCAGACAGCTTAATGGACAAAATAACGTGCTGCTAGCTGCTGAGATGAGCTCCACTCCGGCTCTGCAGGTACCACACAGCACACAGCCTGGGCAGAATTATGCAACACCGGTTTGCAGTGGCTGCAAAATTCACAGGCAAGTTCAGGGCTTGAATGCAGAAAACTTGCTGGCTGTAGGGGCATGGATTTAACCTGGCAGCCCACATCAGCTGAGAAATCTAAGGACTATTTCACATTTGGTCCTTCTGTCTTAGGAGTAATTTTAATTTAAAACAGAGGAAGTTTGGATTTACTCTCTGATCCCCTTGCACCCAAATGCACATTTCTGAATTAAATGTACCCGACGGGGAGAGTTACACAAGGAAAGAGGAAGGAAATCTTACATACGTAAAAGAATGACAGAGCAAAATCAAGGTGCTACAGTGTATATTAATGCCCTGGAGAAGAGCCACACACACACAGGATGTTGGGATAGCATTTGATTATGAATATCCAAGCCAATTTTAAATAAACGCCCATGAAGTCCTTATGGCTTTCAGCATTTACTCCACCTATGTTTTCAGCATTTACTCCACTTATGTTACAGATTGAACAGTTATTATTCTAATGGTGTTTGAGCAGGTTTCTATAAATCCAAGTACCTTTACCACAAATTTAACTACAAAAATATCTGAAAATCATAACTAATACATGTGAAAAACACAGATTCACAATTTCGAGTCCATTTTCTTGAGATTTTTGGAGTTAAAACAAAAATCAGGGAAAACTCTTCTTTGCAACAGCACTGGGTAAGTGTAATTTTATATTCTTTATGTAGCACTGGATAATCAAACCCCAGTGCCTGCATCCAAGTACTGCTTATCTTTCACTAATAAAGGGTTTAATCTGTGGAGATGATACACTAAAAATTAAAGGAAGAGTTTTCATGGCTGGTTCACTGTTTAAATGTGGCCTTTATTCCAAGGCGCTCATAATTTTCAAATAAAAGCCACATATGAAAATACCAATGAAGGAGGGAGATACAGGTGCCGTGACCTAAACAAGGTCTTCCATTTCTCACAGGCTGGCACCATATTCACACACAGCACAAACAGGTATTACAGCATTTACCTCTGTGCACACACACTTGCAGGATTATTCTGCAAATTTGGGTGGATTAATTTAGGGTTTCCCACACTAGGAAAGAACAGGTAACTTCTTAGCTACAGTTTATAAATAGATGCAAATCACAAAATATTATGTGCTCACACCACACGTCCAGAAAATGATCCTCTGCTATTTGACCAGGAGAAAGATACAAGGCAAAAACACAAAACCAGAGTAAGTCAGGGGTTAATCAGCAATGGATATAAAGCCATTTCACAATTAACATGGGGCTTTTTTTCTTTTTATTACATTTTCTGACTTGAAAAATGTGCACTATAGCTAGCAAAATGATTCAATAAATATGATTGCACTGTGTATTATACATGTTTCAATAAACTTAACACTAAAACAGCCAAAGTGAAAACATGAAATTTACACAGAGGCCGAGTTTTGTTCTTAGCTCTAACATAGGATTGGCTTTAATCTGAGAGTATACACAGCTTAAAGTGCCCTGAAACCAAGTGAAAATGTCATTCAGGCAGGGTTCTGACGACTCACACAAGTTCTGGGTGACACCACCAGTGCCCAAAGCACACCAGGTTTGCAGCATTTTGTGTTTGTGTGAAGGAATCCCCGGGGCCATAAAGGGTGTACTACACACTCTGAGAAAGAGCAATGGTTCTTAACAGCACCCTAACTCTTACAGTTCTTCCTCAAATCGAAAATCCTTTTAATTACAAAACATCCTGCCCAATGCTCCTCGTGCCTTCAGGAATTTCAGGCTCCTGCACGTTGATTTCAGTTGTCTCACACTTTCCTTCTCTCCAGACAACTTCACTGCACTGTGAAAACTGCTCTCCAGTGATCCCTCACTCTGGCACAGACTCTGAGACAGCACAGTTANTCTGACGACTCACACAAGTTCTGGGTGACACCACCAGTGCCCAAAGCACACCAGGTTTGCAGCATTTTGTGTTTGTGTGAAGGAATCCCCGGGGCCATAAAGGGTGTACTACACACTCTGAGAAAGAGCAATGGTTCTTAACAGCACCCTAACTCTTACAGTTCTTCCTCAAATCGAAAATCCTTTTAATTACAAAACATCCTGCCCAATGCTCCTCGTGCCTTCAGGAATTTCAGGCTCCTGCCCGTTGATTTCAGTTGTCTCACACTTTCCTTCTCTCCAGACAACTTCACTGCACTGTGAAAACTGCTCTCCAGTGATCCCTCACTCTGGCACAGACTCTGAGACAGCACAGTTA
>VYXC01007095.1:4774659-4864775 GCA_013397175.1 Platysteira castanea
GACCTCCGGCCCGCGCTGGCGTCAATGCAGATCAGCGGCCGCGGCCAATGCCGCGCCGGCCCCGCCCGAGCCCGCGGCCCCGCACCGCCGCTCGCACCCGCAGCCGCTCAGGGCGCGGGGTAACCCCGGGACGCCGCCTCGGGGAGCCGGCAAGCGGCTGCCCCGGGAGGCACCGGGTGCCCTTCTTCACAAACCGGACGGCGGACTCGGGTGTTGCTTCCCATCGTTTTCCTTTTGGACTCTGCCCGTGCCAATTTTTTTTGAAAATATTTTTGAAAGCGAAGCCTGCGAAAAGGGAAGATGGTGCTATGGGTGGAGCCAGGCCCCGGGGCTTGGGAAAGCAACTGCAGGCAGACTTTTCCTGGAATATGTATGTAAAATAAACCTTTTCTGGTAATGTCTCATATGGAAGTAACTATGCTTCTTTATCCTATAGATGTGGTGGGAGACTAGATGTCTGTACGTACTTTAAGAGAGAACACGCTGTATTCAAAGCCCTTTTTAAACATCGTGCCCAGGGCAAGATGAGTTACTGCCATAGACAATTCATGTTCCAGACAATTCAAGTGCAGCCCAGGTTCAACAACAGACATACAACACCGTACTCTACCACAGACCACGCACAAACCTGATGGGATCTTCACGTGCCCTTCACTTTTTTCTCTGTGTCATTTGTAGATTCTACTGCCTTTGTTCTCAATGACTCACAGAGGTGCTTCTCCAAGGTCCTGCCTGTTAGCTGAGAAGTAGTTTAGGGAAGGCCCAGCCAAACTTTAGATTTAGGAACAGGGTGAAAACCAAATATCAGAGCCATGACTTTTATCAATGAGCTCCAGCATCTGAAGAGGGAAAAATGATGTGTTACAGAAAGAAACTGGTTAAATTACTCCAGTTTTCTACCATGAACACTTCTGTGCTCCCCTGGCAGAATCAGTGTGTTTCAGAAGAAACCAATTCAGCAAGAGCACTTCTGTGCATTCAGGACAGCCAGACTTTAAACAATACCTTAACTACATGACAAATGCCATCAGGTCATAATTAAAAGCAAAACATGCAGAGAAGTGATGACTGTGGAAAATAAGAACGGCAAGAAGCAGCTCCTCATTCATACAGGTAACAGCATCACTTGATCCAGATGAGAGCACCTTGTAAAGTTGAGAGTTACAAAGCCAAAAGTCAGTGCTTTTGAGAAATGTGGTTTTTCAGGATAACCACAGCACTTGCAATGCAGAAATGCTTTTATTTACTTCTCATAATTGCTAGCATTAAAGGCTGGAAAATCAAGTCTTTCCTTCCTCGATGTTTCTGCTACTGTGCAGTTTCGAGTATAAGCAACAGTCACATAAACCCCATGCACCCCATTTAGCTGATCTATACAGCCTCTTAGAACCAGAAAAAGAAATCAGCTTCCTGTGCCCTCTCATCACTTTGGACAGCCACTTAATATAAGCATTTAGCAATAAATGAAGGGAAAGGCTTAACATACCCATTTGAAACAGTGGGCACTGTTTGGAGATGGATCTCGTCCTCGTTCTTTCCTTTACATTAAACATTATTTACTAGATCCCATTAATAAGAACACACTTAAGTGCAGCTAGAAAAAAAAGAATGCTGCAACTCCTACTTGTGCCATTAACCATAAGTGTGGGCTCCCTTCCTCAGCCCTAATGGATCTGTCAGCAAAACTGCTATTGCACTTTATTTCTGGTGGCACTGGAGGAGTCAGAGACAGCAAAACTTCCTCTTCAGAGCTGCACATTCAGTTTGCAGTGCTGACACCTAGAGTTAAGATTTCTGCTTTGTAAAATAAATGGGTCTGGTTTGCAGGTACGTGGAGATGAAATGTACAATGCATGGTGTCATTTCAAAAAAATTGTCAATATTGGAAAAATCTCTGCTTTCTGATTTGAAGGCAAACAAATTCCCTTTCAACTAATACAAAAATTTATGCAAATGACAGGCAAATACTGGGGGCAGGGGGGAATGCTTTGTTTGATAACAGCATGACAAAACAAGAAAATGTACATCAGATATGATGTGCACGACCACTCTTTTTTAAAGTTTTTCCATGACTGTTCATCGGCAGTTTATTACTGATTATTTCTACAGCCTAATTTCATTTAAAAAACCAAACCAAAACAAACAACTCTCATTTTGCAAGATTTTCAGATGAGAACTCACACTGCCTTGACTGGGAGGATGAGCTGAGCCTGAATAATCCCTTAGCAGTTTAACAAAAGCCATTGAGAAATCACTGGAGTTGTTGTCACAGTGATAAAAACTCAACTAAAGACAAAAATTGCTCCTTGAACAAGACACTAGCACTGGAATTTTCTTGTTTCTGTACAATTTGGAAAACACAGGTGCTGGGTTTTATTGCCAATAGAAAAATACAGTTGAAAGTATAGATTTACCCAGAGCCTGAAATGAGAGACAAGGGGTGAGAACATCAAAATCATTGCCAATGGTGTAATTTGTCCCTACACTGTATGAAGTGTGTGGATAAAGGGCTTTGTTCATGCTTATTGCTGAAGTGCAGCTCAGGAAATGGTGAACCCTATTATTTCGAAAAAAAAAAAAAAAAGAAATCATACAAAACAGCAGAGGAAGACCAGGAGTGTAGACACTGGCAGATTAGGGCTGTGGGGGAAGTGCAAGGTCAGTACAGAGTCAGTAAGGGAGAGGTCAGAAGAGAACTAGCTCTAGGAGACAGCTGGGGGAAGGAGAAAGGTCAGTTATGGAGAATAAGGTTGAATTTCATTCAGGACTGCAGACTAAGAAAGAATGCTAGGAAAGAGCTTGGAATGATTGTTATCAGCTTGATCTGCAGACAAATGGGTGCTGGGGAGGATCAAAGTGTTTAGAGAACAAATATATAAGTGTCAAAATTAAAAAGGATTGAAAATGCACTACTCAGCCACATCCTCATCCTTCTCACGGAGAAATTACACTGGATCGTGCATGTTTTTGACAAAAGACTGAACAACACACTGTTCCCCAGATATCCCCGACTATTCCCCATATCTGCTATCTCCCCTCGAATTTCCATGAGCAAAAACACTTCCCTGGATGTGTCAGCAGTATCCATCCATTTCACACAGACTGTGACCAGTTCCCACTGCACACTGTAAGAGTTCATGCATGAGCACTGAGACATTCACTGCTGTCCAGTCACACAAAAATGCATATGAAGGCCCAAAGCAAAAGTTTCTTGCCAAAATCTAGTTCTGATAATACTTCAGTACCCGAGACACTGGCAGGCAGAATTATGCAGAAGAAACGATGGACTAACATCTGCGTGAACAACAAATATCAGCATCCTTTGGAGAAATGTTTGTCCAACAAAGGCTGAGCGAGCATGGCTGCAGTCCTGGGAGCACAGGCAGCAGTCTTGGTAAAAGATTGCTCTGTGTGGTTTTAATTGCTTCTCCCCTCAAGTCAGCTGTATGTTCCAACTGTGTCTTTTGGCCTTCTGAAAAGTTAGGCAATCCTGCTGGTCTCTAGGCCAGTGAAGGAGGCAGTGGGGAGAAGGAGGAGGAGGAACTGTGGAAAATGTGCCAGCATGCAAACAGCTGAATGGACTCTACAGCACTAACTACTGACACGTGCAAGCTGTGACAGAGTATGTCTCTCCATCCCAAGATATTCTAGAAGTGGAAACAAGGACCATATGCTGCCTCAGCCACAAGTGAGTATCAGCATTACACCCCACGAGGCTGCATCTGCTTGTTTGTGTACAAGCATCAGGTATCCTGGAACGGGGCGTTTTCAGGTGACTCAGGAGTAAAATTTGTCCTGGGACAGCTCATCTCCAGCTGCTGGAATGTACAGAAGTACAATGAGTTTGTTTGCTGCACCACTTAGCTGATGTCCTGAAAAACCCCAAAGCAGCTGAGAGCAGGGCAGCCCCGATGTCCTGGCAGGCTGTCCGGCTGCTGCTGTTGTGTAACTGCGATTGCAGAACACAGACAGCTGTCTGTACCACTTGGAAATCAGAGCCTTCAAGGCAGTCTAAGTCAGCAACTTTTTCAGCTCTAGCACTAAAGAGTCTAAAGAGTCTAGCATTATTCAAGTCTAAAGCTCAGATACTTCATGTACACACAAGCTTCATCGTCGTAACCAGTGTCAGAACAGCTTTTGCAGCTGTAGTTTACACATCGCACTCAGCACTGCTCAGCAATCAGCAGGACACACTATTTCCAGGAGAAAAACTTACTCCCTCCTCCACTGTACCTTCTTTCCACTTTGACTACCTTCTTTGCTGTCCATCTGTCCAATACTTCTCAAGTTTCCCTCAGCATTACACTTTTCTCTACTTTGTTTTTGGTAGGCTCTCCCCAAATTGCCCGGGAGCAGCACCTGCTTCCACAGCAGATGCAGAGAGAAGGTGAGCAGATCTCTGCCACCCAACTTTAATGGCTGGGCATGGGCCTTCAGATGCTGCTGCTCTCCCTCCCAGTCCTCTCTTCCCCAGCATCTAATGCTCACCCCTTAACTCATATCTTTGCAATGCTCGAGCCTGGGAGCCCTACACAGCCCAGGGAGTGCAGCACCTATGGGATGCAGGAGGCTGCACTGCATCACCCAGCTGCTCCAGCTCTGCCAACCGCAGAGCCCAGCAGCAAGGAGGAGGAGCAGGAGGGGGACCTGCTGCCAAAGCAGCCTCCAACAGCTCCAGCTGCCTGGCCTCGCCTTGAGTTGACCAAAAATTTGTGGGGAAGGGAGGAACAAAGCACCGTTGTCCCCACCCACTCCCCTGTAATTATCCTGTGCTTCACAAGCAGTATTATCTGTCTGGATACACGATGCCGTGCAGCCAGCTGTGACCATAGAGAATTAGCTGTTCCCCTCTTGGAGAATTTTCCCTTCTCTCTTCCTAAGTATTTTTAAGCCAACTTACATTATTTAGCATGCTACCCTTTCCGTTTGTGATCTACTAAACCAAGGATGACAACTGGTCCTTTTACGTGGAGTGGTAATTCCTGCACACTACAAGTGCCTGAGGTCCCTCTGCTTCCTAGGAGTATTGGATCCTTTTCTTAGCTAGCCAGCCTCAGCCAGGCTCAGCCCAAAAGTGACCACAGCCTCAGGACCCTTCAGACTCCGGAACTGGTTCCCAATGCCACAACCCCCTATATTACATCGTGACCTGCTGGATCCAGTAAGAGAAAACAAAAGAAAATCAGTAAAAGAAACAAGCAACCTGTCTCCTCCATCAGTAGGTCAGTTTTCATTGGTCATCAGAGCTAGAAGGACAAGCTCTTAGTCTTTATTGTCTACCCCAGCAACTAAAAGATCAGTTCAGGCTAACAAGGCAAGACTCACTCAAGACAGGCTCTCAAATCCACAGACTCCTTGCCCCTGAGTCTCTCCCAGGCCCCCACTGCCTCCTGCCCAGCAGCCACTTTCTTGTTTGCTCATGGTTAACCAGCAGTGCTGGTGGCCAGCAGCCTGCTCTCCTGGGCCAGCATCCTCAACCCTTCCCAAAGGCAGACAGAGTAAGAATGGTAGAGAGAACAACAAAATACAGAGCTGGAGACTCATCCCTGCTGTGTGGCAGCAGCAGAAGCTGAAAAGCTCTCTAAAATTACTCTTTAAGACTAGACTGTACACCTGCAAAACAGATGGCTTTCATGGTTGCTGAATTTATTATTTAAGGAACAGATTCATCATCCATGGTCATACTGAGCAATGATTTATTATATATTCACAATAGCAAAAAATCCCATGTCCTGGCCATGAGATTTATGTTTCTAGATCACCAAAACATCTGAAGAATTTATCCTACAAACTTGTCTGAATACAAGACAGGGAACTGGACCTCATCTGAACACTTAACAACTCCTAGCTGTGTTCTCAAGTACATTTCCTTTCTTTGGGTCAAAACAATACCTTTAAATACACTCAGTCATATCCGACTGTGTACAGTCCTTCCCTGATGCTAAGTCTTTCTGTGGAGCAAGGCAGTATCCTTCACATGCGAGAAGCTGAACCCTTAATTAACAAAGAGGATCACACCCTCCCACCAGCAGGGAACCCAGAGATGGCTGTGCATTTCAATATGTCCCTTTTCCCAGGAATGTTTCACATCCAGTTCTTTCACTGCAATCAGGCTCTGATTGTCCAGAAATGGCAGAGCGTTTTTACAACACTATTCTTTCCAGGTCTTTTTCCAGCTATATTCTTAATTCTGTGCAATCCCACCAGGGAAGTTGCAGTCCTTGACCCTTGCTTACATGCAGCTCTGCATGTGTACAGCTGTGAGGAGGAATGTGCAAGAATGTCTGTGGTGCTGTGGCACAGCACCCATAGATCACGGTTCTTGTAAAGTCCATTTTATAGCTGTCTGCTCATCCAGCTGAGCAGCAGGAACAGCAACACCACAAGAACTGCAAGAGGAGATGACAACTTGGGGGAGAGATAAGGAGAAACCACACTGAGGGCAGGTGGAGAAACCAAGTTTTCTGGGGATAGCTATTTAAAAAAGAGAGAAACAGACGCAGGATGCGTCGGGGAGATAAATCTTCTGAGTTTTTGAAAAGGGGAAGGCAGCGCTTGCAGGCTCACTCACCACAGCCCTAACAATCATAAATCTTGCTCACATGGGCACCATCCTTCCCAACACATTCGCCAGGGCTGGCTGTAGCAGAGCTATCACGGAAGGATCTGTCACATTAAGCAGAACAGCACTTGGCAGTTTGTGTGAATTATGGTTGCAGCCAGCACAGCTGGGTGCTGCAGGGGTTGACAGGCTCCGTAACACAGGCACAATAGCAAGCACTCAAAAAAAAGGGGAAAAAAAAATCTCCAAAATGTTTTGGGAAGAGAGTTGAAAAATAGTTTTAAAACACGTCCTTTAAATTCGTGAGAGACTTCCAAACAGATGGGGCTGGGAATGATCTGATGGACTGAGGGGGCTGATCTCATGGTTTGTATCTGCCTTGGCAAGCTCTCCTGGGTCTGCACTTACTGTGCCCAAGTGGGTGGGTTCCTAGTGCTCCATCGAGAGGCTTTTTAATCCCTACTCACTTGAAATAAGCTGCGGTGCCATCTCTGTCTCCCTGAAACACCTCCTGGCACAGTTGCCCACTTCCTATCCCTTCCCAAAAAGGCCTCTCTCCCTGGTACCCGCAGGTAGCCAGGAGCAACCCTTATCTCTCACAGGGCCCAAGTGCCAAACACACCTTTCCCCACAGCCCTAATCTGGTTCACACTTCTGCTTTTGGGGAGTTTCAGAGCAAACCATTCCACACATTACCTTTACAATCAATTAATGTAACCAAGTCAAAACAATCACTCTTAAATTCACTACCACAACAAGCATTCCAATCCGGACCAAGCAATTGAAGATTTATTCATCTCCTTGCACTCTTGGAAGTTCATTAGGCAAGTGTCAGAGTCGTTTGAGAAGGTCAGGATCATACCATGCACGTGACATCTCTTCAGACCCCATGCAGACTGCTTCCCTCTTGCTCAGCTGATATAAACAACTAAAAATCACATCTTCCTTCTGACTTGAGCACCAAAAGAAATAACCTCTTTTTCAAAAAAAACCCTAGTCTTTAGGACTTCAAAAAATCTGATCTGAATTGATTATACTTTTAAAAGGAAACTAAGTTAGTGACTCTGCATTTCACTGATCCCACCTTTATCCCAGCGTAGCATTTTGAGTTAGATCTTTGTATTTATGAGGCACTGGCAGAACTGGGCTCCCCAGAAGCTCTGGGGACAAAATATATCAACCTTGCTCTCATTTCCAATTGGGTTTTCTGAATCTGCAGTGTCTGCTCCCATGCAATGAACTTAACAGACAAAGCATGGAAGCTGAGATGAAGACCGTGAAAATTATTTGAGTAGGAGAAAGTAAATTAAGCAGGACTTTCCTACACAGAGACTGAAGCAGGAATAAAATTTCTTTGCAGTGCTGCAGATATCAGACAAAACCTAAATACCCAGACCAGCTTCCTGTCAGAGTGTAAACTGCACGTACTTTGGCCATTTTCTCATCAGTTTAAAGCCAGCATCGTATTTGTCACAATGACAGCATATTTACTGATGAAAGCACTCTGAAAGACATTTTGGGAAGAGAAACAGAATTTTATCACACTAAATTCACGTTGCACAAACAATGTTTTTTCAGTACATTTGTGCCCCCAGCATTATTGAAATAAATCTGAGGTAGCTCCCACATTGCAATATTCTTTAAAAAAAATAAAGGCAGGAATTATCCAGCTCTTCCTCCACTTGAGGAGAATGTGAACTTCTGATAAAGAGTTTACTTTAGTTGCTCTGCCAAGTGCTAGGCCCAGAACTTGGGAGGATTAATAACAGGAATGGGCTGGAGACACGTGACTGAGTTAGCCTTGTTTGCAGTTCTGCTCCTTAGCAAGGTACAGCCTGACCTTAGGTGACTGTGGCTAAAAGGAACAATTATGGAGCTCAGCAGTGGAAAAAAAGGTAAAACAAAAACAGACAGACCGGAGCCATATAACTGAAGGAATTTAAAGTGTTCAGCTAAATTAGGCACATTAGATTAGAATACATTGCATCCAAGCTTTGTTAACTGCTTCAGCGAGAAAAGAACTTCAGAAAAGATTGTCGAAACCATGGATTTCTTCTAGAACAGATGCTGTACTGCTTCCTTTTATCTCTCAACAACAAATAAAAGTGAACTTTCTTTTATCTAAAGTTACATGGCCCTATCACAGACATACTGGAACACATCATAAATACTAGTTGATTTATGATTCTAATTCCTAAGAGATGAGAAAATATTGAGTGATTTGCTCTTAGTGACCTGGGAAGTATTTGTCATTGCCCAGAAGCAAGGCTGTAATCTGACCTCTTTCATCAAAGTCTCCACCTTTTGAAGCTTCAGTGGTTTCTGGGAAATCATATATCTAAGAGTTCGTATAGCCAAGTAAAATTCCATATTTTTCAAATGCAACATAACCTATGATTCTGCAGCAACACTTTGCCTCTCCTAGAGTTAGCACATCTTGATCTGCACCCGTGAAAAAGCTTGAACTGTCTAATTATCATCTAAAAGGTTTTTTAAAAAGCAGCCTCCTGATAGGAGTGCATTTCTCTGAAGGTCAGTTTATCAGGAAAATGCTGGTAACAGTCAAGTGAGATGACATTTAGTGTAGCAGGTTTGCTCCTAGAAAGGAATGTCTCCCAGCTTCTTTACTAATGGGGATCCGTGCAGAAAAAGGAGTTGGTGTCTGAGGAGGCACATGCAGTGGGTTTGTTCAGTATCTGACCTGTATTTGGGGAATAACCTGACACCTGAGGAAGCTCAGAAACCCACAAAGAGCCTTAACAGAGCTGTACAAGGAAACAATTCTCATCTCCGTCTATTTTCTTAACTCTGCTTGTTTAAAAGACTTCCTAACTCCTGTTTGAGCATGGAACTGTTGGCATTCTTTGTGCTATCAGTTCAGTTCCTGTTCTGGGGGCCCTGGAGAGCAGCACACCTGGTGGGATGGAGAGCAGACCCAGAGGTGCTGATGTGCTCCCTGCAGCCACATCACCTGGAGTGCCTGGGCTCTGGTACCCAGCCTAGGGGCTCTTGGGTCAGGAGCAGCTCCACTGAAGCCACTGGAGATGATTTTGGTTCTCTGTGTGATGTCTTTCAAGTGCTGTTTGTGGGCACAGAAGAACACCAGAGCCGTGGCTTTGGGATGCAGTCATCAAACCCAGGCATCCTGGGGCACTCACAGATGCCCACTGCAAGCCACAGAACACGGGCCTGCTGCCTGCTGATCTGCTTTGGAGAAAATTGCTAGGATTGAAGGAATTTATTTTGTTCTGTACTTCAAGGGCCTCCCGTGGCCAGGCGGGCGGGCCGGATGCAGCTGGAGCAGTCCCTCCCTTTCCTGGTGCAGAGGGGACTCAGGGAGGCTGAGCACGGC
Organism: Platysteira castanea; assembly: GCA_013397175.1. NCBI lineage: Eukaryota > Metazoa > Chordata > Aves > Passeriformes > Platysteira > Platysteira castanea. Next base: position 4,784,574 of record VYXC01007095.1, read on the forward strand.
TGTCCAGAGACCTTGCTAGGGTTGCTGCACTGCCTGGGAGATGGCATTCAGGGGCAAAATTCCCAACCCTTCCACAGCCCAGCCAGCCAGGCAGGAAACTGGTGGGTGGCACCCACAGACTCTAGTTCTTCCCACTTAAATCAGCTATTTAGTCCTCCTTTGAAGTGTGTTTCATGAGTATTAAGTTGTACGAGTTTAAAACTGGGCTTAGCTAGCCGGGGTGGGTGGACCCTGACAAAGAGCTTTTAAGCCTCCTCAGTGAAGACAGCTGATATTTTAGGGAACAGGTCAGGACCTGACAATAGCTCCTTGCACTGCTACAACTGGTCACTGAATAAATTCTCAACAAAGATTCGTGGAATAGATTCGTGTAGCCATAAAATTGAATATGTTTATGAGAAGGTTCAGTGTTACCTATGAAGACAAGACAGTGCAATGTCTTAGCTGGGGCTGGGAAGCCAATTTCACTGGTGCAGGGCTCCCTCCTGACATCACGGGCTGTGATGGAGGTCAGCTCATCCTCTTGGGTGTCCACCCTGTCTCAGGCAGACAAGAAAGTGCTGTGACCTGATCCAACCCATCAAGCACTGATCCAAGCAGGAGATACAAGGCAAAGGGCTTCTATATAAGGGAAAAAAAGGAGCTGGTGCAGTTCAGAAAAAAAAAAAGCAGGATCAAAAGGAATATTTTGTAGCACAGTTCAACTCCTCAACAGAGCCTGCATAGTGCCATCTTTGGCACGTTATCCCACAGTATAAGAACAAAGCTAGGTCCAAAAAGACAATTTAAAGGAAACCACACTATCTAGACAGGACACCTCTTCTGCAGAGCACTAATGATTAACCTTTGGAAACCACAATAATTTATCATTGAAGTAAAAAGTACAGAGAAACCCCCAAGATCATTGACATGAACCAGAAGTAGCCTCTGGGAGATGTACTGCCTACAGGAAAGGATTCAAATACTCACAGGACATAGTCAGGGTCTGGCCATATAATTATGTTTTGAAACCAAACAGTGTTGCACCTTAAACAAAAGGGAAAATCCCATGAGATAAAGGTTGAATACTCCCTGGAGTATACCCCGAGACAGCTCTCAGTGAAAGAACCACCACGGTCTGGTTTTAGGGAGTCCCTCAGTAAATGGGAACAAGCAAGGCTAGGTGACAGAACAGTGTCTGAGCTGGGGATCTCTGCAGAAAGCAGGAGCTCTCTGTTACTGCAAATAGTGTGATCTGCTCTGACCAGTGGCTGGTGGCAGAGCTCTCTCGTGAGCTCACCTCTGGCCATAACAGGTGGTCGTCACTTGCACAGAAAGGAAAACACAAGTTAATGGACTGATTCATTCAATCTGTGTTTAAAAATCTCTCTCTGCCCATGAGTCCTAAGTAAACTAAACTGATTCCCCTGCATGTCTGACTTGGAGCACATGCACAATGCTCCCTGTTCACAAGGTTATCTTTGATGTAAAGCCACTGTGCACGGGCTGCTGACTCTACCTACATCCATTATAAGAACCCCTCGTATAATGTGCACCTTGCTTCAGCATGCAAGACGTTTGGTTCCCAAAAACACGACAGGATGGCTAGAGCAACCACTAACCAGACATGCTGGAATGCCTGAAAGTGTCCAAGATTAGTCATTTGGCAGCAGCCTTGAGGAAATGTAGCTTTACATATCCCACTCTGGACAGAAGGGTTTAGGGTCTTCTGGCAGCTCTGAACCTGACTCCTTCCCTTGCTGAACACAGCACAGCTCGGATCAGCTGTGGCCATGACAGCCAGAGCTGGGATGCAACTGCCACAAAAATCTGCATCACTCACTTTGTCAAATCTGTCTCCAGCATATTCTGTATTTCACCAAAAGAAAGAAACCCAAACCGAAACAAACCCTTTCCTGTGCTTGGCCTTGGTATTTGTTTTTTCTGGATAATTTCAGCTTCTGTGTTTGTCAACTGAAAGGAAAACGCACGTGTCACATACGCATGGGTCAGAAATCTGGTGGGTGCTTGTACATTATTCAAGAGATCAAAGATTGGAGAAATCTCATTCTAACCTGAGGCCAACAAGACAAAGTTACTGAAGAGCAGTGTGCCTGCTCATCACTGTGCAGATCAAGGCAAATGCAAGATTGCATTTAGGTGCCACAGCGCTGGCAGGGCTGAGCTGCAGATGCTTTTTTGGTGGCTGGAGTTTGATGCAGGACTTGGCACGGGCCATCCTGTCAGCAGGGCTGGCACCTGCACCTCACTGCGCTTTTACCAAGGGATCCAGTCCCCTCTGTGTTAGGTAACCTGTTCCCAGGCCACATCCACACCAGGAATTGTGCACAGCACGGCGCCTGTGCCTCTGGCCAGCCGGGCATCCCACCAGTGGCTCAGGAAACCCTCCCAAGGAGCACGGCCAGAGCAGCCTGTCCTCCTGTCCTGGCTCGTGGGCTCAGCGTGCCTGACCCTCAGATGGACCCCTTTGCTCCAGCTTAGTGCTGAGCTGAGGCAGAACGAGTGCCACTGTGTTGCCCTGGTTTTTGCTAAAGCCTACTGTTTTTAACCTTGGAGTCAGATTCTTTCACACAGTTTCATGTAAATAATAGCCAATGTTTACTTAACAGTATTTTCTGTTTTTCATTCCTTTTGTAATAAAAGAACTTTAATGAGCATCTTTCTTCTCCAGTGAAATTGAGAAGGAAGTGACATGCTCTCCAATCCCTTGTGAAGTTGGAACGTGTATAAGAATGTGACATATGTCAATAATAAAAATTATTCCCTCCTTTCTGCTAAACCTGGCAGGTGTGAAAGCGTCTTTATTGTGTCTTCTCAGACACACCACTGGAGCTGGAAAGCTCACCATGAGCCCCCCGCCTGGGCATCACACCCCTGTGTGGGGCTGCCGTGGCATTTCTGCTCAGAGCCGCAGCAAATGAAGCGGTGAAAACACGCAGGAAGCAGCAGCTGTCGAGCTTTTCAAGTGCTGAGCTGCAGAACTGGCGCTGGGTGCACAGATGATGTCGCTCCTTCAGTGCATGACATTCGTGTGGCATTCCAGTGGTGAGAGAAACCAGCACAACCCAATGGATGAATGGAAAAACGAATTGCTTCAAGTTGATTTGAAGGAGATGGTTAGTCATGCATGGGAAGGGAAAGAGAGGATAAGTGACCGAAATAGAATGAAGCAATTGGAAACAGCTGATGTTTGATGAAAAGAAAGATATTTTCTGGGGTGAGAAATTTAAAAGCCTTGAGTATTTTGAAAGGGCAAATGATGCGTGACTTTTTAATCCTTTAAATGGTGCCAGGTTATCCAGAATCCACTCCAGAAAGGTTTCCAAAGCAGTTTATTCTAGAACTAAGCCAAAACCTTCAACCAACTCTGGAAAATCTTATTTAGAGTCAGACTAACATATTGTGAGCTCATGTCACTGTTGGAAAACTGCTCCAGCTGAAAGCATGAGGGAATAGTTTTGCCAAGGAACCCCGGAGTTTTAGCCATTTGGTTTTTGAGGTTTTTTTTTTAATTTGCAATAAGAAAAGGCAGGAAAGGAAATTAAAATCCTTGATGAAAGAAAAAAAAGAGTTACATTTTCTGAGATCCCTTGCTGTCTTTCCATTTCAGAAAGAGTGGACAAGTTTCACACTGAACTGGAAGTGAGGGGTTTCCTTTCCATGAGGTTCACCCTAGTGCAGTTCTCATACAGAGGTGAGAGAGTTCCACAGTCCTGACCCACAGCACTTGGTGACTCCAAACGGGACAAATCCAACTGCATTGCTCCAGCCAGCATCCAAATCACACTGATTACTATGCAACATCCCTGCCCAAATGGCAGCTCAGACAGTGCACTCACCCCCAGTCTGTAGGAGCTGAGGTGTCAAACCCCACGGGGCACACGGGTGGCACTGCCATGGGCACCAACAAATGGCTTTCACAAAGCAACCTCTTTTTAGGCTTTGTGTAAGCTTTTGGGCACATCCAAGTCTGAGGCATCCTAGGCATTCACGTTTCTGGGTCCTCAGCTGCTCTTTATTTGCTATGAATGTTTTGGATTTTTTCTTTTTGGTTTTGGGTTGTTTTTTTACCTTAACTTGGCAAAAAAAGTTAGTGGATAAATGACAGACACTGCCTCGTCCCTTTAGTAAATCATTGGCAGACACAGGTCAGCATTTTGAGATGACAGGAACACGGCTTAGTGGTGGACTTGTTGGGTTTTGTGGCTGGACTTGATGATCTTAAAGGTCTTTTCCAACCTAAAGGACTCCATGATTCTATGTATGGACACAGGTGGGAAGCCAACCCGACAGTACATTACTACCTTTTATAATAAATGCTAATGTTTTGCTCCTGTGAGCGTCCACACCTTTTCAAGTCACAAGTGTGCTGTAATAAGCAAATATAAAGTCAAACACTGGTGGTTATATAGAGCTGTGTGGAAGAAGAAAAGAGAAGCTACGAGGAATCCATGACATCTGGAGAACACTTTCTACACGGAGTCTGAAGACAGCACACATTGCCAGCCTAGCACAGAGGACACAGATTTCCCAAATAGAAGCCTAAGAAAATAAAAGTCAGTAAATACAAAGTTGATCCCAAAATACAGCTGGGGAGGGAATACAGATCAGTTCAGAAATTCAAGCCAAAATTGAGAAATTACTATGGACACAGATAAAAATTCAAAACAGAAATGTACAGCATATTCAAACATGCTTTGAGCAGAGAGGTTGAACCAGATGATCTCCAGTGTTCCCTTCCAACCTCAACTATTCTATGGTTCTGTGAAATGTTTTGCTTTGGTATTTTCTAAATGAAATGGTTTGGGTTTGATTTTTCTTTTCCAAAATGAAAGGGGACAAACATAAACAGCTTACAAAGCAACTGCAGGCATTCTGTTTGGGACTGAATGACAACAATTTGCAAAATTTAAGAATTTTCCTCCTAAGCCTCCTCAATTTTCTCCTAAGGGACCCCTGCTTTTAGTTTCATGAGACCTGTGTTTATATTTCATAGCTGAGGGGGAAGGGTCAGAGAGCAAACAAAAAAACTCACCATTGATCCAGCTCTGCTCCCAACCCCTATTTTCTTACTCAGATAAACCCTTTCAGATGCACCCCAGTTCCTTCAGGGCTGAAGGTGCAGAGCAGGCGCCTCTGCAGCCAACAATAACAAACACCAACACTGACTTTGCATGTTTCCATGGCTGTGGTGCCCCAGAGACCTCCTCTTTCATCCACACAGTCCTCCCCTCCAAAGCCACCTCACCACCATCTCCCTGAGGCTGGGGAAGGAGGGACAGCTCAGCTACACCTGCTTACCAATAGATTTTGTCACTAGCGGGAAGAAGAAGGGGGGAAGGGGAAAAAAAGTGATTCTGCTTTTTCGTTCTTTTCCCACCTTTCTTATTTCCTCGGGTCTCATTACCTGTCCCGTGTGGTTACTGGTGGAGGAAAACTGTGTCATTAAAGGGAAGAGAAGTAGCTCAGGGAGCACTGTTGCACAACCAGCAGCCACCAGGATCACGCTGGTGTCCCCAGGGCAGTGCGGGCAAAGAGGAGCAATATTTTCCGATCAACACTAAAACCACTTGCAGCTAAGCCTTGTGCTTGGTCTGGCACGGGAGTACGTGACACGGGTAGATCAACCACACCAGAGACTGGCTTGAGTCCCTTTGGGGTCAGTGACAGCTTCAGCCAACCACCCGCTCATGGCCAGCGCTGCCAAAGGTGCTGCAGAGGCTGGATGGGACTGACAGGAGGTTGGAGGGGCACTCCCAGGAACATCCCAGGGGCAGAGGGAAAAAAAAAATCCCAGGCCTCTACTACAAGCACGAAGGAGCTTGTACTCCTAGGAGGCAGGTTGGGATTGGTACAAATGGGGGAACAGCCGAGGAGTGAGGAAAATGCCAGCCTTAGGGAGGGCAGGCAGTGGAGCTCAGCTCATCGTATTAGCACTTGTTTGCTCATGCAGCAACACTTCAGCACAAAGAAAAGCAAATATCCATTATAATCTCTCATTTCTGAACTAGTCTCCTGCATATTAATTCCCATTGAGTGACAAGTGGAACAGCACACATCGATCATCTGGTTAATCAGGTGTTCTTGCAGCAACGCGTGATGCAGTTTAAATAAGCCAGGTTAAGTTCCTTGTGTACACAAGGAAGCTATTACAAGAAAATGTAATGATGCAACAACTTTTTGCAAGAAGCAAGCAGAGCTCGAGCACCTTATATGCTTTGGAAAATTTCACTTCATTTATATAATTTTTCACGACCTTTTGCTTTGTCCCCCAGCTGTGACCAGTTTGGCTTGAAAGCCAAGGTTTTGCAAGCCCGACTGGTGAAACCTCCTGAGGCTCTAAGCTTTCAGGGAGCTCAGTACCTTCCTTGTGAGGGGGCATCTCTTTCATACTGCACATTTTGGTAGTTCAGAGTAATGACCACTCTGGAGGCTGTTGCTGAGATGCACAGCAGTTCTTGGCAGACAGGGCTGCTGAGGTACTGCGGCCCTGCAACCTGCTCGGAGAAAAAGGTCCTTGCACCCCATGGCACCGAAGGAGGAGACACAGAGGAAGAGCACTGGTAACAAACGAGGCTGCCCAGCCCCAGCTGGGTACCCCACTGCACAGCTGGCCCTGCTGCGCAACCTCCTAACACAATTATGTTTGCAAAAGCATCTGATTTGCAGAAATAATTCTCTATCCCAGCTCCTGCCAGTGTCGGCAGAGACTACACGCTCCGGGATACTGAGAAATCAGAGTGGTGCTTCCCCTCTCCCACATTTACGAGGGTGGCTCAGCCTCTTAGGGGCCATAACCGAGTCTTTATGAAGCCCTTGGATGGGCTTCACTGCAAAACAACGCCGAGAATGCACACGCACGATTACGCCGGGACAATAGCCCGAAGTTAACAATCGCTTCCTGTAATTGTCTGAGGCAGCCTGTAGAACTAAGAATCATCTCATGATAAATCCTCGTCGGTCATTTACCATCATTAATCTATACTGTCGGAATGAATTAGGTGCAGAGGAGGATATTAATTACAAAGCAGATGACGCTCCAGCTTTAATTATCACGACTTTGAAGCAAACAGTGCCAGTTAATGAAGCTCAGTACCACGGAGAAGGAAAGCGCTGCTCAGCCGAGGGCACCGACATCCAGCCTGCAGGGTCTGCACTTACAGTGATGCCATCCTAGCAGTAGCTTTCCAAATTGCTCTCTATTTCTATCCACGTTGGTCAGGGTCTCTGGGAACACCTCTTCCACTGCCTATGACATGCCTTAAATTAGGGGTGACCAATTTTGTCTGTATGTAGCCACCTAGCTTTATTTATAGAACATTTCAGATTAAACAGCAAAAGCTCCCACTGTCTTTTTATGCCTTTTGCATAAAATTTTGCATTTAGCAGCTACTTACTCATTTTACTTACCAGCTAAGGCTATGTTTTTACAGGTTGTTGTTCCCATTTCAATATTATTTCATGCCACTTTCTGGAGGGCTACGATCCTGGACTAAACCTAAACACCTGGACAGCTTGCAAACCACAGGCAGAGCAGCGAGCAGTGCTGCAAAGGCCCCCAGATCCCATCAGACAACTGTAGCCCTTTTGTTAATTGTGGGACCAGAGACAGAAACCCTCCAAGCCCACCAGATTCCTGCTGGCCCTCTCCGTGGGAATTCCAGCAGGCAGGCTGACCACTCGCTCCGGCTGTTACCAGCACCAGGCTCCTGGGGAGAGCAGACAGAGCTGATCTCCACATCTCCTGCAGACAGGACATGAGGAGGTGCCCTCCTCCTGCACAGAGACAGCGTGGTGGGAGGAAACACTCCGATGCTAAAGCTATGCAGGTGTTGGAGTGGGCTGCTCAGTGAGGCTGGGGGTTTCCAGCAGCACAGACTGCAACAAGTTGGGTGTCCACTGCGGAGCCCCAGGCTCTCAGAGCCCCTGGGGGAGCTTCTCTCTGCTCTGCTTCCTGCTGCTTCACACACCTCGTGAAAAACACTCAGTTTTTCCTGAAACTGGTGTACAAAATGCAAAAGCCTGAGGAGATCCAAGTAGCCTGTGAAATGTCCTCAAGGAGAGCAAACCAAGGAAATAAGGAGTTACAGAAACAAACCAATAAACTAAAATTACTGTGGGGAATTTAATCACTCAGGAGACAGGAAATTCAAGGCTATGGTACCCATGACAACTACTATTTGTCCACAGTGTATGGAACATTAACCTTAACTCCATATGCGGAAGCAGAAAAAATTATGGGACGTATCAGGTATGATTGCATATTTCATGCAGAGGGTACTCTGCGAGGGTGACTGTGGAAGCAATAATTTAATTTCCTGACTGCAAAGCAAGTAGGTTCATGCACAAGCAGCTCTTCTGAGATACAAGTGAACATCACCAGACAGAGCTCCCAGCTCAGCCCGTGGCTTCGGCAGGGAAGATTCAAGGTCTTAGTTTGGTCACAGTATCATCTCCTGCCTTGTAAGCTTCTGGCTGCTGTTCAGACTTTGTTTTGAGAATTGCCATGTGTTGATTTAGGAAATGTTTTGATGTTTCTTTCAGTTGTTGGGTCAACAAGAATTCTGCCTTTCTTGTATGTTTTCCTTTTGAGCAACTAAATCAACATTCATCCTTCAACAAGGCAGAAGTCCAGTTCCTGCTGGGTGATCAGTTTACTCGAATGCGAGAACCAGATTATTGCTGAGTTAGACAGCAAACAAGTTATCAAAACCTGGGAGAGTTTTGCACTTGCCTTGAGCTGAATTTTAACCCCTGGCTGGATGGTGTGGAGTCAGATTACTTACAGCAAGAGCCAAAGCCAAAGCAGCCAGATAGACAGCAACCCTCTGGATGAAGCTGTTGTCCTTAAGGTTTCAATTTTTACATGGTCTTAGACAGTTGCTGACTGGTATATCTATTGTTGCTAAAATTTGGAAGACAAAATTTACGAATATAGAACCAAACAGCAAAAGTATAGCAGCTGAGAAAACTAATTGGAATCAGGTGGGAACGGGGGCTATTGAAACAAATTTTTTTGAGCAATAAAAATTACTTTTATCTTTTGTCACCACCCTAGGACACAGAAGCAGGCAGTCTGCGTGGTTATGACCCATCACTAGCTGACTATGGAGGTGCCATGTGCTGCCTCCTCCTCAGGCAGCCAAACCCAGGGCCCAGCATCTCCCACACCGAATTTTTCAGCAGGAGCAGGGCCAGATGCTGATCCAGCCCATCACTCTTAATAAAGTGATTTAACACATCCACAGCACCATCCAGCATAGCTCAGCTCTGACCTCTGTCACCACTCCAAGGGCGGTTGGATGATGCCAAAATCCAGCTGCACTCACAGAGGGGCTGCTGGAGCCCGTGCGCTCCCCAGGGCAGGCTCGGGCGCTGTGGGGTGGTGGATGCCCTCCCAGGCTCCCTGTCCCCATGCTCAGTGGGTTTGGGATGCTCCAGTGGGTTTGGGATGCTCCAAACTCTGCTCAGCTGGGGCTCCCTGCAGGGACGAGGAGGGAGCGCTTTGAAAACGGCACAGCTCTCCTCCCGAGCAGCAGCATCCTCAGGCAGCACCCTGCCAGAGGCCTTCCATCCAGTCATTTTGGACATCTTTTACCCAGTCAAGGCCACATTTATCTAGCAGCAACTCAAAGTGAGGAGATCTCCCACTGCAGAGAAGATTGGTGTTGCTTTCACCAGTGCTTCAAAGTAAGAGTGCTCCCATGGACTCTCCCTGCCAGGAAAGCATCCCGGGGCTGTGCCAGCCCACAGGCCAGGCCCAGCTGAAGGCACGGCTGGGACAAAGCCCCAGTGGTGAGCAGAAAGCAGCAGTGCCTCTCTAGAGCTGACCTACTTAGAGGTCAGGCTCACCCAGGGGCTCTGAACCGTGTCCCCTGGGCTGCTCACCGCTCAGATACGCTCTGGTTCACATTCTGCCCGCCCTCCCACGCCTTGCTGAGGTCCCTGGAAACCTCAGAGTCAGCTCTGAAACACAGGCTGATGGCCCCTCACCAGCAACAGCAGACCGGCTTGAAACTCCCCACAGGGCCAGAAAAGCCAGAAAGAAACCATTTTACAGGAAGGAAAAAAGTCTGAGGCATCCTTCTTGCAAATACCCACTGAGGGCAGCGCCAGAAGGATGCCAGGGTTAGCCCAGCTGAGCGAGAGCCGTGTGGTAACACCAGCATCCTTCATGAACATCCTGCTCCAGGGCAGGGAAGGGCTCCCCATAGCAGTTTTGCCCTTTGCTCTCACAGACACAGGCAGGCTCCTGCAGCAGGGCTCTTGTCGCTGTTGCAGACCCCAGACCACTTTCATGAGGGCTGGGCTAAAATTACCAATCTCATTTCCAGTGAGTGGTTAATAACCTTGGACTCTTCTCACTCTAAGTGTCTTAAAGATGAGCTATTCCTCATCAGGGAAAATCAGGGTTTGGTGCTGCACAGAAATGAATAGCTGAACAAGCCAAATCTTAAGAAGGGCTCTGCATGTGTTCTCACAGAAGTCATGGCGGGTTCTGGAATTAATCTGGCCAGAATTCACCAATATATCTGTGTGCTAACCTGGTTTGAATACTGCTGAAAAATCCCAGCCTGTGAATGATTTCCATTTCTGAATCTCTGCCCTGCTGTTTATGGAAAGGCAAAGAAGTGCAGTGATGAGGTAAATGTGTTTACAAATGCTCTACTGTTACCTTTCTACTCTAACAACTTACAGGAATTACTTTACCACCCTTATTTATTGCTAATCAAGATCGGTGCCGGGGGAGGAGAAGGAATAAATTCTGCCACAAAGTTTGTGCTAAGTCATTTTTTCTTCATCACATGAAAGCCATAGCCCAGGCAGTCTTATTTGAAGCCCGTTAATGGTTAGAAGTATCCCTTTCCTAGGAGTTTGCTTAGAAGTGCTCACATTTCACCCAGCACCTCTTCCACAGAGCAGCAAGAGCAGCTGGAGCTGCAGCAGAGCAGCAAATTCCAAGTGTTCAGCAAGCTCCCCTGAACTCCTGTTTGAAGAATTTCCTCAAAAGCAGCACCAGCTACTTTGCCAGCTGAGCTTTCCAGCCTGCAGCTACAGAGCAAAGCGTAGCTGTGGACCTGTGTCAAAGGTACATTTGTTAACACATTTCCCCCGGAGTGCTAATTAACATTTACATCAAGTACTATGAGAGTGAAAAAGCATCCACACAAACACACACTGCAGGGAAACGTGAGGAGTAAATTCTCTCTCAACCCCCCTTCCCCTCCAGACACAGTGTACTGTTTGCCCTTCAGGAGCTGGTGAAAATCCAGTTTGTTTTGTAACCTTCTGTTCTGTAAAATCAGATATTTCTTCAAGTTAATAACTAACCAGCTCCTTTTTCATTTAAAAACCTCTAAGTGCATTTTGAATGCTGCGAGCCAGCCCACGTGCAGGTCTCTGTGCTCAGCACAGGCACTGCCCGGGCTAACCACAGAAAATGACAGGATTTTATGATTTTATAATAAACATAAACAAAAAAGCATCAGCGCACTTTTGCTTAAGATTCAACCCTCTTAAACGAAACACTAAGATAGGAAACACAAACAGAAATATTTGTAGCTGGATCTTCAATTACTGCATTTTGGGATGCTGACAAAGAGCTCTAATGAGTAACACTTGTACCCACAATGAGAGGCAGACAAAGTTATTTGCAAACACAAATTTGCACTTGAAAGATGCGAAGGCAGTTGCTGAACAGCTGAATAATGAGCTATTCTCAATATTATTTCTCAATATTTATTGAGAAAAAATGTGCTAGCACAGTGAAGTAAAATTCTTAAGACTGCAACCAGTGTAACTAAAATATGGTAGAAAAAATCCTCCAGATTTTTCCCAGGGCAGAGGGGAGTTTTTCCCATTTTTTAAAGGAAAAACTAGAATATACCAGGTTCACAGAAAGAAAATCATATTCTATGAGCCACGAAACAACAATATGTAAATCTTCACCTACTCTGTGAACTTTTAGGCCATGACAGAGTGAATGTTGTTATTCAATATATTCTCTCCAGACCCAACCATGAATCCTGCCCAGGCTCCTGTGAAGTAAAATCTGTGTCTAAAAAAGCACCCATAGGCACACTTGCAGATGTAGTAAAAATTGACTGAGCACACTACTTCCAGAAACCAGTTTCTAACCCTCTGCTTCCACAGAAATCAGGATCTGAGATGAATAATATATACTATGAAAACACAGACTTTTTGGATTGCAAACTGCTCTAGAGTTCCGTGAACGTATTTTGTTATTGTTGCCCCGTTGCCAAATATTTGAGGTGAAGAATTTTCAGCCTCGATGTTTACAAACAGCTCTCATTGTTTTGTCCCTTTTTTTCCCTTTTTTTTACTTTTTGGAGTGTTGCTTCTGCCTTTTAACTGGATATCCAACTATATAAACCAAAAATAAGCACAGCAAACAGCAAATGCAGCAGCAATTTTTTGAGTTTTTGCTAGACATGCTGGAGTGAAGGACCCTAAGCATGATGAGAACGACTGTTCTGGGCAGTGCCATGGGAGATGCACCAAGCAACCAATGCTGAGATGTTCCAGCAGGACAAGGTGATTGTGTTTCTTCTGCTTGACCAGCTCTTCAAACTTCCTTTCATTAGATACACACACGTCTGTGTTCACTAAGAATATTTTTTAACAAGTAGCAAGCACTCGTGTATTTTCAGAATTTCCAGTTTCCTAAGTTCTCTCTCTCTTAGTGTGCAGTAACTCCTATGAAGAAAAGGCAATACTGAGCTGGAATCCAAACTGGCACATTTCTGACGTGACCTCCCAGAGACTCCTTCTCCAGAGCATAAATGTCTGGGCTAAAATCCTGGCCTCAGCACAGGCAACAGAAAAACTTCCACCAGTCCCCTCCAAAACTCGTGAAGATAACAAACCCCAGTACTTTTGGGGAAACCAAAATGGAAGTAGAATGCCCAACTTCCAAAATGCGAATAGTTTAATTTCAACTAACAGGATGAGGTTAATATAAACATGCTAACCTGTCCAAACTGGAAATCTTTCAAACATCAGGCACAGGAAACAACAAGGGGTTTCTTTTTCAGGCAGGATGTCAGAGTTACCCCCGTGGCTCTATGTGAGCTGAGGACAATGTTGTTACACGAGATCAGATTACAAACACAAGCAAACAGAAAACAATCTCTGCACGTCACTGCTCGGGGTTTGACAAGAAGCACAGCTGACCCATTCGGGAGGTTAAACGCTCTCCAGTGAGCTCTGGGAACAGGAGGAGTTGCTGCTGGACACCGAGTTCCCTGCAGTTAAATTGTCAATTTGTTTGCCCACGTTAATGCTTATCTTCCCCTATGCTTGCTACAGTTTTACTCAACACGTTTGACCTGCAAATCTTAAAGCAGTGGCTTTGCTAAAATTATATGAAGATTCTGGATTCTGCAAACACCTAAGTAAACTATTCTGGTAGTTTCCACAGCACAGAAACCTATAGTTAGTCAGATATTTGAAACTTCCAGTGAGGTGGATGACAGTCACTTAACCACACACATTACCTTTCATTTCTGTTCTAATGTTTAGCACAACCTTGCTCTGAGGAACTTGTGAAGTTGTTTACAAAGCTGATGCAGAGGTTACATTCAGTCTGGTCCAAGGGCAATGGCTCACTGAAGTCACTTGTAAACAGCAGAAAGAGATAATATTTTCTGTAACTGAGGGAGGAGGGGGAATAAAAGTTCTCACCTTGCACCAAGGACCATTAGGGACAGAGCTGGTTTCCAAAATATCTGCTCCTTCATTTACTTCCATGTTTGATTAGCTGCAAAACTTTGTTTTCCAATGAAAAACGTTAAATCACCCTCCAAGCAAAAGCACAGCAAACCATGCAGGCTCCAGTATCCCAGCTGGTGAAAGCCCTGCAAGAAGTCACACGCCGGTTTTATGGTCACTGCTCTAATCCAAGGTTGCAGATCCCGGCTCTGCGCTGGATTTCACAGAGCTTGGCCTCTCTTTTAAGCTTTTATAGTTCCCCTTGTCAGGCATTTGCCTCCTTCAGCCCTTCCCTCGTGGATACAGGCTCTCACATAAGAAATGGCAAACATTTCCAGCTTCCCAGGCACGGTGGGACTGACACTGCACCTCCGATCATCTCCGGAGGAGCCTGACAACGGAGGGGACACGAGGCCACACCTCTCTGCTGCCAGAGCTGGCCTAGACCATAAAATCAGAAGCAAGGTCACCCAGCAACCAACCACTCAACGTCACTACAGTAATAAAGCCAACTTAGATTCAACTTATTGCTTGGGTAGATAAATGTTTTTGCTAGAAGAAAGAAGCCCGGAGAAGGTGGCAGGGCGCTGGCTGTTCTGAGCTGAGGTACATCAATTCTGGGTGATGCAAAGCTCTCAGCAGACATGCATGGGCCACACACAAACCCACCAGGCTCTGTCTGAGAATGCCACTGGGCTCAAACCCCTAAGCATTTTTCCCTGAGGATGCACAGACCCCAGCAGGCTGGGTGGATAATGTCCACAGGGTGTCTTAACAGCAGAGATCACAAGTTCCCATCCCACAAGGCTTCCATCTGCCACATGCTCAGCTTAAAAAAGTTCCTCTCACTCTCAAAATCTACATAAAATAGGGATGAATTTACCAAACAGCCTCCATTCCCTGCCACAGCCAGTAAAAATCAGGTTATACCATAAGACTGCCTACAGGAGCTTTCTCAAGCAAACAGATTCTTTTTCTCAGGAGCAACCACACACCTGAAGGAGCACACTCAATTTAGGAAGCGAGATTTCTCTCCAAACACACTGTGCACATTATAGAGAAGGGCTACAATAAATACAAATAAAAGCAGGTAACAAAAGATGGACCCTCTTTGTTCTGTGTGCAGGGGGTACCAGGCAGTGCCACTACAGATAGCTGGTGCCCTAAAATTCCAAACCCGACTGTGATCTCTGACATCTATTTAAAGACAAACATGGCTTCATTTTCAGTGCAGCCACTTGGTCTGTCTCAGGAAAAGCCTCTCTTTAAAGAAAAGAGAGGAATCCAGGCTCACTGGCTGCTCTAAGAAATTAAGGCCACTTTTTCTCCTCTCTGATATGCAACTTTTCTTTCTATATGGCAGGAAACAACTTTTTTTGGGGGGAAGGGGATAGTGGCAACTGTGCAGAAATATTAAAATTAATTCTGTTCAAATATAAAATATTTTAGTCCAATGCTCATATTGGCAGCATCATTAAAAATTAGCCATACAGGAGTCTGATTTTTAGACCTGCTTCTGCCACTGAAGCACAAAGTGCATAAGTGATTTGGCTGAGATCACCTGCTCAATTGTACTCATCATTAGTCACACAGGATTTCATGAGATATTTCCCAACAGTTTAATTAAAACTGGTCTTTAAGGAGTTTGAGATTACATTTTATCAAAATCGTCAGTAACTGAAAGTGCCTGTCTTGTTGTGACACAAGAGCTGCAGGCCCTCAAACACTGAGTGGGGTACATCAGACTGAGCCCAGTGCTCACATGGCTTGATTATGGATTTATTCCAAGGAAGTGAAGACAAGTGAGACAAAACTGGCAAAAATTACGAGGGCATAGGTGTGTCCTCATGGAGAGTGCAAGGCAAACGATGAGTGCAGATTTGGAAACCAGCAACTTAGCTTATCTCTGCCACTGATTCTGTGATTTCGAGGGGTAAATCAAAACCCCAGTGCCTCAGTTTCCCCTCCTATGCTGTGAGACCAGCAATACTCAGCATTAGTAGCTTAACCAGCAGACAAGTGCACTGGAGATGTTCAGTGTCTTCATCAAACTTGCACCTCTCTCTACTGACAGGCAGGCTCCTTCTCTCATTTTCCCACACAAACTCAAGGAAAAGCAGAGCTGGCTTATCCTTACAGGCGCAAGTGTAACCCCAGCCCAGCCTTCTCCCAGTGCCCTTCAGTCCCTGGGCTCCCTGGCACAGCCTCATTTCACTGCAGCAACACAGCTGAGTGAATTTTGTCTCTTTTTAAACCATTCACACGAACTCGCTCTCCAAACCAGCAGACAACCAGATGAGGTTCTCCCTTCCCAGCTGGAAGATTCTGCTACAAATATTCCCCAAGTTTAAATGTCCCTTCCTGTGATTTTGTAGGCCCAGGTCATTTTCTGAGAGCCGAAGAGCTTTCACAGCTCAGAAGCCCAGGGTGTCTCAGCCCTGGCTCCCGGGGCACCTCTGCCCAGCTGGGAGTCAGCTCAGCCTCAGGCAGGGTGCAGGACAGGAACAGGGAGGGGACTCCACCAATCTTTGCCCCAATTATTCACGAGGGCTGTTTATTGCAGCAGCTTCAAGGACTCTTTTTTCCACCATTCCTTTAACTCTCTTGGGCAAAAAAAATCTCTGATCGCTAATTGCCATTTGAATTTTAAGGGAGCAGGCAAGGGGCCTGCCTGAAATATCAAATTGCTTTGCATTTTGTTTTTTCTCTGGTTTCTCTTTTAGGTCACCCATTTAGTGACATATTAGCTACGTTCCAGAGTAGGCAAACCCAGCCTTCTGAAGTTTGCTTGCATTAAGTACCAACCAAAAGTGCTGTATCTCATTATCCACGTAGGTGTCCGTGTTACGTGTTCTGCTTTGATGACATTCTGTGGCAGTAATTTTCACAGGTTTTTTTGGTTTTGAATTGGCCATTTCCTAATTTAAAACAGAGCAATCAAAGGAAACACTTTCCACACACGCAGCATAACATAAGATAAACTTTCCTATGGTTGCTGTGGAGAAGCAAACTCACAAGGTTTTCAGCTTCAACCTTTAGTGTAAACCAAACATCTGTTTCGAGTTGTGTCAGATCACAGGAAGGATAGCCCACAGCTTGGTTTACTCCAAACTAATTTAGGAAATCAGAACTCTCCTCATGGATGAGTCACAAGCTTCTTGGGCAACGACAGGCCAGACACATTTGTCTCTGCAGCCTGGTGGTTTTCCCTGTGAGATGGGTGACAGCTCTTTCCCCCATCTGGAGGGGACGCTCAGCTGGAGGACAGAGCCCCAGTACCAAGCCCGTTTGTGCATCTGCAGTCCTGATGTCAAAGTCCACCAGGAAAGGAAAGGAAAGGATGAAAAAGAAAAGGGAAAGTGCAGAATGGGTCTAAAGGCGGCTTTGAAGTCCAGCCCAGGAGCGGAGATCAGGAAGTGAGAGCTGTAATTGCAGCTGGGTATCAGTTTCCTTTTTTATTTCAGGATCGCCCACAGCACGCTGGAGTTTCTCCCTTTGAAAACAGGCAGGAACAACACTCACCTCTACAGGAGAGCAGAAGCTGCTGTTAAATGGAAGAGCCACAGAGACAAAACAGCTCTTTGCATTTCTAATGCAGAGGCAAACAGAAAGTACCTTGAACGTGTCTGAAATGGCTTTTACTACTTCTGGACCAGCCAGAAAAGCTAAAAACTATTTCTTATTTTGTTTCCTAAGGAAGCTGCACTGTATTACTTGTGGGCTCTGCCCAAGTTCCTCAAAACGGGGCCAGATTCAAGTAAACTCAATAGAGAGGAGACATCAGGTTCACCAAAGCAGGTGGCCCAGCAGGGCAAAGAGGTCCTGCAAATATCCCTGGAGCAGAAGGCTCCCAGCTGAGCTCACGCCATCAAGAAGACCCACATGGGGAGGCAGGCCAGAGGGAAGGCACTTGACATTTGACATCAGTCTGGGGGCAGGTTTATTCCAAGCTGCCCGAGCCTGGCAGTGCTGGCCACCAGTGACACCCCAGCACTGCTCAGAGCTCAGCACACTGCATGCTCAGCTGCACATGTGGGGGGTAAAGCATAAAATCAGGCACCTCAGACCTGACCCAAGCCCTGGTAAGGCTGCCCTGGCCCGGCACTTCCAAGCTGCTGCCTCAAGCAGATGTGTCAGAACAGGTTAAGAGACATCCTGCTGTAAGTTTAACACTGTTAGCCAGCCTTAAACAAAGGTTTGGATATTTTTTCCTTCCCAAGATAAGCTGCAAGGCAGGGATCAGGGCTGCTGTGAGAAAACATGGACTCTTGCTATAGTGAAATAAACCTGTTTGTTCCAGTTGCAAAAGGCTGTGAGCTGAACTCAGGGGCCCAAGTTATCAGGGAAATGACAACATCTTCAAGACCATTGCAAAGGATTTAGGTTTTGGTATTTGCTGGGCATACTTTGAGTGTTTGACCATTATAAATCTTTTCTTGTTTAGGAAAGAAATCTCATTTTTCATGATCCCGTGCTTATCTTTTAGCAGAAGCAGGGGCAGGATCTGAATCTGCTGGTGTTTGCAGACAGCAGTGGTGCAGTACAGCCCGTCTCTCAGCTTCACAGTGAAGAAAACGAGCTACAATTGTGAAATCATTGCCTAACAATTGATAAGGACAACTGCTGCAATCCTCTCCCTGCCTCCCCTTGGCCAGCATCCCAATTACCACACGTTACTGGGCATACAGAAAAGAGAATGGCAATGTGGTTAAAGTACAAGCCACACACACACAAGACAGAGGATTTATCTCCATGTCTAGTCTGGTTTCCTCTTTCACCTTTGGCCAAGTAATTTAGTCTTTGCAATGCTTTTTTTTTTTCCTCCTTTCATGACAATATTTACCATCTTTCTGGCAGCCCTTCAGTTCTCCCAAGGAATGGGGCTTTATAAATAGGGTTGGGGGAGAAACCTATCCTTTCAAAGCCATGTCAGGTACCTTGTACAAGGTGCTGCAGGAGACTTTTAGGAGGGCTTTGCTCTGCAGAAGAATGAGGTTTCTTCATGCCTTGTTTCAAATCAAGACAGCCATTCCCATTTCACCCTTCTTTTCAGGGACTCCCCAGGGCACCATCACACCTCACAGCACGAGATGCCAGCTCCTGATGTCAGCAATCCCAAGAAAAGTCCAGCCCACCACAAGACCAAAGAAATTCAGTTCACACATTCTCTCCTTGAAATAAAGAGGGGTGTGTGCGATTCCTCAGTCCCCAAAATTTATGACTCTTGAGAACAGCAAGGCCACACCCTCTACTGGCACCACCACACCAAAGGATGCAATGATTATCTTCTCCCAGGAGAGAAGAGCCTGTGGTAAACCAAATACTTGTACGTGTTAAGTACTGGATAAACACTGACGGCGTGTAAAGCAATGGTACTTTTCAATGATATTTTGAAAACCCCAAATGTGTTATCACTTCCTATTCCACAGGGGTGCCCCACGCTCCGTGGCAGTCGTGTTGCTCACTGCTCAGCTGCAGGACAAACCCTCCCAAGTTCTGCAGGAGCTGAGTAACAAAACCCAGGTCACTGACCTGTAGCTCCCTTGAACACAGCTCAGTAGCACAACCACTCAGGGCCAAACTCCACCCGACATCCCCATGAACATCAAGCAGGTCACCCAGTAGTGATTTCAGTGCCTTGCTGACTCAGAAGTAATACAGGCAAAAAGAGGAAACAGGAGGGGTTGTGTTTGGATTTAAATTTGCTGTTCAAAAGTGCAGCATAAATGAGGTGCTGCCAAGATATTTCAACTTGCAAAAGAAATAACGTGCAATTCCCAAACAATTCCTGCTTCTGTAGAAACTTAAATTGCATTTGGTCCTAATGACTTGGAATTTCTTAAGGGTAATGTGAATAGATTGCAGATCATCTTAAATTCTAGCTCTTCCAAATACATTTTATATTTCTAAGAGCAAGCATATATTTTCATTAATGATATATATTTCATAAGCGATATATATTTTATTTTCTAGAGAAGGAAATACTCTAGAAGTAATCTGAGGGAACAGGAACTCCCAAAATAGATCACATCATCCACAGAAATCTCACCTGTACTGGGTCTCAATAAAATACCAATATTTGGTCTTAGTTTCATGTAAAGACAGAGGCATAACTCAACCCCAAGGAGGTATCTAAAAGGACAGGGGATGACCCTATAAATGTGTGGCTTTTGGGCCAGAGTTTTAAAGTTAATGGCTATGTCAAAACATGTGATGCTCAGCCCATGTGAGGGAGGTTTAAAAATGCAACAACCATCCTCATTTGGCCCTGATTTAATTTCTGACAGCCTATGCAAGCCTAAAGAATACAGCCAGCCCTTCAGGAAACCCCTGACTGTGTCCCTGCACTCACAGCCATTGTTTTCACACGTAAAGATACGTACTTTTTGATACTGATAAATAGTAGTTTTTGTATTGTCAAACAAATTATATCTACAGCTAAGAAATATCTTGAGGTGTTCTCAAGGACTTCAATCAAAACATCATCAGGAACGAGATGAATAAACAAAAGCTGGTTCTAAAACATCCCCTAGGATAGACTGGAGGAAAGTCAGTGGCGTCACAGCAGCACCCTCTAGTGCTGCTGTCACTGAGCTTTGCCAGCATTTCCTGGATAAAATTTGACATCTGGTGTCGGGATTAAACTTCTCTTGTCCTAGACACAGCTCACAATAAGGCCAGAATATCAGCGTCATCTCATGGACAAAATGAGACCTGGGTGGCTGCGGAGACAACTCCACCATTACTAACAATTACTTTGAGAAGGAGCTTGCAATTAGCTGTGTTAACAGCACCTACAGCCCAGTAACGCCCAAATTACAGAAATAAAGACCAGTGCAAAGGCGGAGATCATTTTTTGGTTGTTCAGTGGAAAGAAACAAGACTGCTCCCACAGTCTCCAAGTAATGTAGAGAGACAGCCTGAAAGTCACAACTCTCAGACGTACAAGCAGGAGGTTATTCCTGCCTCAGACCTTACCTTCTGTCCTCATCCTCTCTGGCTCGGTGCTGGTACTTTAAGAATTGTGTCTTGTGTAAAACAGTTTAGACAAGAGGACGAATTGAGAATGCAGACATGAAGAACCTTTATTACAGGCAAGCACACGTGCCTTGTCACTACCTGCAAGTTTACTGGAGCCCAGTTTCAGCAGGAAAATGGGAGGGAAATCCCAGTTCCCCAGGGCCCTGCCCAGGGAGTGGTCAGCTAATTCCCTGCAGCTGGTTGAGCCCACCCTGAAAACCTCTGGGAACTGGGCAACTGATTTATCATCTTTCCTTACAGCTCTAACTGATGCAGCTTCAGGCTGGCTGTTTTGAAAGCTGAAGCTGACCTGCTCTGAAGCAATAGCAAGTATTTAAGGCCTGCATAGCCAGTGAAAAGCAAATCATGGAGAATTCAAGTCCAGCCCCCATACAATTTGTTTTATTTACATATAAGCTGCAGTCTGGAACGGAGGTGCTCAAACACCACCATGCCTGCTTCCTGTGGCCAACAGGATCCTGTGGCCCACGTGTAATTTGGCTTCATAAAATTGCTTGTAATTCAATAGCAGAGCAGAAACCAAGGCCCTCTGTGTCTCACTGCACACTCCCATTCCCAGGTTCTTGTCTAACCAAAACCAGCTGTGACACAGGCTGACCTCGCTCTCTGCAAGAATAAAAATAACTTGGAAGATTATATGTATCACTATTATGTGGTGGCATCCACCATAACACTATTATTCTATATCATGTTCCCTTCATCATTCCTCTGAAGGCTTTGCTGTCTCTGTATTACTCCCTCTTGAACGGGTTACTGGGGAAAATGTTGCCTCTTATCAGCATTTTTCGAGTTATTCCACTATAAAGAAAGCCCATTAGAGCTTTAAAATTTACCTTTGAACTTTTTTTATCATTGCATTCCACTCCATAAATTCTGTCCTATGGCTGCACAATCGTGTCTCCAGCTGGCGCTGATAGCACAGAAGGGATTGTAAGACAGGGCAGGTTTACATTTGAATTTGGCAATTCAGACATGCATATCCACCCAAGGGACGTTTTTAAACATAAATGTGAATAAACTGCTCCCTGCACTGGTGGGAAGATAGTACTGTTGCAGGGGAGATACAAACTTTGTCCTCCCTGGGCTCGTGCTGCAGGAGACTCAGAGAGAATCCCACGTTGCTCCTAAATAGTCCTGGCTTTTGGAGGCTGGAGCAGGTCCCAGGCACTCACTGTTTAACCCTCACTACACTTCATGGAGTACCCAGGTGTAATTCCCTTGCAGCTGAACATGGAACTGACTTAGGGTCAGTGAAAGAGCCAGGTCTGAGAAAGTCCCAGTGATATTCACAGCACTGGATCCTGCTCTGTCCCAAAATGATGGTGGTAACACTTCCTCAGGTCAGTGCATTCTGTGTGTCTGCAGTCTGCATTCTGACATATTCTGTAATCTGACACTACTGCTGATCTTGAACAGGAACCTTCTGCTCAAATGGAACAACTTCCCTGCCTTTCTTGCTGAAGAAGAGATGACTTAAGAGACAGGTCTGTTCCCAAACCAGTCAAAGGATCTCTGAACTAGGTAAAAGAACTTGTGTTACTGGCAGAAAAAAACATCCCAAGCATCTTCATAATGGCGGTGTTGAAGCTGAAAGGCTTGTTACTGTGTGCACAGTTTGAGGTTAAAAAACAAACAAACCAACCAACCAAATGAAACAAAAAAAAACCCCAACATATAATACGGGGTAAACAAAAAAGCTGAGAAAAGGCTGAAATGTTTATAAGGCCAGAGTGTCATGTGTAACAGGATATGAAAATATAGCCTCATTAATCCTGGAGGCACCCGGGGTGCACATGTCTTATTCCACATGTGTGGAATAATATGTTATTAATCCACATTAGGCCAGTTTCCAGTGGTTTCAGCCATGCCTGGTGATGTCTTATGCCAAGCACAGACACGCAGACATTGTGGCCCTGCAGCAGGCAGAGCAAAGGTGAAGATGACCTGCAGTGGGTGCTGCTCTAGTGCAGCTGCCCAGCTCCCATGCCAATAGTGGAAAACAAAGCAGAAATTCTCAGACAAATTTCCATTGTCTTTAAAGCCTTGATTTTAAAGGGAAAACAGACAATATTTCTACCTGGTCAAGTGCTGGCAGCTGTATAATTACATCTTTCCATTTGGCAGATATCGAAGCATTCTAGATTGTTGATATTTGACCTGTTTAGCCCTACCCAACTCTAAAATATGGCCTTACAGCTTATAGGTGAGCATGTTCTGCCTCACACCTTTTCTGTCAGGGCACACTTCATTGTTATAGTAGACTCCTCCACACTGTGGCAAGAAATATCAGCGTTACTTTCCCCCACCAGTCATTCTTCTGTGACAAACAGAAGTAGAAATAGGGTAGGTGAATAATACACTACAAAGGTTTTCTGCATGATGCAAGTGTTTAAGATGTTACCTATTTAACAGGGGGGGTAAAAAAATCCATGTGTATCTTGTCTCCATCCAGACATTTAATATTTACACATTAACAGAAGGGCAACAAATTGAGAATGCAAAAAACTTTATTAGCATAAAAAGTACATATTCAGGAATCAATACTCAAATTCCTTCATGGCATCTGGCATGTTTGATACATATTCCTGTATCTGCTACAGCTGAAGGAAGACCAGATTGTGAGATGTCTGAAGCTTAAGGTTGGGGGGGAGTTATTGTTGAGTTTTTGTTTTGTGACTCTTTTTAAGTTATGTAAACAACTCAGAATGAAACCTGTACAAGCAGAATATTAGCTATCATTTGTACACTTAAAAGTTAAATAAAACCCAATTTCAGCAATACAAAAAGCAATATAAAAAAGTACTCAGCTGCATGACATGCATCAGAAGAAAATGTAGAACATGGCAAGTGAGTGAACCTGTCTTGAAAGTTAGATCATAGTGAAAATTCTCTGTAAATATCTGTATGGCTAGACATGAAAAACATGATAAAATCACTTGGTTCCCTAAGAGATCTATACAGCTGCATCTATTTCAGCTTCATTAGACATGAATATATTAGAAGGATAAAGTGATTAAAAGGAATAAGAAAAGTTTACTCAAGTTTCACATTTCAAGCTGCCTATTTGATAAGGTAACTAAACAGAGGTAGATATCCAGTATTAGTGGCCAAGCTATTCTAACAAGGCCTCTCAGCTATCTTGTCAAGCTCTTACATTCAAAGCCAGTGTGAAAAGGCTTCCTAGATGGAGGATGTCTTTCAAAAAGGCAGCCAGAAAACCTGCGTTGCTGATGGAAGCAGTGAAAGTGAAGGGTATTTCAGAACAAAACATTTCCCAGGCCATTACGAGGACACCACTTACCAAGCGCTAGAGCTCATGCAGTCATTTTAACAATGATTTGCTCATTTCCTATGCCTATTTCAGAAGCTGAACCGCTGCTCCCTGCTGGCTCCTTCCTAGTCCAAGTAGGACTGCAGGGTGCCCCGGCGGCGGATGTCACAGGTCCAGCAGTGGAAGCCACCTCCCAGAGAGTTGGCGTGGCGAATGTTCACCTTGATTGTGGCAATGCCTGGGAGAAATAAGACATTGCACACTTTAAAATGAGACTCTCAGCTTCACGTGGCAAGCACTGACCAGAACACTGGGTGATACTTCATATATAGCATATGGCTAGATGCAGGTGTGGAAGGAACTTCCTGCTACTTTGTGAAGAATTTATTTTCCCAAATTCTAGGTGGAGAATGAACTAGGAACACAGCTGGCGTGTTTATTCTGGTGATACCCTCAGGAATACACAGTGCCTGGAGCACAGCCAGTGCTCCATGTGTTACAATATGCCAGTAATAAAAAGATAAATTCAGGTTTTGGGGTATGTGAAGGATTAGCTGAAATTCTGCTAAAATGTATGAGCAGGACACATTTTCATAAATATGTGTGAGCATTTCTGACTCGGACACTGAATGTGGTCTTTCAAGTGCCTTTCAAGAAAAGAAGTATTTAAGGTAGATAGCTCTGCCTCTCTTTCTCTGAAAGGGAAAAGAGGCTCTTACACTTACTATCTAGGTTAAGCTTCCTCCCCTTTTTGTTCAGCTCTGATGTTTCAGCTGTGGCTCAGCTTATACAAAGTCCTAACAGAAGGGTCAGACAACTTCTCTGTCACAGAGTTTGCCTTTTTGCTTCTTGGTACTTTCAGGAGCTCAGGAGCAGCTCAGTAGCATCCATCACCTAGGCCAGCAATAGCTTTGTTCCAGCAGACCCATCTCAGTCCTACAAACTCTGACTACCAGAGCTTATTTAGAACTTACATAGACTGTGAAGTTCAAGTGTGAAAGATAAACCATGGTTAGCATTAATAGCCTCATTTTTAAAGTACTTTCAAGCATTTATAAATCCTCAACTCCTTGGTCGTACATTAAAACAACCTAAGACTGAGAAGCTGTGCATAATAAGACTTCCAGGTTTTATTTTCAATTACAGCTCTCCTGTCACTGCATATCTGAAGGAATTCCACACTATCATGAAGTTACATCTCAGAGGACTGAGATTCTCCATAAATGAGCAGAAATACCTGGGTTAAGTGTCTTAATTTGACATTTTAAAGTACAATGAGTTTGCAGCTAGAAAAATCTGGAAGCATTTTGGCAATGACAGCCAGCCAGCTCTATATGATTCAGCACTAGCTGCACTCAACCTCTCCAAGACAGATGTTGACCTTAAACTGAACAGACAGTTTGCATTTAAAAAGCTCATTCAAAGGCATTCTAGCAATAACTTTAGTTGCTACTCATACCTTTATGTGCAGCAAGCTGCAGGGGGCAAAAGAAGACCATATTTCTGTGAGAGAAGTTTTCAGGAGAAAAATCACTGAATGACTCTTACTTGCTAATCCAACTGTTTGAGTTCTTTTCCCAGTGCTGGCTGCTTTGGCTACTTTAAGTGAAACCTCCATTTACCCTGGCTGGTAGCACAATAATTTCCTTTTAAGTGTACGTGGGAGTGTGTTAGGACATACCCAGCTTTTCAAACATCTTCTGAATCGATGTCTCATTGGCATCCACCATCACACGTTTCTCATCCAGCATGAGGACATTCATGGAGAGCCATTTAGAAGACATCCACAGCGGGTGATCTAAACACAGGAGAACAGACCTTGTACTGTACCAATGTTACTCCATATTATTAATGCCCTCAAGAATACTCTTGGAATCCCTGGAAAAGGAAGAGTGACTGTACCATCTGGGATGAGTGGCACTGGGGGTTGAATCACGGTCCAGCCGGCTTTCTTGAAGAGCTCAATCTGGAAGA
The DNA here is from genome assembly GCA_013397175.1 of Platysteira castanea. NCBI lineage: Eukaryota > Metazoa > Chordata > Aves > Passeriformes > Platysteira > Platysteira castanea. Next base: position 4,810,591 of record VYXC01007095.1, read on the forward strand.
GAAATTTAAATATATTCTCAAGAGGGCTCTTAGAGTGTCACATTATGTCCTCCAACCCGTGCCAGATTTTCCCAGAATATTCCAGCATGCATGACAGCCCCTGCCCTCAGTTTGCTATTCTGGCCCTCATTCAGGCTTCATCTACAAACCCAGTTTTCATACAAGCATTTTTTTTAAGTCTTTTTAGATTTTGCATACCAATAGCATTTGTTTCTCTTGATTTTACATATTCTAGGCGTATTAAGATACATTAAATACAAAAGGTAGCATTTGCAGTTTGGATCTTGTTAAGTAAATGTATTGGTAACAACTGAAACCTATTCAATTATCTTTTTCTTATGTTATTTCTTCCCATATGATTGTAAAAGCCATTAATATGAATTACACTGATGTTTCTAAAAACAAACCCATCAGAAATAACATAAAATTACCTTTCCTTCACACTTCATAAGAAAATTAATATGCAGTTTGTTTAACAAAGGGAACAGTGTAAAGGCACGCTAAGGAATAATTTGTGTCTCTCAGATTTACACGGCTAAGTTAAAAACAAGAGGAGGATAATTTGGCGAAGGAGAATTGACTTTCCAGCTCCGTTGTCTGAATAATTGGAAGAGTATTCTCGAGTGTCCCAGCGTTACCACGGGGTGGAGCTCCCATCCCGAACATTTAACAACCAGCCCGGCCTGCCAGGGTTTTAGAGAAAAGCTCCCTTTCATCGGCACCGTTCAAGAAAAGCCCCCCTTCATCCGCACCATTCACACACACCCCCAGCACAATCCCGCTCATCCAGAGCTGCCAAACCGGTTTTTATGAAAGCAAGCTGCATTTATCTTTTCTATCCACACGGACAGCAGGTCTCCCTTTAAAAAGTCCCAGAACATGGGTTTAATATAAGGAGACCAAAAAAATCCTCTTTCAAGTAAGATTACAAAAAACTGTGAAAGGGAAAAGGGGAGGAAAAAGTAAGACTGTTTTAAAGATTAGATTCTCAGAGTGGGTGCTAAAAGAAGGCAGTAATTTAATAAAATCATTTGCATTGAAACCAGTTGCTAATAAGAGACTAAGAGTGCTTTTAGGAGCCGTGCTCTGCACGTGGCTCCACAATGAGCAGCTCCGAGCTCTATCCCTCTGATTTTGGTGTCAGCTCAGCTATTCCCGTGTGGTTGCACAGCTTCTGAAGTCACAGGGATCCTCCCAAAAGTCCTCAAGCACCGCAGTGCAGGTGACATGGCTGTAGCAGAGAGGAGCTCTCAGTCTCTGGAAGGCTTTCTGACCTCATTGTGCTGACAGCAATATTAGCTTTTTCTCAGAGTGCAGTAGCAGGTTTTACACATCTGTCCTCTTCCCTGCTCTTCAGAAAGTATTTCTTGCTCAGTTATTCAAAGCTGAATGCCTGAGCAACTACCAGCTTCCTGCCATTGGTTCCATTAACACCAAAGGAGAGGCTTCCAAAATAGGAATAAAAAGGGAGATTCCCCATCAGAGCAGCAGAAACCCATCAATTTCTCTTAGGATACAATTAAAGTATTTAAGCACTGGAAGTGTTCAGAGTCGTATATCCCAGTTGCTTGCTTTGATACGTTATTAAAAATTAGATTACTTCCATCATATTGAACTGGGTACCAAGGAAGCAATTAATTCACACAGTTCAATATGATGGAAGTACACAGTGGAATGTGTGGAATAGTAATTACCCAGCAGGGAACTAATCCAGCTGAGTGGTTTTTAAACACAAGACTTTTTCCCCCCTTGTACACTCTCACCTGATGGCAGGGACGGTCTGGGTTAGAGAGCACAAGACCAGGCCCAATGATGTTAAAAGTGGCATCAATGTGCATAGGGTTGGGATCCTTAAAGGATATTATGTGCACTCTATAGTCTGGTGCAAGGTGTCTCCTCATCCATTCAATACCCATGTAGTTTGTAACCTGAAAAGCAGGACAAATTAAGCTTTACTAGGCTAGAATATAAACTGCATCCAAGTTCAGTTTGTCTAAGGTTTTATTTAATTAAATATTTAAAGCTAAAATAATAGAGAATTTTGTGCCTTTAGCTGGAAGGCAGTCTTATCCTGTGTATTAAACATTCTATGAATAGCATTTTCTTTTGTCAACACTCTTATTTTAACACTGCTCAGGAATTTAAAAAGACAAAATAGCGATCATTAAGATAGATACCAAATCTGTTGGAAGGAAGGCTTTGTTTACCTGGCTCCTTTGTACAAAGATATCTCTTCCAGCTCTAATGAAGTCAGCAGCATCAAAGCATGGCTCAAATTCAGTAGTTACAAATTTTCCCTGAGCAGCCAGTTTATGCCTGTCTTCTACAGAGTGGATTGGATAATTCTAGTTGTAGAAAAGAGAACAACTTTAGGTTGGAGAGGTTAAAAGAAAGTTCTCAAATAACTTGCTACTGAAGAGTAATTTCAAATTAGGAAAATGTGTTAATATTGATGGCCAGCATGTTGCTTGGAGGGGGTTTTGGTTCCTTCTTACTAGAATAGAAAAGAAAATCTAAATGTGGACATAAAAGTGAAAGGCTTTAAGCACATTCAAGAAGAGGTCATGAGATAAGAGACATGAGTTGTATCAAGAAATTAATTGCTCTTCAGAAGCACTGTGGGGATAATATTCTGACTTTGTGATCAAAAGTATTCATTACCACTGAAGTTTAACTACGAGTCCAACAAATCACTGCACAGTGACAGAAATACTGGGATGGAAGCTGTTTCCTAGTGAATGTGGACTCCCTACTTTTCCAGATTTTAGAATGGACCAGTACTTCAAACTAGAAGATGGATCCTCATTATTATAAATAATTTTTAAATTAAACAAGGCAATTAAGAACAAGTGAGATGTAAAAATCCAGCACAAATGAAAAATACCAGGTAAGCAGTTACAGGCTCTAGAAGTTTTCTAATACTGGAGGTGACTCTTTGTTAAACAAAGACTTCTTTGCATCACTGATGACACTGTTCCCAGAAAGTTGCAATCATTCCACTAGTTTACTGCATTTATTGGAAATGCCATCACCGAGGTTCTGATGCATTTGGGGGCCTCTAGGAAACTACCAAAATTGTCCAAATCAAAATTATTAGAAAAAAAATTAAGAAACTATTCATTAACATATTTGGACGGTAAATACAGTTTAGAGCCTTCACTATTTCTTTTATGTAACTTTCAAAATACTAATCATCATGCAAAACAAGGATTGTGAGGGGAGGGATTTTTTTTTTTCTGTGACAAAATTTATATTATTTCCCACTTTCCTAATGCACCCAGGACATATGGACATTCTCAGGGAATCTGCATTCTTTAAAGTAACCTCTGTGATGTTTTTCTAGCATTCCTTCCTCTTTAGTAATGCTCAGTTACAGCCAGTAACCAAAACAATTCAAAGCAGAGGAATTCAGTAGACACAACTTCCTGTTCCTTGTTCTCTAATTGCACACACTGAGTTTCAGCTGGAAAGGCTGCAGCACATTAGCATACATGAGAAAAAAACACATCTCCAGAGCTGTTTTGTGTCATTCCCCCCCACAATTTCGTGAATCGTAGATATCAGGTTGATACTGTCCACAAAATTCCGTATAACAAGAACTGAAGTTCTGAAGGAAAATTAGACCAGTACCTGATCATAGAGTTCGTCTGCCATTGTGGGTTTGGGGGCAGTTGTCCACTTAGCACCACTGTTGAAATAATCTTTGATTAGTCGTCTATATGCCCTGTACTCAAAGAACCGAGCACGCCAAGCCATAGGTGCTTCAATAATCTCATTTCCCACCACTAACAGGATGTCTCTGGGCATGGCAGCATACATACCTGAAAGGAAAGTGGCCATTAACGAGACAAACACAAAGCCTTTCTCAGCTTTTTCAGCTCATGCACTTTCTTTTTCCCATTCTTTCTACCCAAAATAATTGCAGAACTCATTGTTAGCAATGCGAGGAAGCCAGCACAAAATGTCAGGTCCTTACAGTCTTCAGTAATTTTTCAGAGTAACATTTTTTGTTCAGAATCCATGTAAATTTTGCTGCAAAGCCTCACCCATAACAAACTCACAGCTAGATGAAAGTCATCCACCATCAAACCTCCACTTCCTAATTTGGTTCATGGAAATTAACCAGACCAAGGCCCATGAGTTACCCAGGTGACTTTAAAAAGTGATGATGGGCAGCAAATTTTCCAAGCAAACATCATTTCTTTATAAACTACCCTTTTAAAAAGCAATAGCAAAGAAGAGGAATTTGATGGAACACAGAACTAGTGCAGAAAATAGTCCCATGAGACTTTTCATTAACATTATGTGTTCCTTAGTGAGTTTGAATTTCACTGGCACAATTTAAGAACATATTTGACACGAAAGAAGCCTGAGGACTACACTTGATGCAAAGCTTGGTGAGCCAGTGGAAGAACATTTACCTGTAGACTCAAAATCAGGTGTTTTATACTTCACAGACCAGTCAATTGGATCGGGCCTCTTGACAATAACACCTTCTCCCTTCAAAATATTGCACATCTCTTCAATTTCAGCAACAGCTTTTTTTAAATGGTCTTTGGGGAAACTCTGGCCTCCAAATTTCTGGTAAAATCCCCAATATTTTTCATATGTGTTTGCCTAAAACAAAAGGACATGAAGCGACAGAGAATAAGCACCAGTTACTTTGGAGTGAAATAGATGCATAAGACACAATTCTTGACGTTCAAAGTTTCTTGTTCTTGGTCAGAACATATTGGAGCGTGCTTTTTATCTGATTCCTGCAATATTTTGACTACATTACACTTCAGTAGCAATGAGTGACCAGTATTGCCAAGTGGCCATTTGGTCCCTGTTACTGCACACTTGTGCAAACACACCAAACATGGCAGACACTGTAAACTCTGCTATTTAATAAGGCTATCAGATAGGTTTTTAAATTAAAACAACCTTGAGCTCATTTCCAAAGCACACACATCTGTAGTCACCTTATTACAAACTCACTTCAGCACTGCCACAATGGTGACATCAGAAATTCTAAAGCCATCCCAAGCACAGGTAACATGCCTTGTTGGCCAGAAGGGGCCATACTTCAGGGGCAGCAGCAGTCTAGAAGAGGCAAAAGATACTAAATTCACCTGCCAGGGTTGGATTAAAGCAAGGACAACATTTACAGACCTAAATCCCCTGCTGAAATGCTGTGATAGCCTTCTTAAACTAAAAACAAATTCAAAACGATGTCCTAGTTCTCATGGGTGAGAAAACCCAGACACAGAGTCAAAGCAAATGATGCTGCTGGAGTCTGAAGTATCTGATGTTGCTCTGTCATGTCCATGTTAGCAGAGATGCAAGTGCATGTGGAGCCCTTCTGGAGGGACAGCAGAAGGGGTCAGGAACAGGTCAGAGGTTGGTTCTTTCTACCCATCTCGTTCAGGCAGCGTGGGGGACAGCAGTGAGAGGCAGGAGAACCTGTCCTCCCAAACGTGAGGGTGGTGTCTCCTGACACTGCAGTCCTGAGTGCCTCTCACAACGCAGGGCTCTCACCAAAATCAGAGCACCAACGTTCCTTTGTGCTAGCACTGCCACTGACCCTGAGCAGGCAAGGCCATCCCTCCCAAGGCATGCCTGATCCCCTTGAACAATCCAGGCTATTCCCTCTATCCTCTACTGTCTCTGGATATTTTCCTCATGCTACAGAGGTAAGAGAGAAGAAAGGAAATTCAACCTTAACATTTACACAGAGAGCCTCAGCATGGGCATCCTGCTCCTCCAGTACTGAAGCTTCTTCCCATCTTTCCTGAGGGAATTTGTTCTTTTTCTATAAGTGAGGTCTTGGGTAATTTGATCACCTCAAACTTGCCAGCTGGTCAGAAGTCACATGCAGATCACATGAAGTGCTTAACATTCCTATGGAAACATGTTCTGCTAATGAGAGAACTCCATCCAGTGCAGTGAAGCTGGTTATTTTCAGAGCCAGCCATGGTGGGTGTGAATATCATCAACCCCTAAGAGGTGCAGCTCCTCTCCCCACCACGTCCTCTAGTACTGCTTTTTTTCAAACCTGAGGAACCCCACTTGTGTTGCTCTAATGGAATGGTGGAATCTTAAAGTTAGAACAGAATAAAGGTTAACGCTGTAACACTGCTCACGTTCCTTGCCTTCTGAATAACTGGGAAAAGGGTGTATGGCTGGGACATGCACTTCATAGCACATCAGGGCTAAAATTTCAGGCCCCTTTGGTCATACACATACCAGTCAGTTCAGACTGTTCAAAAAGGACCATGGATTGGACACAGAAAAGACTATTTAAAACAAACTCTTCCTTTTCAGAAAGAAATTTAAGAGTGTGCTGTAAGGAAAGATTGCCTTTAAGAAATAGCAGTGTTGCTCCCTATCACCGCTATTTACTTTAAACATTTGTCATGGAAAATAACTAACATTATCAAGATGTACCTTAAACATAGCAGTGACAGTTATTAAATTTAAGATATTAAAACTTAAGTTCAGATCCAAATTCTTTTTGCCTAATTCAGTAGTAAACACACACACTCCCATCTTTTCACTCAAGATATAATGATCCATGTTAATAACATCTCCTCACCCAAAATGCATTATTATTCACAAAATACACTGAAAAGCATCGCAGAGTGCAAAGCTATAAAGTTCAACTGCTTGACTGCTTCAGAAGAATACATCTCAGTTATGGGATTTTTCACCGAAGCGCTGATTCAAAAAAGGGATTTCCTAATTAATGTTATGATTTTTCAAGTTTTCCAATACTGTATTTACCTCTACATAGCCCTTTCAAGCTCTGAAAAGGATATGCAATAAAGTGTCAGCTCATTAATATTCATCAGATACGCAGGGCTCCCTCTTCAATTCCTTCCTTCCTCCTTCTTATGCCAAGCACATCATTCCCACATCACAGCAGAAACCCTTGAGCACACCAAACCCTTGTCTCAAAGTACAAGAGAGTGCTGAATGCAGCCACACTTCCTGCATTTGAATATTTAGTAAATAAACACGCACACAATCTTAAAACATAACCTCAACACAACTATTTACCAAACTGCTATTATCTGAAATACCTTTTTTAGAGTGTCTCAGGTCCAAAGCTTCTAATTTTCGTTATAAGAGCAGAATTCATTAGTTTTAAACTGCAGTTTTTGTAAGCAGTGACCCTCATGCACTCAGCAGACAGCATGTGATACCCATCAACTCCAGGTTTGCTCCTTACAGGGGCAGGAGCAGGGATTTCTGGCAATTGTTTGACACTGGAGCAACACACACATACACACCTCACCTTTCAGCCTCATGGAGATGTGAACAATCATTAATCTATTAATTAACAATAATGATGCCAAGGTAGGACTGGACTGCTGCTTGGATTATTCAGCAACACCCTCCAGGTGTTACTGCTGCAGTTTCTGGAGCAACATTTAAGACAAAAGCAGAGAAAACTAGAGGAAACCACAGCTGGCTCTGCTCCCATTACCTGTTCTGGACCTGGCAATTGACATAAAGCAAATTTAAAGCTTGCTTTAACCCTAAGCCATAGGTATTTGAATTGCAGAGGTAATCCTATACTTTGACATTCCCCATTGAGCTTTTGATGTCACACGTAAGAGAAAGTGAAGTTCTGATCTCATGTGAGTAGCTCTGCCTCCACAGGCAGTAAAACCTGTACAGCATGTGACACTTCAGCAAGTTAGACACTTGGAATGGCTTTTTTCATGCTAAAGCAAGCCCCTCTCCATTGCTTAGGAACAGAATTTTGCCTCATTTAATGTTACAAAGTAAAATGTTAGACATCTTTTTCCTTACTCTTTCTGTACTTCATTATGTCACTCTTACATAAATCCACATATACACTTGTACATTAGAAATGCTAATCCTCATTCACCTCCTTCTCTGAAGCTGCTAGGATATCTTTGGAGTCTCTGAAAGACATAATCCCCGATTCAAAAAAAAAATAAAGATATAGAAATGTAAAAAGAGCTAAGGGAAGAGAAGTCTTCTATACAAGTACATCTCAAACCTCCCCTAAACAATCATTTCCAGCACTTTAAACATATTTTCAGTATCTTTGTTTGCCATTCTTTCAATGCCAGATAAAAATTCTTTCTTTTTTTTTTAACTGAGGTCTTCTGGTCAACTTTGTCAGGATATCCTTTAAACTTTTACTAAGGTCTCTTGGGCAGAAGTCGTGTGCCAGCTCATTTTGCTGTGACAGCCATGGGTTACAGGCTGCCCTGCAGGTGGTTCTGTACTGTAACAATGAAAGAGAAAGACCCAAGAACCTGCCCACAAATGCAGGTAACACACACACTCAGCAACTTTAAAGTCGAGGTAAAGTATCCAAAAATCTGGAGCAAACCCACAATTTGAGTGTTACTGCTTTAAATACAAGATTCCAGAGAACAGAGAAACATGGATTTATTTAGGTTGCTGACATAGTTTTAGGCACAGAAAAATCCTGAAAAAAACAGTAGACTAAGTATTTCCACAAAATATTTACCGTAGCACACAGGAGTTTCAGTAAACCTCTTCAGAGCTGTCTGACACAAGAGTCCTGTTAGTCTACAGCTACAGAACTCAATCTTGCTCAGACTGTTAAGTAGAAAACGACACTTTTTTTTCAAGTGGTAACCCTACTTAGCTTCAAGCCAAATTAAAGTTTCATCAGTCCAACCAACTATCTCAAAACCTGTGTGTGTACTTTGATAACATCAAGGCTATATTACTAGAGTAGATTACACATATTAGAGGTTCTGTCTGCTAGTGACTTCTGTTAAAACAGCTAATTCAGTTGAAAGTCCAAAGGAAAAAGCACATCCCTCACCAACACGGCTATGCTGTAAAGCTTCACAGATATAAACAACTACCTTGAAAGAAGAATCCTCAAGAGTAAACACCACACCTTAAGCATTGTAAAACTTAAGTAAATTTCATATATAAATTCCACATTTTCTATATAAGGTTATTTTTTATTGTTTACCTTAACCTCCACAGAAAAAGGTGGGACACAAGCATTTTCAGCTCTCCCCACAATGACCTCTTCCAGTGGGTCCCATTCATTGTATGAGCAAACAAGACAGTCCTTGGGCACAGGGCTCGTAGCCTTGTCATCAGCAGCACAGGTGTTCTGGGAGGCCGTGGCTGCCTGGGTGCTCTGGAAAGTTCGCTGCACCCATCCTGTGAAGACTCCTCGAAGCTTAAAATAAAAATAAGAATGAAATTATGCTTCCCTTACAAGAGGCAAAATGCTACGGTTCAGCCCACAAACGCCTTCACACTATACTCCCAAAGCAATGTATGTTATTTGGAGTATTAACAGAAGCGCGGCTTGTTACAGCCATTCTAACTTATTCACGGCCTGGCAGATGCTTAGAGGAAATTGTGCCTTTGAAGATAGACTCCGTTTGGAAGGGTAAGGAGATGGGAGCACGGCACTGGCAGAGCGAGGCGGGAGGATGCTGGGCGAACCTCGCTGAGGGAAGCCCGCGGCCGCCCCGCACCTCCCGCCACGGCTCGGAGCGCCCCGGCGGCGGCGGCGCCACACGGGTCCCACACGCCACACGGAGCACCCTCAGCCCCAGCCCCAGCCCGGGCCCGAGCGGCACCAACCCGCGAGCCGATGAAATGCGCTGCCTCGGCTCCCCGGCTGCCCCCGCGCAGGCACCGCACTCGCAGCATCTCTGCTGGCCGGACAGGACGGGAACGAACGGGACAGGACGGGACAGCTCCGGGACAGCTCCGCGCCGGCCCCGCCCCGGCCCCGCCGCTTTATGTGCGCCCGGCCCGCCCCGCCCGGCCCAGCCCGCGGGGNNNCTCCCGGCCCGGCTCCCCCGATGGAGGAGCGGCTGGAGCGGCCGGGCCCGGAGGCAGCCCCGGGAGACACAGCCCCAGCGCTGACCGACGGCTTCTTCCAACACCCCTGGATTTCATTTCCGCGAAGGGCTCCCCAGCAGCAGCCCGACTTGGAAGATTTCCAGTCACGTTTTTAAATTTTCCTCTAAAAAGTGTACTGAAGTGCATCACATGGTTATTTTTAGTCATCAAATATGCGTGTTCTTCAGGAAGCTTGTAGCAGACAAACTCAGTTTTACCACAAATTCCAACATTCATACATTAAGAATTCAGATTTTTAGACTACAACCTTAGGAGTTTGTGGTTCACCTAAAAAACATTTAAATTCTTTAATTACTGAAGGGGTGTTCCAGGAATATCCCAAACAATTTCGAATTCTGGCTTCTCAAAATCCGTATTGTGATATGACAAAAACTCATCTTAAAATGAAAACCTAAACTGGTTAGCTCCTAGTAGACCTGTACTTAAGTTTCCCTGCGAAACCTCTTAGTGATAAAATCAACAGACTTATCTTCAAAAATACACCTCTATCTCAACAGAAACAGTCTACAACAAGAAATGTGTTTGCTACCAGCTCTACTCATATTTAGTGTATCCCTTTTTGCCTATTCTGCTTTTTTTTTTAATTTGCACGTAAGTTCACTTTTAAATCATTTCATTTTGCTGAATAAAAAGCAGACATAGCAAAAAATTACTTTTATCCAAATTATTCTGTTTAAAGTTGTAAAAAATCTGTAGCTTTCTTTCAGCGTGATTTTTGCTTCTGCCTTTATCATCCATGCAGTGCCTTGCTCAATACTCCTCCAGTTACATATTTTAAACATATATTAAAACACAAGCTATAGTCTTAGAATACAGAAGATCAGCCACAGTTTTAACATGCCTTAGATATACAAGTAACCATGTTTTATTTTACTAGGTAATTATTCCTTCAGCAGTTTGTCTTTTTGGTGCAGGTAAACACTACACCTTCCCAGGACAAGTAACACCGTGTGAGTTCTCTGTGAATTTACACAGTTCTCAGAGAAAAGTTAATTATTTTAGTTGGCATGGTACCAAGTATGCATTAGCCAGTTTCATACAGCTGCAGAACTTTCTCGTAGCTCACTCAGCTTGTTAGGACTCATTTGTAACATAACTGCATCAAACACTATTCTAGCACCAAAAAGTATACACATATTATTTTTTCAAGTTTCAAAAAAGAATTTTCTTGATGCTATTTAATTCCTAGTTACCAATTTTTGTCATCAAATTTAAAAAAAACCCCAACAAACAAAAAAAACTCCACCAAATTTATGCTAGTTCTGTTCAAATTCTGGCTTTTTGATTCAGCTGATTTTGCTAAGGTCACTCTACTCACATTGACCTTCTAAAAAAATTAATGATTGGCTTGTGGCTAAATCCAAAGGTCTTGCTTCCTTTTCTGTCCTTTTCAACTTATCAGCTAGTTTTGGACCTTTGAATCATTCTTTATCAACTCAGTTTACATAGTTTTTCTGACCCTGCACAATACTTCTTTCCCCACTTACTACATAGGTCTGATGCTTTATAGAGTCCTCACCACCATTGCAACAAGTTTTTGCTGAACGCTCCAACATTTTTAAAATTTTCCTTCTGGACTGCGTTTTTTCTGCTCAGAATTTTTTTTTCAGCGAAAACATTCTTTCCCCTATCTCATAGGTCTCTTTCTTCCTTTTTTAGGGGTAGCTCCTCCTGGACACAAGCCAATCCTCATCTAAGTACAATCAAAGCAGAAATTCTTTCCTTTTCCTAACTGGCACGTTTGCAGTCTGACCATGAAGCCTTTGCTCATGGTAAATAGCATTTTCCTTCCAGCCTTTACACCAATCATCTGACCCCCAGACTGCCCCAACCATCTACAAAGCACTCTAGAGGTATCACTACACTTCTGTCCTCACCTGACCATCTTCTGGATCACTGGAAAAAAACCCTCATTTGTCCCCTTAAGCAGTTGTGGATTTTAAGCAGTTACTTATTATTTCTTTGCTTACATCTTTTTACTCCTTAACATCCAGTACAGGCATCATACATTGCACGTGTGGTGTTTGAAAGTGTCACTCCTTACAGTTTCCTCTGGCATCAAAACAGAAGTGCTCTTGCTTTTTGTATAGCAGGCAGCTCTTTAAACCTTCTTCCTCTGCTTCTACAAGAAGGACTTGGTCTAGCAGTGTACATTTTAGTAGAGACATAAATCAAGGAGCAAAACACCAGGAATGGTTATTCAAATTTAGAGAAAGCCAAGTTCATTCATTCAATAACAAGAAGTTTATGTAAATGTGTGATTGTCTAAGCAGGCACGGAGCTTTTTGGATCAAAAAAATCTTTCTATAAAGATCACACCATTGATGTTATTACACAAATTGCTAGAATTATTATAATACCTTGAAAGCTCACCTCACTAACCAAAGCTTGCCAATTATTTTAAGATTATGTGCTGATCTAGTAAAGATACTTTCTTCTTCTGCAAACCTCACCTTAGTATGGAATTTTAACTTGAACCAGAAGAAAGAGTTTCACATTGCTATTGCTGAGATTTGGCCTATGAATATTAACTAGCAAGTTGTGATTTGTTTTTCCCAGTAGGGCTTTATGCACATTTTGTAGTAGTCTATTCATCATTTTTGAATGACACAAGGTGCCTTGCAGGCCTCTATAAAACCACCTCATTCTGATAACTGGGTGATGCATTTAAAACAGTGGAGTTCCAGTTACTGAAGAGCAACATTCTGGCCCAACAGCACGAGAGAACAAGAAACTAAGTAGTAAAAATCTAGTTTAAAACGACAGAACTAGACAAAGCAACAGGAGACATCAAGGAGAAGCCATCCTTGGCAACAAAACCAGAGTTACTGAAGTTCAAGGTACAAACTCATCTATGTTTTAGGAGAGTATCCCATCTTAGCTTCACCTGTCTTATCTCTAACACATCTCTATTACAGAAATAGAAGTCTGAATGGATTCTACTACTGCTTAAATGTGAATTTCCATCTGTCCAGGAACAGAGGTCCTTGATTGTTGTTTAGGTTTGTAGTGTGGTACCCACGTGTGACTTGGGGGATATGATCTTCAAGGTTAAGAACAGCTTATCCTTTCTTGCCAGCATTTCTGCTATATTATTGATTTTAAAAATTTGGTATATCTAGAGTGAGCTGGTCTTAACATTTCAATCTATTCAAGTTTTTACTTTACTTACAGAAACTTAATCTGCTCAGAGACTTCAGTTCCTTCCTCCTCCTCCTGCCTTGTCAAGGATACTGCTTGCTAAATTCCAACAGACTGTCATTCCCAGGAAGAGAATTTGGCCCAGCAAATCTTATCTGTTAGCTATCAGAAACAACACAGAAAAACCCAGCATGCTTCTTAGAAAGCAAGTTTCAAACTTCCTGAAGTTCAAAAGTCTGGACTGTTCCAAATGGAAAGAATAAATGCACCTCAAAACATTAAAATGACTTTTTCCGCCCTCCTTTAAGCTCATAATTTTGTAGTTAACTCTGAACTCTAAAAACAGTCAAAGTATTGTTACATACAATTAAAACAGTTTCTCTAATTTAAAGTATCTTACTTTAACTTGTGACTTATTATAGAGCTAAAGCAGTGTACTATTTTCAAAGAACTTTGAAAGGTATTTCTATTCTAATTAAATAATATAAATCTTGCTTTATCACTCTTCGCATTCAAAAGATTCAATTAAATGTGTCCAACTAAACAAGCTCCATATATAAAATGGCAAGAAATTCTTTTTCCCTAATCCCAACCTCATTGAACCCAATTTAATCTTTAAACTTAACAAACTCTACTTGGCTTCTGCCTATTTATCTTTTATAGTTATTGAAGGATGCTGTCGTTTTCCCCAAATGCCAATTCTGGGTACTTCTAGGAAGATTTTTCTGTTCCTCCTTGTCAGGACACCTTCCCTGTGTGACGTGCTAATGCCAAATTCTCCATCAGACTGAACACAACCTGCTGCAGTGGAGTTTTGGCCACAGAATGAAACGCTCCTCTGAGCACAAGAACTAAGATTTCCTATTGCTAAATTATAAACTGGATGGTGTTTACTACAGTCACAGACCAGAATTTATCAGGGATCTCCATTCTGTGGATACACTGGTATCTAACAGCTCTGCCCCTTCTTACTAGGGCACTTGAGGGGTCTCTTTATTGCTACCCAGCCAGCTATTATCATGAAACTCATGGAAATTTAATACCATTGAGACCTGTGACCCTTTCCCAAACGTGCCTGAAAGCAGGCAGCAGGTTCAGGTTACAGGGAGGGGAAGGAGAGAACAGACACATATAGAGGCACCTACGCAACCCATGGCCCTGTAACCTCGTGTTCTTGGAAGCAAGGCTAAAATCTTCCTCATCTTTGAGAAATCAGAGCTCCTTTGATGAAAGCAGATAATTTCTGTAGATGTTTTCTCTAAGAAACTTAGGTAGCAACAGATCAAATTTTTGTAAGAGTGTTAGTCTGTTGGTATAAGGCAATTCTTAGTGCATTATTTGATTTTAGCAAATATTGCTCTTCACATCTTTTTGTTAAAATGTCTTTAAAAATTAACTGCAAAATGCAATCAAATCACATATACAACCAAAATGCATTTCAACATATATAATTCAAAATAACGTATCAATATCAATATTAATATGCATTGCACTAAGTTTCAAGCATGTCTGATAGCTTAGGAAATAATTTAACTCCTTCTTTGGGAACAAAGTAGCTGGAATACTAAAAGCATGTAGAGAAATAGAGTTATGTAGCCCAGCAAAAGTAAGGCTCAGTAGCTGAGCCAAGGAAACAGCACAGACAGAAGAGATGCATATACATGAAGGGCAGGACACTGGCCAGTGAGGAGAGAGAAGTTGCATTGGAATAGAAAACACAATAACAGACCTCTGCTGAAATAATTGTTAGACTAAAACTATGGCTTAGAAGTAGTAAAAAAAAAAAAAAAAAGTTTGGAACTTTGAGCAAATAAAATAGTCCTTGTTGACTGAATCCACCTGGTTTCAGGAAGATAAGAGTTTCCACTGTCCTTCTGGCCACTCAAAAACGATGTTACATCAAAGAAATGACTGATTTAATAATTAATTTCTTTTCCTGCCTGAGTCTGTAGAAATCTACATTCTGATTAGCTGCACTGCACGTGCATATACATATGAGTTCCAGCATGCATATAAATATCTCTTTTAATTTTAGATGTCATGTTTCTATTATAGAAAGGTGACAGAGCTGAATAAAGTTCTACGAAGGCAAAGGATTTGGTGGCCATAATCCCTGACATTTTACACTCTGTCATTTCCAGAGGCAGTGCAGTGCTGACTACTGAAAAATGCTGGAGGTTCATGCAGCAGGAGGCACATCACTTGGGGGGATAGATTTCGTTCAGCCCAGTATTTCCATGTATACAGTAACGTGATCTGCCTGCATTTTCTGGGATCAGTACTGGGACAATACTTTCTCTCAGGGCTGCCGAGTGAACTTCATGGCTCTAGGACATTTGAAATTTCTTGAATCTCAAATATATGGTCTTGCAACATAGCCCATTGTACGTAAGCATTTAAAATTTGAAAACTCCTTCACACCTTTCTTGAAGAATATTTATAGAAATTGCTAATATAACTTTGCTGTTCCCCTGAAATAACTGCATTCAGCTTTCTGCTCACTCACACTAGAGTTAAAATTGCAGCCATAACCACATTATACAAATTCTGCCTCCTTTAACCAGTGTGTGAGTGGCAACTGCAAGCAAGCCACTCACCTCCGAATTTGTGGGGATTTATTCATGTGAAAGAGGCTGAAGTACCCTTACCCTAAACCAGGTGGCAGAGCTTGTGTGCTCCGTTTGCTGCTGCCCAGGCAATAAGGCTGTGAGAGCAAAGCCTCTTCCCCCACCCCTCCTTCTAAGAAAGCAGCTCTTCGATAAGCACACCCTGGCATCTGATGCTGTCAATGTTGCTCATGCTGTACTGCCTTTGAAAGGTTTGCTGAGTGCAATCTTGCCTTGATGGTAGGATAGCAACAAATTGTATTAAAGGAGGATTTGACTTGAGTGTCTCTTTCAGAGGATTTAAGGAATTTATGGGGAGTTTTATACTGAATCTGAGTCAAGCTTAAATTAGTGGTTAAAAAAAACCTCACTGTATTTGGACACATGGATGTCAATTACTCTTCCAACATAAATGAAAAAAATAATGGCAAAGCAAAAATTTGGTGGAAATGAGCAATTTTAAGCTTTCTGCTTAATCCCTACCCTTCCATCTCCCTGTGGTCGCTCCAGTTCTTGACAGATAAGTTCTCAGCAGAGGAGAGAGCCAAGAGCTTGCTGTGACTGGGGTGTTGTACTGACCCAGCAAACTGAACTCTGAGCTAACTCTGCCAGCGTAGCTCTGGGATGAACCAACAGAATTCAAAATCTATTTAAGGGATGGAAACATTTTCTCAACTTCATGAAGGAGAATTGAGCAAGGCTGCTTTAGGAGTTTCTCTATGAAGCCAGGAGATAATTCCTGAGCTTTGACAGCTCCCTTCTCTGATCCTGGAGAGTACATCTGCTCTGATGAATCCCAACCATGCCTATCCAAGAAAGATGAGGATGGGCTCAGTGCTAAGAATTTAGTTACCATCCAGCACCAGGAATCTCACACGTCGCTGCAGAATATTAAAATTTTGTTCCTAGAATTTCATAGCAGTTGCTTCCAACACCTCTGCAACAGAAAGATGAGTCTCACTGTGACTCTGACAGCTTCACCTAGAATTTCTTTAGCCAGTCATAAATGAGCAGAGAGCTGAATCTAAGCTCACCACTCAATCCAAAATAGTTGAAGAATTTTAGCTTCAGTAGCCTAGACACCACCATGGTATCAAAGATACCATCCTCTGACCAGTGGGCTAAACTACAGGTCAGGATCTGCAGGTTGGAGTAGCTGAGACCCATAGTAACTGCATACACAGCAAGAGTATTGTCATTTTATAGCCACACACCTCTCATCTTCTGTGGAGTGTAAGAGTTCTCCTGTGTGTCTCCACTTTTAAGAATCTATATGTGCAGAACACAAATCTGGACTATCTGTATGGCTTTGTCTAATGATTCATGGATGATGTTTATTCCCAGCCATGTTGTACCATTTTATCTTTCAAAAGCAATGTCATGAACATAAAGGAATATAAAAGAGCTTGTAACAGAGTGCAGCAAAGTAAAGGCACCCTGCAACATCTAAATTTCTTGATTTTAGGAGGGACCTGGGTAATCCCTTAGACTTCCTTGGAAATTCTAGTCACGGGAGTGGTTCACTCCTTTTGAAGGAGACTTTTCTTGAGGTTGGTGATTGCAAAGAATTCCAGTGGTGTCAAATCAGCTGCAACTGCACCAGCAAGTCAGCTCGCCTGGCTGACCTACCAGAAATCCTGGTGCATTACAGATTTGTGAGGATCATCCCTCAGGAGTGGGGAAAGATATGGAAAAATACCAATAAAGTGCTGATGTTAGCCCAGTTTCAGCAGTGCCAGAGCATGCATTTCACTGACCTTCATCTCCTGAACCTCTGCCAGGCAGGAAGGGTGAAAATGGAATGGCTTGAACTCTGCTGTGATAGGTTCTGTGATTTATCTCTGCACAGACTATGAACCTGGTTCTTACATTGACAAAAATTATTTTGCCTGGTTAATGGACACTTAACTCTCCTTCCCAGGTGGGAAGGGAACAGAAGAAGAATTTGAGATGTAGGCATGTAGGGAAGGGAGATCAAGCTGTTGCTTATTATTTCCTTATTCCTTCCTTTGTATTAGGACTAATAATGGACTAATAATGAGGACTAATTAGGACTAATAATTAGGACTAATATGACTCCTCAATAAGCCAGTTCTACTCAGTGATTCAACAGAGAACTCATCTCAAAAAATACAGATTTTTGCTGGCTTAGTGAGCTGAATTCATCACTGAACTGTCAGAAGAGCATCAGAGCTGGAGCAAGGGAGGCAGTGGAACTAGGAGGTCACATAAGGAGGACAGGGAAACAGAATGAGCCCTTTTGGCAGCACCAATTAATTAGATCAGGTCAATCTGCCCAATCCGATTGAAACCTTAGAGAAAAACTGTGGTAAAACTGCAAATACAACTTTAATAGAAACTGTAGTAGCTATTAATTTGAAATGTGACAGAAAGACATTTGAAACTGAAAAATGAAGCTTGAAGGCTTCAATGTAGCGATCCTGAAAAACACCCAGCTGGGACTTCCCATGAGAATGATCAGGTGAAACAAACAAAGAAAGAACAAACCCAGCTGACCTGTTACACAGGTTCACTGCAGCCACAAGCCATCCAGTCTGAATCCCATCTCTGCCATTCCTCAGGAATTAGGTAAGTGCTGTTTTGTGATATCATTATTGTCACTTGAGCTGGCTGGAATGGTGCATTCTGACTTGCAGCAGTACAGTGAAATCTCCCATTAAACCATAACAAAACAGTAAAAGGAGAGGAGGCTGTCTGCACAGAAATTGTTGCAGCCTGGAGCATCCTATGTCAGCCAGCACGAGGAGTGCTGGGCTTTCCCATGCTATGTACCTTTCTTTTAATTAACTGTACCTGGAGCCTGAATCCAAATTTAACACCAACTCCCAGTTACTTGTTGCCCTCTGGTGACATCTCGTGGATCACAGCAAGATATCTCTGTCTTTTGGCAAGCCCTGCAAAGCCTTGAGCTGAAAACCTTTGTGAGAAATGTGTAGCTGGAGAACAGTGGAAAATGTTTATCTCAAGGGATAGCTTAGAAAAACAATGCAAAAGCTGGTGAGCAAACCAAGTATTTATTGTGTGAAAATTTGCAAGTTTTTCAACAAATTAGCCCTGAATAATAAGGCGAACAAGGGTCCTTCAAAATGTTACATTCCTGATCAATAAATCTGAGGGTTTCAGGTCTCCAGGCTGCTATTACAATTCCCCACTGAAGTTGCAGACCTAATACCACTTCCCATGTGAGAAAGTCAGAGACCTAACTGAAGAAGAGAAGGTTACACGAAAAAAACTTCTTCAGAAAGCCCACTGCAGGACCAAAGCACAAAACTGCTACTCACTCTTAGGAGCAGGAAGCTGCAATGAGTTATGGAAGTTGGAAAGACTGGCTATGACCCTAGCTAAGAGGGTCTACTAATTTCTCCTACTTTCCCCAGGCAGTTGCCATCACATAAAGAAGCTTCCAAAAATGTTCCATAGCCTTTACAGCTGTGAAGCAACTTTTAAAAAAATCCTAAGGCACCAGTTTGAAACAGTAGCTCTGTTAGAGGAGAAGTCTAAAAACCCTCTAATTTATCCAAATGTTAAAGTCTAGTGATAGTCAACATTCACCCTGGGCATAAATCAGTTAATTTTCACCCCCACCAGCTCCCCGAAGCAGCTCCACACTCGGTGCCAAGAGTTCTGAGGCTGGGTCATGAGCAGGGTGCGAGCAGCAAAGGCAGCCCTGCCTGGGGCCACCTCCAATCCCCCGGCTCAGGTTTCAGCTGCAGCAGCTCCCTGGGAGCTCGAAACTGGAGCTAAACTGGAGGGATCTGCTCCCTCCCAGCCTGCTCGGACATCCAGGCTTGTGCTGCTTTAGCAGCAAAGGGAATTTACCTGGAGGGGGAGAAAAAATCTGCGGTGAAGAAGTTTCCGGGCAGATCAATGACCTGAATCTGCTCACCTTGTGCTGAAAAGTATCCGATTTGACATAAAAGGGCAGCAGAAGGCTGAACAAGAGGGAAGGACATTGTCCCCTTGGTGACAGCAAAATATGAAATGAAAAATAATTATTACAAAAAGCAAGCAAGAAAAAGCCATCCTTATTCACAGTAATGGCTGTTTAAACGTCACCAAGAAGCACTGGGTCCTGGTCCTTAGGATCAGTCAGAAGGGTGAAATTCATGGAGTTTGCTTCAAGGTTGTATGAGTAAGGAAATAAATAAACTGAATTCAATAATACAGGTTTTTATGTCAATAAAGTTACTTATCTCTACAATAAAATATGGATTTCAAAGTTTATTGAAGGGTTTTATATCTCAGTGAAAGTTTATTGGGGATAATTTACCTCTGAGGTGCCAGGTCATTACCTATTTGCATAAGCTATGCAGTGTGCCACAGGTATCAATAAACACCTTCTTTGTTGTTTGCTAATTAAATAACAGAATATTTGTACTATTATGCTGAAAATCTAAACATAAAAGGAAAGCGGGAAGCCCAACAAAAACCTTTCCTAATGAGGTCTGTAATCTCATTGCATACCAACATTAACTTTTTTCAAGGGAAAAAAAGGAGCTTTTGGCTTCTATTGATCGTTCTTTTGCATAGGGGATCCATGGCAATCCATGAACTGACATTCTGTTAAAAAGGAGAGAGAAAACACTGACCTCACGTGAACACTTCAGCTGCACACCTAAAAGGAGGAGTTCTCTAGAAACAAATGGACCTGTGCTTTGGGTAGCGTGAGTTTGGGGAGTTTTGTAGCCAAAATACCCTAACCCAAGACAGGTAATGGGCAGGTGGAAGTGTTAAGGTGAGTATTTAGAGTGCCCCCTCTGAAGGTGCACCTCAGCTGTTGTCTGCAGGGGGTTACTCACAGATGGTTTGATCACTGCAATCAGAGCAGCTCCTCCTTCATTTCAAAACTGTGTTTGTATAAAGAGAATGTCACAGAGGTAAAACCCCAGTTAGAATTTAGTAAGAAAAAAGGTATCAATCAGTCTTTGTAGCACCTTTTGATAACCATAAGCCAGGACAGAGAATCAGGTCCACAGTTTCCTTGCAATTTATGCATATTATTTATCTTTGTCCTAATGGTTCAGATTTCCGTCTTGAATCACTCCTCAAAACTGTTTTTCAATTCCAGTGCAAATCTTTGACTCATCTTTGACTTCTACCATCTACTGCATTGCCCTCTGCCCTGTATTTCCTGAAAGACACAGAGCCAACACACTTATTCTGCATAAATACACATTCTAGTCTGTTGCTGACAGAAAAGTCTCATCCTTTCAACAAAGTATTCCAAGTTAAGAAGCCAATATATATTTTAAAAGATTTGAAAAGATTCTTAGTGTCTAAATACTATGAAATTACCTAATAAAAGAAACAGCTGGAGGAAAGGACAGGAAGTGGGGAAAAGAGCCTTTCCATAATTTGCTGAAATCCAATCATATTTTTGTTACTCACCAGAACATTAGATATGTTTATAAATTACAAACGTCTGACTCAGGTCAGTACTTCCTATTGCTGAATATAAATTTAAACATGTAAGACTAGGCACAAATGGACTGCCATCCTCACTGTGTGTTTATTGGTTTATTGTGTAAACAGAAAGATTTAATAGCACTACTAAAAGTGATATGAAATGTGGTTATCGATTTTTTAGCAGAAATAAAGTGTGAGTATGAGATTGCTTTGATGACACAGAACTACTCCACCTCTACCTGTATCTTAGCTGATGTTGTGTAAGGGACTAGACATGAACCAGGCTCATGGTTGATATAAGCTGGGAATAGTTGTTCTGGATCAGATGGAGGCTCCATCTGTCTGAGTGCACTGCCTTCGAGGTGGGGTGGCTGTAGGTGCCTGGAAACAGCTACAAGGAAAGCAGCAAGGCTCTAGCAGTGCTTTCCCAGAACAATGTTGTGGTAATCACCATGCTTCCTGACTCAGCTGTACTATTTCTAAATTTAAATTTGTCCTTAAGAGATTTTTCTCCCCCCCCGCCCAGTTTTTTATATACATAAATCATTGGCCTCTTGTAGCAATACATTTGTTTGCTGTATGGAGACCCTCTCTTCCATAATGCCCCTTTAGTTCTCTGTTATGAGACAGAGGGAAATACCGTTCCTCCTGTCTTTCCTCATGCCTTTGTGATCTACAGACCTCAGGTAATGCTGAGAAAGGCCACAGGTGCTTCCCAAGGGCAACTGCTCTTGCAGCATGGTTGCACAAACCCTTCTGTAGGTTAGAACAGATGGACTGGCAGTGCTGCTGTGTTTAACTCTGGGGAAATTGCCCTAATGCAGCAAAATCTCTTGCAGAGGTTACATCCTTCTCTTTGCATAGCTCAGAATTAACGCTGGCATTGTTTGCACACACAGATCCTCACATCAGTCTACCAAGTTTTAGTCAAGGTACCAACCCCCCCACCCAGAAAACAATGGTGCAAAGAGAGACCTAAACTGTTCATCCCCTCCTGAGGCCAGCATACTTCATCAAAGTGGTTCCAGCCTACCAGCTGGAAACTGTTCATTACCAGGACTGACAAGGTAGAAATTGGCATTTTCTTTACCACAGTCTACAAAACAGAAAGTTTCATGCTGTATGCCTACAAGGTTTATTTGACATTTCAATCTATAAATACATGAGGTTTTCACCAGAAAGAGCACAGGAGTTTTCTCAGTGGTCCTTGCCACTGCTTACATTTTGAACAAAAGAACATGTAGTATTGCATGTGAATAAGCAAACTTGGGTTCTTTTTCTAAGGACCAAGCTCTCTTACTCATTAAACAATGGCTTGCAGAGGACAACAAGGCAGCTGAAGGCCACACTGAATGCTACACTCTGGAAAGCTCGGGACACTGTAGAACTTGATTAGTTTTTTGAAGGCACCTTTTTTGAACATCATCATGTCTTCAGGCAGCCTGGAAAGAACTCTGGCATTTGCGTGAGGCTCCTTGTCAGTGGCTGCTGCTTTGGGGTTACACTGCTCAAGATTACCAGTCATTGGCACACTGGTGCAGCTAAGGGAACGTGCTGTCTTCTTCTTGCCTTGAACAGATAAATAACTGAATAAAAAAGAGGTTAACTTATGTTTGGTAACGTCTTGGACATCTTCTGGAAAACAGTCATCCAGAGGATGCCCTTGACTTTTCACCTGCTGACTAATCACACGTGGACTGGGACTCACTGGTAACTTCTTAGGCTGAACTATTTTTCTGGAAGGTGTTTTGTATTTCCCTCCATCTAAATAAACCTGAGGAACATTACTAGTGGCATCAGAGCTAGGCTGAACTACTGTAGAGGGGATTCCTGTCCCATCACCAGAATTGATGCTGTGCAACCCATAATTCTGGCTAACAATTTGGGCTGCAGTGTGTTGAATGATGCTCCAGTCCTGCAGAATGTCTTCCCTGGTTGTGAACTGAGAGGTCACGGTGAAGCGAATGATGAACTTGTCATGGATGGTTGCTGGAATGAGGAAGAGCTTGCCAGAACTGCTTAGTTCTTTCAGGAGTTTTTCTGTCAGCCAGTTGGGACCCTGTTTTAAATATGAATAATAAAAAAACACTATAGTTAGAATTTCCAGTGACATCCAAACACATCTAAGAATTGCAGTCACAAATTCTTACATGGAAGTTTATTCACATGTCTGGGGAGAGATCAGCTGTGGTCAGTTCATTCCAAAGACACATGCAAAAGGGCCAATCTTTACCTTTAGGCGAAATACAACCAGTCCAAGATGTCTCTTGGCAGGAATTTCAAAGAGTGGATCACTTTTAACCAAAGATTCAAAGAATTTGGCTGTTTCAGTACCCTATAATCAAGGAAAAAAAACTAAGTTATATATTGGTTTGTCACAAACCTACGGTAAGGCACTAAACTGGGTAGTTAAAAAGAATTCCCTTCCTTCCTAAAACACATCATTCCAATGCATGAATAAGAGCAAACAGAAGAATGACATCAAAGTTAAGAATTTTCAAGTCTGTCTCTATTTGCCCAAACCCTTGACACTGAACATGAGTAACTGGCCTATACACAGGGATCTTCTAGAAGGAGGATTGAAAACAGAATGTGCCTTCTCATATGAGAGAGCTTTTGCTGCAACCACTGATCCACAGTGTGACCCTTTGTATTTACACTCCATCAGAGACTGAAGCCTGTACATTTTCATAGTGATGGGTTCAGCTATTCCTCACAGCCTGCCTCCCAGACAGCTGCCATTTGGCTTCAAAGAAAGTTTCCCCAGATTATTGCTCAGTAAAGTGCAGAAGACAGTGACTTACCAAATCCCTCTCCATGGCCCAGTGCTGTCAAGAAGGGGACCAGAAATGTATTGCCTACACAGCCAATCTTTAAGGATTATTTTAGGGTAAAACCAGCACACATTTAGTGTTCACATGCAAGCTTTGCGTGGGAGATGATTTCTGTTACTCATCTCTGCACCTCCGAGTTTACCAATCTCACCCACCAAGAACTGAACATAACACACTGCTCATTCACATACGTGTCGGACATGAGCCTGGAGCTTCTTCACCCCAAAGGAACGCAGCACAAACCAGAGCTTCAACGAACGAAATCGGCGACTCAGGGGGATCTGCCAGTGCTGGGAAAACACAACAGTGCATCAGTGAGTGCAGAAACTACAGAGAGGAGACTCCTCCTTCCACTGCTCCATCTCTTGCTTCAGACTCAGGTCAAAAACCTCTGCTGAGAGGAACAGTGTCGTATTACTGAAAATCTGCTAAGCCTAGGAAACAGCCATCAAAGAAACATTGTGTCCACCTATTTTTCAATTATTTGCAAAACCAAGTTTTGGCTATTCCCCTTAATCTGTGTCCTATCTATGCTTAGAATCTTAAATTAATTACCAGCTAATAACAACAACTTTTCGCATTTAAGAGCATGATCAATTTAAGATGTGGCCATTTACATTCTAGGACTGAGTGCTCACTTCAGCTCCTGTAATTTGCATATTTAAGTGCCATCCTGAACATTTTCCCAAATTAGCTATACACAGCAAGAGCTGATACAGGGGTAGACAGTTCCAGACAAAGTAACACCTACTGCAAGGAAAAGAGTAAGAAAACGTGTAAAGGAGTATTTCAGGGGAGCTGTACGATCACGTGCAGAATCTAACTTAACCACAAGAGGGACTCGGTATCTTTTTTTCCATCCCTCCTCCTTCCACTCTAGTGAAAAGCACTATTGATTTCAAGAAAACAATTATCTTTTCAGGACTAGGGTGAGATCATAGCAGAAATAATTGGCAGTGAATATTCCTTTGTATTACTGTACTGAAATCTGCTGTAAGATGTATCTGAAGTGAAATGCCTCTTAGCTCTCCTATGAATACCTTATTTGAAGAAAAAATGTAATTCATTCTCCTGTTTCAGAGCATGGCGTTTCCATTGCTTACTCCCTTCTCTCTTTTATTACATATCAGAGAGACAAGAAATCCAGCCAAAATGGCATCAGTAGGAATTACTTCAGCAACACAATGCACAGAAATGACCCTCTGCCTTAGAAAGGAAAGGCTGGATCTCCATCTGTGTCAAAATCTTAAGTACTTCAACCTGAAAGCAATTTTATAATTAATCTTCATAACCAGGACTCACTGCAAAGTTTGACTATTTTCTCTGCATTAGGATCTCAGTATAATTTGATTTATGTAATAAGACCAGCTGTAAGATAAGCATACTCCAGAATGCAAGAGGAATTTCACACTGTTTGAACATTTTATAGGCAATATAAAATATCATCTTAAATAATAACTTACCATGAAGTCAATTGCAGCTCCTGAATTGGCATGCCTGAGGTAGACAGGGTTAACACTGAAGGTTTGATGTAACTTGTATTTATCTTTAACCCTATCAATTGTAGAAGGAACTCGATTTAGCAAAATAAGTACAGAGAAAAACTTTGCAATTTTCACGTTATCCTTTTGGTGCTGTTTGTGCTTTGACTGTACTCACCAAAATCCAGTGCAGTCAAAATGGACCATCATCCACTTGGAAGGATTAAAAGTAAAGGAATCTGCATATTCAATCCCGTCCAAGAACAATCGAAATTCAGGACATACAAATGCTGTTCCTGCATATGCAGCATCAATGTGAAGCCAGAGTCCCTCAGCATCACCTGTTGGAATTGAGATTGCTGTTATGTAAGGGACAAAAGCAATCAAAGTGTATGCTTAATCACTTCTCCTTGCAAACCACGAGCAGTGTTTTGAAGGAGGCAGACAAGCAATGGACAACCTAGTTTTATTCTAAAGGTGTGGATCCATAATGCCAAAATACAGGATAATGCTGAAAGCAGGTGGACTCTGTAACAAAATTCACTGTTCCGTAGTTCACGTGAGTGAATCTTTTTAACATTTGATTTCTCTCACCTGGCCTTTCACTAAGTGAAATTCCCCAGTACCTCTCAGTTGCACAAATCCAAAATAAAGACACAGTGGCAACCAAAAAAGGACCCAGAAATAGAAGCCACAACCTGACCCATAAGAGAAAGCTCATCAGGTCTTCAGCAGCTACTGGTCAGAATTTATGTTGGAATAGAATTTGCTACCATATCAAATACCTGTGAAACTGGTTGATCCAAATGATGTCCTACCAGAATCTACCTTCAAAACTCCTTTGCTAGATGAAATATTAATGTATCCATCCTACAACAGTATCACACAGTCTGTATTTCCTGAATAATCACATTAAAGATTTATCAGCTGGCAAATTTCATCCATCTCAAACAGAATGTATTTTAGCATCCTAACCTAAGTCTTACAGAAATCACTGCAAAGTCCTGTACTGACTTCAGAGATTCCTGGGACACGTCTGAAAAACTCAGCTCTCCTTGGTTTTGGCATGAAGAAGTTTCACACTATCTTTTAGATACTTTCACAGTTTAAAATCAGGAAAGAAAGGGCACTTACAAACTGGACCCAGTTCTGAGAGGTTGTCGAAAGCACAGACACCAGTTGTTCCCAAAGTTGCGCAAACCTAGAAAAAAAAACCTGTTATAATGGATTTGTTTTCTTTTAATACATGGGTGCATAAAAGTGGGCAGTTTATTGCAGACAGTCAAAACATTAAAATTTTTTATTTAATAAAATAGAAATTCTTGTATACATTCGAACCTTCAGCTAATGTATTTTAACACAACGAGAAATTTTTCATACGTAATTTCATGTTGACATTAAGAGTGTAACACTATGTTAATACCCCCAAGCAGAAAGTGGAACATACAAAGACTGGCACTAGGCCTTTCTTTCTGTCTTCTGCAATGGCTTTCTTCAAAGTTTCACCTCTGAGGGAAAAGTTCTCATCCACAGGCAGAAATTTTATCTTCACAAGAGAAATCAAGCCAGCTTTTTCTACAGAGGAATGTGCCTTTAAAATAAGAAAAACAGTAAGAACTCAAGCTCTGAGGCTGTACAGCTGTGGTCAGTTATGGCTTTATGAAAGACAGTGGTGGCAAGAAATACAGAGATAACAACCTTATTGTAATCCATATTAATACAAGTCTGAAAGCATCTTCTTTGAGAGTAACTGTAAGAAATAATGTAATACTGTAATTCCAAAGAATGCTTCATTTATTTGAGTACTGGTTTCTAAAATATAATAATAGGCATCCTCATCTTGTGTTTGGAGGGCCATTTATCAAAACTCAACTCTTAAAGGAGCCTCTAGAAATGAATCAACCTCAGTTTATTCCCTCCTCGCTCCCATAAGAAGATAAATCTCTAAAGTGTGCTTACTTCTGGATAGAGCAAAACACTTACAAGAAAAAGCCCTTTAGTTATACTAAGAGAGAATCAGCGTGAGTGTCTCTCCTGGGGGAGTTTTCCCAGGGGAATCTGATTGCTCAGTTCAGGACGCCAAGGACAGAACAGGTTTTGCTGGCAGAGGCCAACAGTGGAGCCCACAACCAGGAGCAGCATTTCGGTAACAATGCCTTGAGCATGCCTGTCTCTGAGGGGAAGGAGGCTGGGAAGAAACACGAGCTGAAGCAGCATGAGATCAGCACCTAGTTCCTGGAGTAAGGCTTTGTGAAAAACAGGAAGGAAGTGCAGAAATCAGTCATGTGAAACAAACCCTTGGGGACTGCCAAGACCCTAAAAACCTCGCTTCACACTAATTTAGTTTCCCCATCTGCAGAAAGCAGCAGCAGAGGATCTGGTTCATGCTTGTAAGGCTTTCCTGTGTTTTTCCCTTTGTACAGAAATGCAGCTTCACATGGCATAGGCCGAGTGAGACAACAGAAGCAATTTGTTTTCCTTGTATTCCTGAGAACCTACTTGATCAGATGCATAAGCAATGAGGCGAGAATTGAGCGAGGACTCATCAGTGTCTGGCTCGGAAACCTTCATCTCCAGAATTTTGTTCTTCCTTGCTGCCAGCAGTGCTACCAGGGTTGATTCGCTCACAGTGCTCTGCAAAGACATTGCTCATTTACTGCAACTGCTGCTTCATTGCTATTTTGCCAGGGATCTGCTGAAATCAGTGAAGTGCCCAGCTGCCCACCAGCTCTTTTATTGCTGCTCCTGCTTTTCTCTGACGCAGCGGAGAGTCATTAGCTGATGAGCAGCTCTCTGGGCCAGCAACACAAAACAAAGCCTTTTAACTGCTGTATATTTTAATGTGCAGCACCGAGTTCTGGGGCGTAAATAAACCACATTTTCCTTTTGTTCTACAGATTAAATAATTTCCCATAAAATTACAAGCATGAGCAAAGCCCTTATTATAACAAAGACGCAGCACTGATTCCAGGGAACTCCTGCTTAGGCCTTCTGGGAGGCAGTAAAGGTTCAGGCCTTGATCTTGCACCTCTCAGAGACAAAAAGTAGACAAGAGAAAAAGGAATAATAATTTCATGTGTGGCTAAGGGCTGTGGCAGAAGGACATTGACAAGGATTCCTTCTCAAATTATCTACGAATCACTTTAGTGCAAAATCTGGTGATGTGAAACAGACTGGAGAAATGAAGTCTGACTTTCATTTTTCCTTACAAAGACAACAAGAATACCTGTTGTTTGTCCATAACACAGCACTAAAAGCAGTAGCAGTTTCTATCCTATAATCTTCTACATTTAACACTAAAATTTTGGAAAATAATACCAAATTGGGATTCAGACCCATACAGAAAATTTTGTTGGTTTTTCCTCTAGCAAAACTATCACCTAGGGAGAAATTCACTTGAAAACAAAATGTTGATGAGGCCATCTCCCCTACCTGTAATACTCCTCCACCCACACTGTCGGGATGGTGGTGCAGGAATTTATCTGGAAGGCCCAGCATTTTAGCCAACCAATCCATCACATTCATTTCCAGTTCTGTACAGGCTGGGCTGGAGGCCTAGAAAAAATTTTAAAAGGAGAATTAGGCTGTAATTCACTCTGGGTGCTGATCCCTCGTCCAACTGAGAGCTAAGAGAGGCAATGAGCTAATCTGATACAGCTACATGGAGACCACACCAGCAACTTCTTACAGGTTTGGGAGCTTCTACTTTCCTACACAGAGACACACATCTAAAAACCTGGGCAGCTTTGCCACTGGGGAAAACACTGGCTTCAGAAACTACTGCAGTGTGCAGAGTCATCACCAAGTAGTGCTGGGTAGCTGCTGCAGGAGGATACAAAATACAGATATTCTGGGCCAGGCCACCAAACAATTACTTTCAGAAGAGGAAAACTAGGAAACGGGTTCTCTCAAAGGAGCAGGAGAACTGGAATGGAGCCCAATCCAGCCTGCAGTCATGGATGGTGGCTGCTCTACTGCCTACACTGCGTGTGGAACAGTCTTGGCACTCAGACTGGATGACAAGGAACAATGCTCACAGTGGGAGATGCAAAGAATTTGAAAACAGACATTTCAAGTATATTTTCTTCATTCACCTCTTACTACTAGGTAATGTTTGTTCTTACATATTCTTATGGGTTTTTTCTTAAAATGACAATTTTCATTTATGCAAACAACATACCGTTGGTTAAAACAAACATTTGTACTTACTCAGAGAACAAGAAAGAGCGACTATGACCTGATCTAGCATATTACACCCAGGAGAAGAATGACTAAAAAAGCCCCCAAAAATTTACCCATGTGAATCCCAAGCAGTTAATTGCGTCAGCCAACATATCTCCAAGGAGGGAAGGCCAGGAAGTTAGAGCTGGAAAGTAGGCATGCATGTGTGGACTTTGCCAATGGACTACCTGGAACAGAATTATGTAGAAGTTAAGCCTGAAAATGTCACAAAACTCTGCCAGAGATGTAGTGGTTAGTATCTGTTTGAAGTGAGGGAAAAGGATTACAGCAACTTAATATGTGCAACTATACATCAGCCAGCAGAAAGCTGCAGAGATAATATCAACAGGAGAGCAGCACTAGCAGATGATAACACTGTGTCATTAACAGATAAATTGCAAATAACCCCAAAAGCTTTTATCTGAATTAAACAGCCAAAGATTCTGAACAGGAAAGAATGTTGTGTCATGTTTGAAAGACCAGTCAGAAAGATTTATCAAAATATTTATCTTTATAACAGGAATCATTGGAACAAAGTTGCTCATTTTGTCAAACGACAGCTTGCCTTTAGCTGCACACAGCAATTTACAACTCTATAAATAAACCCTTCTATACACCTGAAGGAGCTTGTGTGTGGGACACCAGCATAAATCCATGTAATCTGATTGCCTCTCCTACATCAGATCAAGGTGCTGCAAACATCTATAAAAAATTTGAGAACACACTTTGAAAAGCTTGTTCAATAAAACATGTACATTTGGTAATATGAACTCCCTTAGCAGAATCTGCAGTATTTATGTACAAGAGGAAGTAGATCTTTACATTCAAAGTGCAGGAGACAAGTCTGGTATGTACATGAAGTTGGGCAAGAGTTGTTTCACCTTGCTTCCACGTCTCTGAAATTGAGATTATATGGTTCAGGAGGTAGAGACATTGTGAAGCTTATGATTTTTTGACACTGAAGAAATTGTAAATTCGTTTTCCTATAAGCAGATATGAGTTATATACAAAGGACTTTAAAAAATACACTCACAATCTAACTCCTAAAATTATAGTTAGGAACACAACTGTGGACGTAACATCTACAAGATTTATTCTACATTTTTGGGTACTTTACTTATTTAGAAGAACGTTCCGCAGAACCCGTGCATTCCCAGGATTAAGTGTTCACCCCAGGTAGTAGTGGCATTTTCCTGTCATGATTATACTTTATTTCTTACCCCTGGCATAATAATCTTCTCAATATCTCCAAAGATGTTGTCCCAGCTGTCTGGGTCCATCGGGGCAGTATCTGGCAGCTGGGCTCTCATGTAACCTGGCTGCACATCAGGAGTCACCCGTCTGTCCCTCACATTGCTCAGGTACTGGCAAATGTAATCCACCATCTCTTTCCCTGCAGGAGGCAAACCAGTGTTCTCAGTTTTGATTATGGAAAAATTAACTAGCAGTACCAGCACTCCACACAATCTGTCCTTAGCACTGCACAGGGGTTCCATTAGCATTGGAATACGGCTCCCAGCTCCTCCCTGCTACACCTTACTTGTCCCATCTAACAATGTAGGGACAGTTTCTAAAACAGGCTCCCAGGGGGTTTTTCAGTGTCATCACTGAATAGTTCAAATGGACCTTTAAAACACAATCATGGTACAAGGACAGTTTGTTCAGTTACTGAAAGGTTAGGTTTTCTTGCCTACAAATTAACTGAAACTGCATTTCACAGGAATTAAATTTTCATTATGTCCTACACTTCCTTCTCATTATAGCACACCCCCTTTGCATCCTCTGAAATCAGCTGCATAGCTCCACACCCTTTCTCCCCTTTTTAAGGCAGTCTTCTCCAGTCCTGGAACCAAAGTTGGCTCTCTATCTGCAGAACTGCCCAAGTATCACTGCAGTCTCAGGGTGTCAGCCAGGGAAGAGCCACTGTGCACACCCCCTTTGCACGAGTTTATTCAGAATTACAGCTTTGCCACAGCATCTTACATCTAAGACCAAAATGGCTAGAGTTACTCACAGACTAAATCCAATTATTTAAACTCAGCCCCGGGACACACTTTTGCCTCAGCAGATCCAAGTCTCAAGGACAAGTGCACAAACAGAGTGTATAGCCTATCCTAATTTCGGGTACCACTCGCAGCCCTACAACAGCTGATGTCCATGAGCAAATGTTACCTATTTGCAAGAGCCAAGGATCACTCACCTCTCTGTCTGTACTCCTCAGGCTCCATCCTGATTCCTTAGAAATGCACCTCTTCAAACCTGGGCCACAAAACCTTTTGGGAGCTGTGGTCAGTTGGTCTGGTGCCCTGCCAGCTGCTTCCCCCTTTATAGGTCCCTTTATCTCTCAGACTCACGCATTCTGGAAAAGGTTTAACAGGCAGGTTATTGGTGAGTGTTTATCTAACTCCTCCCAGCCGAGGGTTTTTACAATCTCTCATGTTCTCATCTGTGCTCTTTTGATGTGTAAGATAGAGTATCACCAAGAGGAGCTGCCTCTGCACTTTCCCATTTTCAATCGATCTTTCAGAAGTCTCCCAGTAATCCATGCCATGAATATAAGGCACATTAACATCAGACTTGTGGGAGAGAAAAAGCTCAAGAGCTTTCAAAACCAAATAAAAGCTAGCAGATGTTACGGCAGCACACCCAGCCACTGTGCTAGCAGTAGCCATTAAAACAAGGTACCAGCACAGAACAAATTTGACCCAGCAGACAGGGACTTTTCCTAGGAACTGTTTTGTGAACTCTTTTTTTCCCAAGAGAAGAGTATACCCACATCCCCTCAAGTCTTCAATCCTTATGCTGTCAGTGCTGCTAGAAGGAAAGGCTTTACAGTCTCTGCCAGTTCCAGAATTACAATATGAAGCAGCAATGATCCTCTTTGTGGATTTCCTGCCCTTCAGATCAGAGCAGGTTACACTAAGCAGGGTGATGTTCCTCCATGGGTATCACCCTAGACCACTGAGCTGGGAAAATGCATCTTTCCCCCTCACTCTGCTTGCTTTCTCCCATATGATATGCATAAGCACTGGGGTTTGGTCTCATCTGTCTGGAATTCCTCCAAGTCCTCCACCTGCATTGCTCTCACTTTGAAAGAACAGCCTCATAGATTGCCTCTTGTTCCAGTTCTAGGACCTGAAAACACACCCTGACCACTCTCTGACAGCACAATCTTTGACACTACTCAATGCTGAATCCTTATCCTCTGCACTTGCTCTACACCACACCAGGCAGCCCTGGGGGAAAAAAAGAGAGGTGGGACTTGTGGGCTAAGCACCAGAAAGAGAAATTTTTTCCCATACAATATATTCTTGCCTGTTTTTGCCACACCCGAGGTTCCTGCTTAGGGCTGGCCCTGCTGGGGGCAGGGTGCCAGGCTGGGCAGTCCCTCTGTCTGATAACCTGCCAGCAGTTTTGCTGCTCTCACACAGGAGAGAAGTGGCTGCCGGAGCAGCTTTGATTCTCTGCCCCGTGTACTCTAATGCAGCACTAACACTTTCACAGCTCTAGAAAGGTTTTACGTTGTTCTCACAGCACAGTGGCTACACAACAGTGTGAAACCTTTCCTAGTTTCTGCTGCAATTAGATAGTTGAGAAGAAACTGTTTTATAGATGAGAAAGATGCTCTGACACACACACATCAGATTAATGCACTGAAATAAAAAGCCCCAAATTGATAAAAAGGCATTGAGAGAAATGCAAAAAACTACTATATGTATATTCATCTGTTTTATCTCATATTGCTCTGGAAACATTAGGAAAAAAGCAACAAGCTGCCCACACACTTAATAGGAGTTTATGAACATCTCTTGGCTGTACTGTAATGATCCCATAAAGGGGAACAAGGTAAGAAGGGACAGGCATCAAGCACAGGACCAACTCAAAAAGAGCCCAAAGTTCTCAAAAACTGTGATTTTAGCTCATTAGAAGCGATTAATATGCTAATATATATGGACATCTGTTCAAAGAAACAGATGGTAGCTAATTACATTTATGGTTTTAATTTGGAACAGCAAATATGGAACAGTATTTTAAACAATGTTTTCAGAGCTCAAGTCTGAAATATTATATAAATATTTCATGTAACATATACCCTACACTTTGGCTCAAAGGTGACAGTTTCACTGGGTTGGTCTCTTGTTCTGCACAGAAGAGAACAAACAGCAGGTCCTGTTCAGAACTAAAATAAAATAGGTGATAATGGATTACAGGTAGAGTAAATATTGCTGGTGATAAATAAGGTTTTGTTATAGCTACGCTGCACTCAGAAGGGCTTTGTTATGGACAAGGAGGAATAGAATATTTGCTCACAGGAAACAGAATGAATAGAAAAGGTTCATTTCATTGTTTGCTACCAACATCTGCCGTCACAACCGTGGGAAACTCTCCACTTGGATGTGAACGTTGCCACTATCACCACTCAGACCAACACTGCCACTCTTATCGTTATTAAGAAATCACAGAGATTACACTGTTGTTAAGTTTGTGGGATGTGAGGACACAAACATTATTTTGATCACAGAATAATTCACTGGAGCAATGCCTAAGCAGCACATTTGACTAACTGGTTCCTCAATCTGCTAGTGACGTAATGGATAGTTCCTGAAAAAATCCCTAAAATAGAGCAATTTCCAGTTAACCACCACACAAGGTTTGCTTCAAGTCCTAGTTCTAGCATGATGATATCCTTGAAAACAATTCTTCTAAAACCCACCACCACAGATTTTTCGTTTTTGTCTTTTGGTTATTTTTACATCCAATTTGCCGATCAAAATCAAACTTACCAAATATATAACGATACAAAGATATTTAGAATTTTTCCTAACTGCCAAATCTATAAACCCAAGTCAAATTTTGACCTGTGACAAAGTTTTGTACAGTACAACGTAATTTTTTCCCCATTCCTCCCTCCTACCATTTAAGGCCATGCTATGCCCAAAACTGTTTTTTCATGTTTTTCCAGACACCTAACACAGAACAGCTTTGACCTTCTCATTCACACACAAACCAATTGAATTGATTCTACACTATATATATGTGGAAAAGATATTTAATTGTAAAATAGAAAAAGTAGGCCAGAGTACAGTTTTAAGGGTAATTCTTCCGTGTACAGTATAGATAAACCAGACTTTTTGCTTAAGTTTATATAAACAATTCCATAAAAGCAGTGAACATGGAACAACAAAGCAAAGCACGAAGAGTTTTTATCTTACAAAAAAACGGATCTGCACAGTAGTTCAAAATTTAATGTAACACAGCACTGAACAATCTTAAGGCAGCTCAGTCTAAGCACAGGACTAGAAGCCAGGAACTCCTGAGATCCATTCCCAGGTGACCACAGGTTCAGGTGGTGTTAAGCCAGTCATTTAACACTCCCTCGTGTTGCACTTATACCAGTTACAGAATTGAGACAACAACTCTCACTTACCTGCCTCAGGCAGTGCAGTAAGGGCTCTTTAAAAGATTTTACAATGCTCTGAAGATGGAACGTGCCATATAAATTTTAAGCATAATAGATCACTGCACAGACGCACACGAACACAGTATCACAGTGAGGAACAATGATGCTGGGGAGGAAGAGCATCACTACAACATAAAAAAAATTACTTGCCCAATTGCGTAATTAAAATGCAAAAGTCCGTTAAAAAAATGTATCACTGAAGTAATTTCAAGGCTTTTGGGGAAGAGAGATCAATAGGGATGTTCTAAAATAGCTACTATTTGTGTTCCAGTGGAGACGTTCTTTTCCATTCGTTACTGAACTTTACAATGTTTGTACAGGGAAATTGTAAGACACACAAAGTGAAGTTTCAACGCCTCCACTACCAAATTTTGCCTCTTAATATGTAAATTAAGATACTTTTTTTGTTCTTCTTAATTACAAATTACATTCTTCCAAGAAATATACCATCCACAATAAAACTGGCTGCTAGCTTACTTCAAATGACCTATAGGCTAAACATTTTTCTCATAATTTTTCTCATCTTTGCTGAAAAATACCTATGCAAGATGTATGTGTAGAAATTATAAAAACATGCAGCATATGTACAAACTGAAAAGTTTAAAAAATATTAGCTTCATATACATGTAAATCTACTTGGATATATCTGAAATTAAATATAAAAATTTCACCACCTAAAATAAAAAAAAAAACCCAAAAATGGTTTTCAGAGAATCTGAGACAACTACTTAAAGCTGTACAAAGATTTCCACCTGGAAATGTCTTATTCAGAGAAGTTGTTTGAGTTGTTATTGTGTAGAAATAACTGTTAATTAATTTTGTCACATAATCAAATTCCAAATTGTCATCTTAAATCAACATCACCCTTAAAACTGTTCTGTTTTTCAGAAGTTAGATTCATACTAAAATCAAAAATTTCACAAAAACATTGGCTTTTCATGTTTCTGGATCCCTTCAAAAAGATTTATCAACTTATTTTGAAACTGTAAAAAAACCAACTATTTACAGTATTTCATTTTAAATACTTTTCACAATTTCTAAATTCAGAGTTTTTATGTTACAAGAAATTAATCAGAGCTCACGGCTTAAGTCCAGTTATCAACTTGTAGCATCTTCTCTATCATGAAATCCCATGGCTGTACCTATATAGCGTACAGTTCAAGATTGTACTGCAGGTTTTTGAAAGTAACAGGCTTTGCAGTGTGTTCATTTTTTATTAAACAGCTTCTTTATTAGTCTGGAGGCGGTTCATTGCCTCTAACTTCTGCCGATAGGCCTCTGCTTCTTGTTCCTTCTTTAGAAGCTGCTGACGATATTTTTGTGCTTCTCTGTTTGCCTCATCCAGCTGTTTCTGAAGAGTTTCTCTTTCCTATTAGAAACAGAACCAGCAATATTTTGTCAAATAAGTATCAAATACAAGTTAAAATGGCAAATACTTTTCCTTTACATGCAGTTGAAGTGTTAGGGTATCGTGTAGAAACTGTTCGGTTCTTACTCGGGCAAACCTGTAGGAATGCTGCTGTGCAAATTAGGCCCCAATTATCACAGCAGCCAACTCCCCACACGGGGCTGAAGTGTGGACACAAACCCGAGGCTATTGAGCTGCAAAGGTACCACGCAAGTCTCCATCAAAAAAGAGCTAAATAAAAAAAAAGTTGAAGCATGGTGATTAAATACTAACAGAATATACTGACATTTCTCCAATGATTCAATTCCTGTTGTTACTTTTTAAAATTGGAATCTAACCTCCTTTGCTGTTGTATTTCTAATCAAACAGTAGAAATGACAAACTGTTACCTATCAGCCAGTGTCAGCTGCCCACTGACCAAAGCACAGACCTGACTGTTTCTAACCAGTCACTGATACTCTGCAATCCAGAGGTCTAATTACATCCCCAAGGACACCATATCTTTATGAATTAACAGGCCATTAGCCAGATAAGCTTTTTTCCTTTTAAAAGCGGCAAGTAAAGAAATCCTTGAGTAACTGCAGAAATCCTGCATACAAGTTTGTTGGGGATAGATATAAAATGGTTTCCAAGCAAAATAATACGGGAAATGCCACTTCCTCTGAAGCTGCCTCAGGAACTAAAGAGAATGTATTTCCATCTCCAGTGATGCAGGTACTGTCATTTTGTCTAATGTTGCTCTGAGCCCAACTGAAAAAGCAATTTGCTTGGGAAGTAGTTTTGACCAAATATTCAATCAAATACCATTTCATTGAAGTGCATCATACTTTTATGAGTGAGGTAGTACTGGATTTATAATCATTCTTCCACTGTAATTGTTACATAGGAACAGGAAGGAGGGTTGCCAGAGAAACAAGCCACCTCCCAGAAAAACAGTTTTTTATCAAAAAACTGAGCTCCAGTGAAAACAAGTTCTTTTCACCATACTCCCATCCCAGCAGTTCAGTATCACATTCTCAACAGTTGTTGAAAGCTTCAGCTCCCCACACTCCCATAAGAGCATCCCTATTCTTCACCTCTGATGCACTCACATATTTTCATGGTCAGAAAAATACGAAATACTCTGCCTCCCTTCTACTTGCTACTGTTCTCAGTACTTGTCAAAAGTCACATTTAGCAGTCACATGTCAGCTGAATGTGCTGAAATACAATGACAGAGGTGGTCAAATCATTGCTAACAGCAGCACCTGTACAGCAAAAACAACAGGTGAAGGAGATGTTATTAACAGGTTATAAAGAGACCAGCTAGAACACAGAACAAACTCCAGTAAGTGCAATTTGATTTTCCAAAGGGCTTTAAGAGCTGAAAGCAGCAGGCTAGGGTTTGCTTCATTCAGAGCATAGGCCAATAAAATGAGAGCTCATCTGATTTTGCTTACTTATTTGAAAAGGAAGTTCAGCTTCCACCTCTGAAAACTTGGAATGGTCAACCCACGTAGCAACTAGCCTGATAGATACCAAATGAACAGCAGAGCCTACACCTCAGAGGATCTGAAACACACCAATCACCCTCCAGCACCAGCCCAGCCAAAACGTACTGCTATTTCCAAAAGTTCTCTCCGTAGTATGAGGGGACTAACAGCTTATGTAAAACAGCCTCATGAGTGTTAGTGAATAGAGCTACAAGACAATTCCCAGGGAATTGTTGATCCTTCCACAGGTGGAAAGCAGCCTTTCCTTTTTGAGGGTTGGGATATACTGAGCTGGGCATTATCTATCCCATTAATCAGTCTCATAAAAACCATCAAAAACCTAATAGTGGCAAGAAGCAAAGCTGCTCTATCTACTGGCCTGCAGAGAAGTAAGAACCACTAGTAGTTCACTGGCCTCAGAAGTCCTGTGGTGCATTATGAACAGCAAGGGGCTATCACTGCTATGGAATGTGTGCAAACATTTGGGGACAGAATCATTACTGTGGAGCGTGCACTGCGAAGATTTGGGGACAGAATCACTACTGTGGAGTGTGTGCACAACGCAGACAACTGGGGACAGAATCACTACTGTGGAGTGGGGGCACACCACAAACATTTGGAGGTGGGGAGGTTCTCGGACCACATCTTAAGAATATTTCCCACAGAAGAGAGAACTAGAGCTGTGTACCCAAAAGTAGAACAGCACATGAGGAAAAAAGGAAAAACCCCAAGTCTCCATGGCATGGCCAGAAGATAAAACCAGTACCTACTAGACAGACTACCAATTCAAAGCACGTAGGTTAGTCCAGCAGCTAACACGTGTCGTTTTCAGACTGTCACAGTCCCAACAAACAGAATGATTTAAGGAACTGAAGCCAACTGTTCTGTGTGACTACACAGTGGAAAGAACCCAATGCTTCTGGAGGAGCAACACGTATCTACTGCAGACTCAATGGTCAAAATTCATTCCCTAACTTTGACATCTAGAATAGGGAGGACTGTCTCTGATCTACCAACTTCATCAAACCCAGAAATTCGTTAGAGCACAGCCAGAAGTGTTCTAAAGATCTGGAGTCCTTTTGTATCACCTACCCAGGGAAAAATCAAATTAGAGGATTCTCAGTGCTCTAAAGAAATCTTCCGTTTTACCAGGGAATTTTCTTCATTCCATGTAAGTTTTCTTAACAGTCTAACCACTGACAATAGAACACCTGTAACTAAAATAACCAACCACTCTTTTAAACAATACAAAGACCCAGGATATGAATCCATGAATATAATTAGTTTACAATTATTATTTTTTTAGTCTAATGAAACGATTGTCCTGGTTCTAATGAGTGCCACCTTTCAAACATGCAACATGGGAAAAACAGTCAAATTAAAGAACGAAAATAAAAATCACTACATGTTAATGAATTATGCATGAAAATGAAAAACAGAGTATCTGTGTGACAGGGTTTTTTTGCTGCCATCCCATATTTAAAATATCAAACTGCTTAGGAAAACTGCTGTCACTCTTCAAAATGAGCTGAAATGTTTGAACTTAACAGACCCAGAATAGAAAATTTAAAAACATCCCTTCAGCTTTCGTAGTTCCACAATACTTTCACAGGAAAGTTTGTCACCTCACCTGGATGGGAAGATCTTCAACTTATAAAAACTTTCAAACTACAGTTAACTGTTCACACATTATGAATTTAAAACAGCTGAAAAAAGCATTCAGCCTTGAATCAACTCTTTGTAATAAAATAAAGGAATAAATTAGCATGAGGCAAATAAAACAAACAATAAAGGTTTTCTGTATTTCCATATTCTAAAATATTTTTTAAATATTTTAATGAGGGGAGGGGTCTCTCTCAAAATTCAAATATCTACCACTGTCTGTGATGAAGAAATTTGAAGTGAACCAACTTTACGTGCACCTCTTTAATGCCACTGTCCTAAGTAAGGTAGCACCATAACCCTGTGAACCACAACAAGGCCCCTAAAGCCAACTGGCCTTCACACAGAGGCAGAGGTCTGCATGTGCATTTCCAGCTGTACAGGCAGGGACAAGAAAGCCATCAAAACTTCCACTTGAAAGTAACAGATCAAGTAACTCGTCTAAACCAACTGCCTTCGATATTTGAGAAAATTGCTTAACATATATAAATGAAACTGGTAATCCCCTTAAAAGAATTATTGGTATTGTTATATCAATTATCTGTAATTAGGAACAGGTCAATTCATCCCTTAACCAATCTGGATTTTTAAAAAATTTATTTAACAGAATTACTAAAATATTTAAGGAAATGTAATTTCCTTTATGAATAATTCAGGCAATTTTTTAGAAGTGTGAACAAAAGAAATGCTTTTATTGTAACAGTCATACATTTAAAAAAATGCAGCAAGAAAATTTCAACTGTCAGGATAATCTGTAATGACCACAAAGCTGCAAAGGCCAAAAGTATTGGATGCAACAACTTAGGGACACGAAAAGCAAATGATGAGAGGTGGTAATTATTGTTATTAGACATGGATAACATATAGCACATACTGTACAACAAAAAGTATTCAATTAGGCACAATTTGATAATATGAACAGAAGTTGGAGAATACAACCTTTGATAAATGAAATATCATGGAGTTGACAAAATGAGAACTTACAGTCTAGTCAAAGCAGACAGCAATTTTCATAAACTTTTGACCAAAACTGGTCAGCACAGTTGGAAGTAACAGGTAAAGGAATGAGATGGTTGACCTTTTGTGGCTAGTATAAAAAAGCTACAATTTTAAACTGAACAGCTACATCCATCTGTCATATAAAAAGGAAAGCGTTCTCAACATTTTTATGTCTTTTGCAGTATAGTTTTATAAAAACCAGATGGTGCAAAGTTGTGTAATAATAAACCGCTTCAGAATTAAAAAAAAAAGGCAGGGGACGCCACACAGATAAAAATTAACAAACACAGAATCTTACTGTTTCACACTTCCATTAGCAGTTATCTAGATACCATGAATGGAAAGGAAACATTTCTAAAAATGATCACACAATCAGGACAAGCATGTGGCTGTAACAGAAAGTTGAGGGTACAGTGCTCTCCTTCACTCCTAGCGGAAGGAGTTAAATCACTCGATAACGTATCAGCACCCAGTTTTAAAAACCAGCTAGTGATCTTCAAGGAAAAACAAAAAAAATATGTTCTCATATACTTAAAGAAGTGTCACTTTTACATGCATGACCACAGGATCAAGCAAAGAGCTCTCCTATTTTCTTTTAACAATAGCTTTGTAAAAGATGAATTTCAGTTACAGGAGAGACTGAACAAGCTGAATGTTTCACACACTTCATTCTGTGGTAACACAGAAATTAACCTCCTGAACAACACAAAAACCACAACCAGATACTCAGTCCTGAACACTGTTTAACACATCATGTAATATACTCCTTACTTCTATTTCTGCAGACTCCACACGATTTTCAACAATCTCAATGCACTGTCTCTTCACTGGCGGTTCTTCACTTATCACAGTTTCTTCAGCAATGTCTGTTGCTGGAACTGTTAACACTGAAAACATATTTGTACATGTAAATACATTTACTTCAAACAATATTTGCACTATATAAAACTCACATTATTTAAGTAATTTTATTAACAGCAAAAAATGCAGATACCTTTGCTTATGAAAACACATCTATATAATAAAGTGCACTATAAACTCAGTGAAAATCTACTAAAAACTGTAGTTGCTTGTATGCTACTAGAGAACTTCAAGATTCCTCATTATTGAGGTCTACAGTAATTAGCTCTGGAGTATCACTGCCATTTTTCACAGAGTAAACAGACACGGCAGAGAATTGCAGCAAAGTTACCACTCCGTCAATTCTAACTTCTGTAGCAGACTATCTATATAACGTTTCTTAAATAAATACTAAATACAAATCTTGCTTTTGTTATGATTAATACACCTTAAGTAATCTAAAAATCCAGTAGTTATTAGCCATGAATAAGAAAAGCAGGGTTCTCAGAAAATTCATACTCTAATTCCTCACGCAGCCATCTGACAAACGTGACTGTCACTTCAGTTACTACCTACACCCACTCACGGGTAACAATAACCAGGTGTACTAGCTCAGGCAAACTGTGAACCAAATAATTTGCCTCCTGTGTACAACTTTTCAAGCTTCACATTGGGAGTCTTCATGAAGAAACCAGAGAAGGAATCATTTTTATCTAAATAGCAGCAGAGCACCTTTAAAAGAAACCACCCAAAGCATACACATCACTAAATAGGACTTATCACACTAGCAGCTTCTATGAAGTACATATGTCCCAAAAAAAAGTTGTGTCACTCTGGCTTCACTGGTTCTGTCAGTGCTGCTCTAAAACTTCAGGCACATAAGACCTGACATTTGTTCTGTGAGGTACACACTCCATGGGACTTGCACAGATTGCTTCATGCATCAGATTTCTAAATCCAAGCGTCACCTCCCCACAGTACTTGCAGCAAGGCAACAGTGTAAGAACTAGAAGGCAGCTTTTGTTGTACTTCGTCCTCTAGTTTTTGTAAGAAGTTTGCAAAAATCAAACTTACTGAAGGCAAAGCAAGTAGTTACCACTTTTCTCTTAAATGTCCCATTTCTCCTCCATACAGTTTAGTAACTCTTTCATTCTCTCTCCTAAAGCAGAGGCTTAGCTGACATGTATTAACCCACTGAACGGCAGTGGCTCCTGTCTGAGCCTTCTCTAGTGTTAAGAATTCACAGATGTACACAGAATTGCCCGAGCTATTTGCACCTAACAAGTCGTTATTATTACTACAACTAAAACAGTTCCTCAAGCTGGAATCATACAAGTGTGCACTCACCTTGCTGCCCATCTGGCATGGTCACAATGATGGGTTGCCCTATCCCACTGGTTGGAATGGAATGCAGGTTACCCAGCTGAATGCCGTCCGTAACTATAGTAATGACCTGCTGACCTCCAGAACTGACCACTTGCTGAATGGCCCCATCCACAGATTCTGCAGTCACAACTTCTTCTGTGGCCACAACTATCAACACATTAGTAAAGGAATTAAGTCAACTTACAAATGAAGCTTTTATGATTTCAAATACATTTTGGTACAGCTGAGAAAAAAGTTCTTCCATGACTTTCAAAACTTGACCCCTTGGTGAATATTTTGCCATATATTTTAAATAGAGTCTTTCATCAACATAAAGCACTCACATTTTGACACAGACATGCAACACCATCTTTGCTCAATATAATAATATTGATACACCCCACTCAAAATTGACACTTTGGGTTCAGTGTTGACAGCAATTAATTCAGCAAGAACAGGAGTTGCTTTTAAGAACACAAATAACTTTTACACTATACACAAGCTGGACTAAATTACACTAAATGCAGAATAAAAAAATATTTTAACTTGAAATACTACCTTGAAACTACTTCTCAACCAATGCCTTGCAAGCTGTACCTCAGGACCCAGCCAGATTTCTCTACTTAACATAATGGTCTTCAAGATGGTAACAGACTAAAGGACCCCTAAAGAATCTTAAAAGTTTTGTCTGTACTACATGGGTACTTCAAACACAACAACTTTAATTCTTATATAAAGTATGAAACAAGACTAAAGGGCAAGTTCTGCAGAGCTGACATTTTTACACGTTCAAAGAAGAAAGATAAAGCTTAAGAAGTAAAACAAACATTGTATGTATATAATTTTATAGGTAAAAGTGAAAAATTCCAGCTGAACTATCCATTTCAAATTCTTGATTCAATAATGAGCATAAAGCAGTGAACTCTCACAGTTCTATATTAGTTCTACAAATGAAGGTAAGATAAGAAAAGCCTGCGTTCAGAACTACAACACATACCCCAGCTTGCACTGTATGCTGCAAAAAGAGCAGGATCACTGGTAGCACAACCAAGGAAATTCAAGAACACTAGCTCTGTATTTTATTTTCAATTTGTCAGGGTAAAAGCAAAGCCTTTGATTTAAATAACAGACATTAGAGTGCTCTCTATCTACAGAGATGAAATTAAAACCCTATAGACTGTGTTGTGATGTTCAAGATGACAGAAGGTAGATAAAACTCTGAAGCTTTCATCTTTTAAGTTAATTACAATATAACATACACAGAAAAATCACTCTGTACTTGAAATAATGACTGCAGACATTGTCTTCTGAAGATCTTTATATTTAGATTACTGTCCTGTAACACTGCTTAAATATTCACAGAGTGTTTATTCAGGAAACCAAAACAGCAACTCCCACATGAGTAAGTGGTGTTGTATTGAACTTGGTTTGGCTTCCAAGTACAGGCTCAGCAGCAAGAAAGACCACAGTCACAAAATAAAGTCCAAATTGCAAGTGCCAATACTAGGTGCTGTGGCAAACAGCTCTGATCTTTCAATGTCAAATTCAGTGTTGAGGTTTAGTTCTGGAAGGAAACATTGCTAGAACTTCTTCAAAGCTTGAAAGAAAAGGGGAGATGTTTGTCTAAAAAGAAGCTACTCCATATAAAAGAAAAATAGCCCCATAAATATGGTCATTATTCCTTCCTTGTACCATAGAATCATTATTTACCACACTACTTCA
Organism: Platysteira castanea; assembly: GCA_013397175.1. Lineage (NCBI taxonomy): Eukaryota > Metazoa > Chordata > Aves > Passeriformes > Platysteira > Platysteira castanea. The sequence goes on from VYXC01007095.1 coordinate 4,855,118, forward strand.
TGTGCTGAAGGAAACTTGAAATGATGTCCTTTTAATTTATTAAATTAATTTAAATGACTTGGCTTTCTAACCTGGTGTTTCTGAAGAATTAGACAGGGGAGCTGATGCTTCTGCTAAAGCTGCCAACGTAGCTAATACTGACGTGGATGAATTTCCAAACTGTACAGCAGACACTCCTGTTTCATCTAGAAGGATAAAAAAAAAAATAGCTGATAAATTTAAAACCAGCAAAGTCCCTTTTTCTATTTTTATTGCACTGAAACTTCTAATACACACTTCATTTTCAGCAGCATCCTGCTGAGCTAAAGTGCTATTCTGAAGTGAAGTTTTCTCAGCAAATAGAACTTCTGATAATTTATCCCTGTGAAGATTGTTGTTTTAGGTATGCACATATTTACAACACACAAAAAACACCGACAAGGAATATGGTAACAATTCTTACCACTTTTTTTCCTCAAACCTTCTCACTAAATGGTGAAAATCAATTCAAGTATAAAATCCCAGTAGCTATCCTACAGGCATCTAAATACCTGTTCCATTGGATGTATTTGCAGAAGATACCAGACCTGTTAGGTTCACCACCCCTCCAGGTCCGATGATGAACTGCGGCGTTGCTGCGTGTATCGTCACAGTGTCCGGACTCTCGGGATTCGTGTTGATTTGGTTCTGCATTGCAATCTGGGAGACAAAGGTAACAACATCATTCCCACTGCAGGCATAAAGAAGTTGTTGACCTTGTGTAAGAGCTAGAATTATTGCACACTGCATACAAACAGGGAGGGTCTCCCTCATCATACTCATGCAATACACATACATCATGTCCTATCTCCAAGTTCATCAGAAACTTTTGCTTGAAATCTAAAGACAAAGTCTGCTGGAGTGAAAGAGTTTAACACCACATCACTACTTCTTCCTACCATTTATTGTAAACAAAGAGGACAAGGTCCTTTTGCAGATATGCAAGCTCACATATCTGAAACAGAAGTCTGAAGAACCAAAACTGCTGAGGCACATACATGTCATGAAAAGCTTAGCAATTGCCGTGAAATGTATGTGGCAGTCTTTTTGTCTTTCTATGAATTAACTTCTATTTACTATATCCTTTCTGCAATTAGGAGGAGGCTAAAGGAACAGACCAGAACTTCAGACATTTAAAGACATAGGCAGGCAACAGATTTATACAATGCCATAATGATGTTTTTCATTCGCTTTGTGTTCTTTTCTCAATAAGACTTAACACTTAATATGCCTTTAACAACACTATTGAACAGTGATCACACATTTCCATGGAATTATCTATTATAATCCCGATCACAATCACTTCTCCAACAATTCAATCCTTTTTTAATTCTGGAAAAATTGTCATCTCTTCTCTCCTGTTTGAACTCCATCTGTTAGGAAATTAATACACATATGAAGGTAACTGAGCACTAGGGTATAGTCAAAATATATTATCAGAGTAGGGAGTTAATTTTTTACACCTCTACTGTAAAGAGTCCACCTAGCTTTGTGTATTACATAAGTCAAATTTAAGAAAATAAAGGATGCTTATCCTTGGCTTTGTAGGTGATGAAAATGTTCTTTGGCCAAGTTACGTTTACTAACATTAATCCCATTTCCATGTAATGAACTAGGCTGGAGTTTTGCACTATCAATATATGGTGTCACAGCTCCTATATTAATAGCTTAGTTTATGACATGTGTAACCAAGTACTTTGCTGTAAGTTCCCTTAATATGAGAAATTAAAAGTTACCTGTAATATTTCTGCAAGGTCTTCATTTCCATTGTCTACTGCAATATCTAACGCCGTTTTGCAAAATTTACTCTGAGCATGAACATCTGCTCCATACTTTATCAAGAGTTCTACAACTTCTTGGTGGTGATGTTCAGTAGCCCAGTGAAGTGCAGTCATTTTGAGCATGTCCTTTGCATTGACATCAGCACCATGCTACAAACAAAATCATTGCATAAACTGTGTCATTAGAAGTATCTGAATTAAATAATGCTGGTCACAGAATGAAGCCCAAAATTGTCTTTTTCCATCGGGAATGCGTTGTTATCTTACATTTACACATTTATTAAAATTAGTCTAATCTAACTATCAAATGCATTATTTACCTCAAAAGGATTAAAGATTCCCTAAAACACATCTTGCTTCTAAAATCTGTTACTAAACACAGTATCAAATTAGGGAGTATTCTTATTTTGAAACAGCAGTAAATAATTCACCTGAAATCATGATGATTTTAATGCTAAAATAAATTACAGTTCAATTGGAAAACAAAGCTCCCAAAGCACGCAGTTTAACTATTCATATCATTTCAATGTCAGTTTCATGACTAAAAGCAAATTGCAAGTATCTGATCATAAACCATTGCAATAACCCCACTTCAGACTTGTTTCAGCAGTTCTTACCTTAAGTAAGACTTCTACTATGCTGGCATGGCCTTCTGATGCTGCCATATGTAATGGAGTTCTGTCCACTTTGGTTCTGGCATCCCGACTTACACCTGCTCGCAGCAACACTTCCGTGGTGGAGTAGTGTCCATACTGTGCTGCTAGATGAAGTGGAGACGTTCCCAACTGGAATGGAACACAAAACATGCAGTTCTAACAGATGTCAATATGAAGCATTTCTTCTTACTCAGAAGGTACCAAACCCAGGTGTCAAGCCACCACTTCAAAACCATTTTCCCTTGCAGAGGAAAGAAGCCGTTGGGGCTTTTACAGAATATGAATGGGGGAAGGAAGTTTGTTGTTGCTTTCTTTTTACTGTGTTTTTTCTGTGTTTTTGAAGTGTAACATTTCAAGAGGCTAACTCCATTTCTAGCATTGGTCAACAGAGACCTCTGGAAGTCAATTAAGTCCAATCTCCTGCTCAAAACAGTTAATTTGAAAGTTAGGTCACTAAGCAGGTTAAGGCTCTTAAGAGCCTGTAAATGCCCTAGGAATTTTGGGTACCTGATCTCTCTCTACAACCTATTAAAAAATCAGCGCCTCCAAAAGACAACTCAGCACCCCTGTATCAGGGAACTCTCAGCTGCACACATTAGGTAGTTATGACTGTTTCCATAATTCAGACCTCTTACTATACTAAGTGCATAAACAGTAACTAGGAGGATGATTGCTGCTTTTTCCCATTAACCATTCCAAAGTTCATCTTAAAAGTCACCAGAATGAGCTCATTCACAGTCCGTGACTAAAATCAGTTAAGAGGTCATATGAAGAAACAGACAATTTTAATTTTGAATCAGACATTAGATGATGTGACTGCAGAATTCAAAGAACAACTGTAATATAAATGCTTAATTGTAATAACACTATTTCATTCTTCAAGTGAAAAAGGCAAGACAATTTACTTTCCCCACTGCAAAAGTTTTCATTACCCAGTCTGTGGTAAAAGGTGCTCCATTTGCCATCAAAATGCGAACTTCATCATCTTGACCTGCTCGTGCAGCTTCTAAAAGTTTCTTTCCCAAATCTACTAGTGACATCTAGTGAAGGACACAAAGGAATATAAAGACAAAATAATAACATTAATACTATTTTAAGTACATACATGTTGCCTTTTTTTATTGTTGTTTCTGATTTACTCTGAAAAGTTCAAAAACTGGAGTTGGCATTTTAGCCACGAGAACAAGCTTCATTGATTGCAATATGCAGTTTGATTTTAGAATTACTTTTGCCGGCCAAACAGAACTGATACCGAGGTGAAGATCTCAGTATTACAATACTGTAACCACAGTAGCTGAAAAATTAAACAGAATTTAAACTGAACTAGATGTACATTTCTTATAGCAAAAGGTGGTTTAAAAGCTCTCACCTGATACTGCAACCTTTGTCCAGCTTTTAAATGATATTACATTGTGGCTGCTATGTCATACCCCCCAAGGCTTTACATCCACTTATCCAAAATGCCTACATATATTTAGGAGGTACCACTATGCAAATGCCCTGAGATTGATATAAAACACAACACCAGATTTCTAACATCGTGTCTATTACTATTTTTGTTCACCCTGAAATATAATTTCTGTATCCCCAGATGCAAAATGACACAATAAACATATTATTGTACTACATACAACAGATACATGAAATAGACTCTGCCTGAAAACAAATATTACTACCTGCTTTAACTGTCTACAGTTACTGAAAACATGTTAAGTGCAAAGTTTTGAGTCATGACTGAGATACTAGCTGAAAAGCCTGCACATCATGATTGGATAATGTCCCTTTTACACCAAGGTTCCCTATAGTACTTGAAATAATACATGTAGACAAATCACACCTGTTTCTGCTGCATCAAAGATTTCCTAGAAACACAACTTTTTAAACTCACCCCATTTCATACTTGCTATTAAATTTGTTCAGTAAGAAAAGTTAGAACAAAACCGTAACTTACGCCTAACCAAAATATACTACTAACATTCTAGTATACCTATAGCCATGTTTTCCACTACCAGGATGCTAAAAATGGAATTGCTTTCATCAGTTTAGTTTCCAGTCACAAGTAAAGTTAAGCCTGCATTACTAATAACAGCAGTTGTGAGGCCATGCAGCCCATGTCCTACACAAAGTGAAAATTGTATCAGTTCAGGAAAGAAATCCCATTAAATATACAAATCTATCACAAAAACAATACATTTAGAAATTTCTCTGTCCCTGGCTCAACGCACACATTGCTCAATAAACTGAAAGCTATTGACTTTGGAAGAAAGGAGACTAAAATACTGCAAACGCAGTTCTCGACACATATCGGAAGGGCCATGAACTAGAGCAATAACCCCTTTGTCTACAGAACCGGCTGCAGGCAGCAATATCCCTGTCACCAAAACACTCCATTTATGTCCACCCTTCTAGTACACATGGACACACTGATTTGTCTCCAGCCAGAAAAGGGAAGAGAAGCAGGAAGGTGGCAAGACAGGACAAATACTGACAGTGGGAAAAGGAAGGAAAAAAAGGGACACAGTCAGATACAGAGGAAGGGACAACTGCTGTCTCTCTTCCATGAAGGAAAAAGAGCAAAAGAGAAAATCTAGGAAAGAGCCTAAGGAATGGAATAAGAGAAAATCTGTCACACCTGTTAAAGAGAGCCACTAGAAGTAACAATATAAAACATAAGACAAGAGATGGCATTTGGCAAGTGCAGCAGTGAAATGAAGGAACAGAGCAGTCCCTTTACATGGCTTTTTTTTCCCCAGTGGGGATTGCAAGTTAAGGAGGAAAAGTATGCACATGGACACACATCCTTTTTCTGGTGGTCTAATACCACTGCATCAAGGCCCTCAGAAGCAAAGGAAAGTTGGAACTTAATTCAAAATACTGAAGTTATGAACTAGCTCAGAAAGACAACTACCCATTTTCTTTATTTTTGTTTTAAACAGCAATAGAGCAAAGGAACTAACAAAATCCCATTTTGTAATTGCAGAATAATTAAGGTTGAAGCGGACCTCTCAAGGTCATCTAGTTCAATATTCCCATCAGAGCTGGCCCAGGGCTCAGTCCTGTTGAGTTCTGAATGCTTCTCTATGGATGAACATCCCATCACTTCTTCAGCCTCATTCCAGTGTCCAGCCACCCTCATGGAAGAGCTGCCTTTGGTGTATACTCGTCTTCCTCCACTAACCAAAACCACACTCATGATAACAAGCTTGTACCTGATGTCTGTTAAACAGGTGAAGAGGTGAATTAAATTCGTCTGTACATTTAACAGCTTATTCAGAACCCACTGACCACATTTACACACTACTGAATGAACTGCAAAGTTGTTACAAAAACCCTATGCAACACAAGTCAAGCCATCTCCCCCCAAAAAATCAGTTATGACGGCCTCAAAATACCATTCTCATTCCCAGGAGGTGTTAGGGACAAACTTTAGATCAACACATTTTGAGAGCCTCCCTGAACTATTACGGTGGAGCACAGTGAGTTGAAAGCACACCAGTTCTCTTCTCAATCCAAAACTAAACAGCTTTATACTATACATGATAAAAAAATGTTCTAATCGAGGAAAAAAATAACCTTTCATTACCAGATATTCCTTACATTAACCATTAACATTCTCTTGGTTGATATAAAGTGTTTGTAGTTTAAAAAAGCACAAAGCATCACACAAGTTGGTATATGCCTCATAATATAGAATTTTAACTTCAGTTAAAAGAGAAATGAATTAAGTTTCAGTTCTTATGGGGTACTTGGAAGCATGCTTGAGCCATCTAGTGGAAAAAAGAAAAAAGCCCAAGCAAAATTACACTGCTCAACTAAAATAATAAAAATCCCATTAAACATCACTAACACACTACCAACAGCAAACGAAGAGGCCTTTCCAACAAAACTCATGCATGTTTAGTCACTTTTAATCAATGAATACTAGCATTCACAACATTTCTCAGGAGTAGTCAACCCAAAGCTGATTTCCACCTGGCAGCCCACTCCAAGGACCAGTACTGTAAGAAGCCCCTGAGTAACAACATGCCCAACTTTCCCTATACTCATCCTTCCCGCTGGGACATAGCGAGAAGGGTCTGCAGTGTCACAATCTCCCATTCCAGAAAACCTTTTCAGCTGCTCTCTCGAGATCACTCAGTAACACTACAATAGTGCAGTGATACTATCACAAGCAAGGTTCTCTATGTGTTATACAGTAATACATTTAAATTTGAAATGAGATTGCTATTTCAAAGAGCACTCTGCTGCTACTCCACAGTGTTAAAATCAACTCTGTTGAACTGTTGGAGGGTTCTCTTCACTAACTGTGTCGTTTCCATCAAGCTCTGCTAGCATGACAGCTGTGTAACACTTTACATGAGGGCTTTTTCAGAGAATAAAAACATCACTGGCTCTGAAATAAAGACTTGAGACCATTGGGAGTTATTCTTACGGCAATGTGATAATGTTTTCAGACTTTTAAGAGCTCCTACACAATTGTGTGAAGAGAGGGTTTTGTCTACAACTGAGTAAATAGGGAAGAGCTTCTGCTGGGTTTAGACTTCTCTGGATTAATCATCTCCTGAACTTCCACATTACTGCAATGTATTCTGCACAGTATCATTAGCCAGATGCCACAATTAACTGTAATTAAAAATAACATCAAATTATTATTGCTATTTTACTTCTGTTCAAAAGAAAATTATACTACTTTTTTGCATTCATCTTAGATTGATGTTTTTATACACTCTATAAAACTCTGAAGATCATACTGTTACCATAAGGGTATAGAACAGCACTCAACAGGAGTTTAGGTGGAACTATGTGGAATAGGCTCTGTGGGAAGCAAGTGGAGCTAAAAACCCTGTAACTTGGGATGCCTGGGCTACCACACCACAGAAAACAGAGCAGCAGAGTCTGCAGTCCAAATTAAAATGAAGTTTGCCTTAAAATGCTGCAGGATCTCTCAGACTGGTGTCCTGCCTCCAGGACTCAGCCCTGTTCCTCTTCTATCAGTGCAGTGCTAAGCATCAGTCGGTCAAGATGAAGAGGCACAAAACAGCCGTTGCAGAACATCTGCCAGCAGGGAGATCTCCCGGCCCAGTGTTTGTCCCAAGGCGCACTCCTGAAGGGGACATCCTTACGCTAGAGGAGCATGGACTGCAGCAGGACAACTTACCAAAGGTAACCAAATCAATGTACGCTCTATCTCTGATAAGGATCTGCAATCACAAAGTTCCATTAAAGGCTCATTAAACACTTTTCCCTACTCAAGTGACAGATGGCAGAATTGTACTTAGAAGATAGCTGGAGACCCATCATCTCTCACATCCATTAACATCTGGAAAAAGAAGGCCCTGTTAGAATGTGTTTTTCTTTCCAGTATTTAAGAAAAAAACTACTTAATCTGCTTCGCCAGACCTCACCATCAGAAATGCTACCACCCTACTGATTTCAACATCTCACGGTATTGCTAGAAATTCAGAATAGCCATTTCTAGCCAATTTTATGTGCCTGTCCATACCAAGGTCATCAATGTTTTGAAGTACAGCATAGAGTAGTTAGCATCTCTTAAACACTTTGGCTTCATTTTATCATACATATCAATTAGCAGTGATTATAGCAACTTACATGGGATAAACTCAAAAAGTTGCTGTCTGGTTTCCTATGTGAATCAAACATCTTTTGACAATGATTTCACATATAATACCTCAAATCTTAATATAAATATCATAGGCTTAGATTATCCACGTTTCTACCATGGTAGTGAAAATTACACTAATATGTTAATTGCAGTCAGCTTCAATTCCAGTGCTTTCAGCTTTCCTCTGTGGCTGCTGTATTTGTAATTAAATTCTCTCTAGTTTGTTTGAACAGCAACATGACCTTCATGTCAGACATGCATCAGATGAAAAATACCTGATCTGAGAAAAGCAAACATTGTTGAATAGCTTAGTGGCAAAGACAGCCAGGCCTGTTATTAATGCAGGTCTGTCCTATTAGGTTCACACACTAATTTAAATAAGCACCAATCAACAATGAACTCAATTAAATAACAGAGACTGTAGAAAAGTATTTTCTTACAAAGGAGAACACAGATTTGGCCATTATCTGTAACATCTAAAGAGTGTTATTAAGCAATAAGGGTGAACCACTGGCAGCAAGATTTGGACTGGCACTGCCAACAAGCTACACAGTTTTCACAAATAAATTTGGCACTAGATACCAAAAAGGTTAATTTACAGCAGCTGTGATTGACACGGAGAATCCAAGTGCTTGTGATGTAGCCTTTGAACTGTACCACAGCCTCAGGAAGCTGTCTCAGGTTAATTAAACTTGAAAATACCATCGAATAAAAATCATCCGCCTCCTACCTACAGCATCTGTTTTATCATGAGGAATCTTCCTCGACAGTCTCTGTCTGGCATATAGGCTTAAAAAAAATCCAACTAGGAAACAAAGTGTTTTCAGCAAAGAAAGTGGGTCATGAACGAGAGTCTCTATCTAGTGTATGCTGATCTGCCACCTATACTCTTAACCTTACTCACGTGGCACACATGTTCTCTTACAAATAGTTGTGTGCATACAAAATTCAGCTAACTGCATAGTCTCACTAATAGCTCAGAAGTAACGAATAACTTAAAATAAAATAGGCTTAAGAACTACAGGATGTGCACTCACAAACGTGACCACATTTAACTCTACTATGAAGCATTTGCCGTTAAATCAAAGCTACTTTAGCAAGCAGGTTAAATGAAAATACTGAAATGCCTTAAGAACTACCACAGACGACTTCCTACAGGGGATTTCACCGACGTGCCACTAGTGTCCCACCCACGGAAACTACTTTGACTACTTGGGGAAAACAGAAAAATAAAAACGACAATCCGCACGAACACATCGTATCCCACTTTTATGCTCCCATCATACGCTTTATTAAGAGTCCAAAGCAAGAGTTACAGACTCCGGGTGAGGGGCACTGCGGAGGGGAAACCGCTCCCTTCCCGCCCGAGCCGCCTCTCCCCAGGGCACCTTTGGCGCCAAGCTCGCGCACGCAGCCCCGCCACCTCAGGGGCCCGGGCCGCGGCCCCACCGGCCCCCCCGGCCCACGCGGGGCCCAGGACCGTCCCCACGCGGCCCACACCGCGCTGCCCGGCGGAGAAAGCCGCGGGACGAGCCGAGCCCCCCTCCGCCCCTCGGCTCCCGGGTCCCTCGCCGGGCGCG